>CM067326.1:3000000-3407500 GCA_034376525.1 Nicotiana benthamiana
ATCTTGTTACGAGTGAAATAGAAGTTACACGTTTGAATTCTTATAAATGAGCTCTACCACACGATCTAGAGTATGAAGAAAGAGTGACAATCCTAAATTCCATGTAGCCACCTGCTTATCAGTGTGGTGCACTACACACCCATAAACAAGACTTTATTAGACACGGCTTGTAGACTCTCTAGGACAAAACTGCTCTGATACCACTTCTGTTACGACTCAAACCGATAGGCCGCCACAGGCATCCGATACCTTACTCAATCGAGTACCAACGTAACGTATCTTTCGTATCATTCTATCATACGTGAATGAACCGTAATAAAGCATGGGGGAATACAAACTTATACATATGACATGCTGGCCTATAAGACCAAAATGATTACTCGTACACTGAATATTGGCTGACAAGGCTGTACACTCTTTTACGTACACGACATATGTCTACAAGCCTCTAAGAGTACATAAATGTCATAAAGGTCCGGACATTACTAATCAATACATGTCCTACTAATGGTGACCACATAAGCAACTCCGAAGTAAATGGAGCGCACCGACACCTTTCGCTGAGTTGATAGGCTACTTGGAGGGCTCTCAACTTGTCTATCGGGCTATGCGGGCATGAAACACAACTTCTCCAGGAAAAAGGAACGTCAGGTACCAAGTATGTAAGGAATGAAAATCAGTAAATAATAGACATGCGAGCATCTTGGAGTAAAAGACTCAACATGTATGTCTGAATAACTATGTGAATCATCTAACATTATAATGTCATGCTTATGCGTGCAAATGTCATGCCATGCATGAGTATATATGTTCATACCATCATCAAGCCTCAAAGGGCATCCTATCATATCATCTCGGACTCTGTGGGTAAATCATCATTGTATACCAGTTGATCAGGAGGTAGTGCGTATATAACGTCGTAACCTTTTCTCATATATATATATATATATATATATATATATATATATATATATATATATATATATATATATATATATATATTTGTTCACGGGTCAATATACATGCATAAATGAATGCAATGCATGAGAAGTTCGTCAATAAAAACTTTCGGAATGTCCTAAGACTATTATGACTTTGATTAATATCCTGAAGTAGACTTTATCAACTTATGTTTTTTCTAAGATCAATAAAATCTTTCAGAATGTCATAAGACCATTATGTCGTTGATTAATATCATGAATTAGACTTTATCAACTTACGTATTTTCTGAGACCCATGAACATATGATAGAATAATATGACATATGGGGAATCAAAAACATAAACATTTCTAGCATTTCTATGAATAAAGTCTGTAATGAAAAATGTGCATTTGCTCATTTTATTTGTATCGTATAGATCATGCCAAAAGAAAAGAAGGAATACCCTTAACATATCTGAGCCGATTCTCTTGACAATCCCTCTAACATATGTCTTTTGCAAAAGACACATAACAACAGATCGAAATAGGGAAAAATCCGTATAATATTTAAAAAGAAAGATTACATCGTACCCTCTTAGAATCATAAATTCTCACATTGCAAAGTAATCTTTATATGAATTTTTGTACCAAATTTCATATGATATCTTTGTGAATTTAATCATAACCTTGTATGATATTTGCCGAAGCCCACGTTAAGATTATGGTTTTTGTGAATTCCATCCATAAGCTTAGCAAGCTTATATATCTTCCTTAATTGTTTTTATCAAAGTGGGTGATGGCTTGGCCACTAATCTCATTAATTGTGCCACCTAACTACATAGGGTAAGAGTCACTTATTTGAGTTTTAATTGTATCTAATTTGCTGCGACGTTTTGGGACACCTTAATCTTTATCCATAATCTTAATTACTTAGTTAATCTCCTACTAAAAATTTATATTATCCAATTATTTATATAATTAGGAATTATCTCAAATTACTTAAATACTACTCACTTTTAACACATTTTATATCATGGTCGAATTTTATCCCAAAATCAAACTTCGACGAAATTCATTTTTTCCGATTTGCTTACCCTCTCATCTTCACAAATTTACTCATTACTTATTTGAAGTAGTATAATGCTTATAATCTCTAAATAATCTCATTCTCGAACTTACGTCGATTAACTTTACGATGAAACTTTAACGTACAAAAATGTGGGATGTAACATCTTATTTCTGAGCTTATATTAATTTATTTTTATGGCTTACTTCCACGTACGAGAATATGGGGAGTAACAAAGACTCTTAGCCTGTTTGGACATAAGAATTTTTTCACTTTTTTTTTTCGAATATTTTACTTTTTTCGAAATTAATGTTTGGCCATAAATTTTCCAATTTTCACTTGAAAATGAATTTTAGTATTTTTCGAAAATTTAAGCTAGCGTTTGAACATAGATTTAGTTGAAACTTGAAAAAATAATTTTTGAAGTAGTTTTCAAAAATAATTTTTGGAGGTTGAAATTATGTTAGGACAAGCATTTTATTTAAAAAAAATCTGAAGACTTGTGAATGGGAGAACAAGTTTCACCCAAAATCTACCCTACACTAGGTTTTGGGAACTTGAAAAATAATTTCAGAATTTTTAAAAAAATAAATCATTAATCTATGAACAAACAATGTTCTAAAAAAAGATTTGAAAAAACGTTGCCAAAATGTATGGCCAAACGGGGCTTAAAAACTCCAAAAAGTTGTCTTTAAAAATTTTCACTCATATCTCTCACAAATATTCAAAAAGCAACCAAAAATGATATTCATATCCGTACACAACTCTAATTTTCAAATACCATTTTCAATTAAAATCATTTCACTTTTTTGGAATTATACAATTCTTATGTCCAAACGCAGCTAAAAAATTTCATTTTCGGAGTTTAGATTACAAAAGCAGGTATAAAAGATATTTATACAATTAGGGGACTTAAACTAGCTGCAAGTGAGTATCTACATTAATCATGAATTGATACCCTAAAACTGATGGCTGGCCAGCCACCTGTTGAAACTGTTCAAATTATACTGATCGTAAAGATATTTTTCATGATCAGTGATCACTATATAGAACTTAAATTCTTTCTCTTTATAAATTTATGGTCCTTCTGTATTGCATATCAATCATTCAATTCTGAATATAAAGTCATAGTTGGAAGAAAATGGAAGCTATTTTCAATTAATGTATTCCCAGTTCCCACCAGCTCAGGGCAGAAGTCAAACCCAAATTCCTTTCAGCCAGTCATGTTAACTTAAATAGAACTACCTTTTTAACTACTCGTGCTGCCTCATTAAATAATCAGGTAGCTATCCTAATTATTGAATATCCCCAAAGACTGTCACCAAATAAGTCTAAATATCTTTAATCAGCCACAGAAGTCCACATAATGTATCAATGTCAATGGAGAACTGGCACTTTGTCTATAGAGGTACAATTCTAAAGGCACCAGTTCAGTGAATGAGGGTCGGTAAATGAAGACCAAATCCAGTGGAATTGTATAAGTAGGGTGAGGATAGTGGTTACGCAGACCATACCCCTAATCAGGGAAGGTAGAGAAGCTATTTCAGATAGACTCTTGGTTAAGAAGGATGAAAAGATACAATAGAAACAAGCACTATCAACAACAAAAGCCAGAAAGATAGTAACAGCAATGTAAGAGCCAGAAAACTAGATGGAAGGAAGCAGAACAAACTTAAAATTAAATAAGAATAATTTATCTTAGTGTTAGAATTTAGTCAAAAAGCCAGAAATTTCAATACCCTACCTGGTACTTTTTTTATCCAAAAGAATCATAAAGGAGTACAGAATCCAAAGAGTACAAGATGCTTAATTCTAGATAAGACTACTTAGTTTTCATTATGCAGTTTCTTCCTTTCCAATTGTTGACAGGAAACATTACTGCTCTATTACTTGATCTAACTAGACTGATTTCGGAAAAAAGTAAGGGAGAAGTTTACCATTCTTGTTTACCATCCCTGGCACATTGTAAGGAACTGATTCTTGGAGCATTTTCACCACTCTGCGCATTGAGGGGCGATTAGCTGGAATGTGGTTAAGACAACATAGACCAATATCAAGAAGCTTGCATATATGTTCTTTGAAGTTGGAATTCAAATTTGGGTCGAGCAACTGATCAACTCCTTTCTCGTTCAAGGTGGTGCGTACCCAAGTAGCTAGATCTTTCTCCCCAAACTCTGGACCAACTGGTCTTTTACCTGTCACCAGCTCCAAAATGACCACTCCAAAGCTATAAATGTCGCTCTTTTCATTCACATGAAGAGTGTATGCATACTCTGCAGTCAATGAAATTTTACTAGTTAGTATATAAGTTATGGTCACTTTAAATGAAACAGCAACCTTTCCAAAAATTATGTTACAACTGTTAAATTATACATAAAAATGATTAAAGCCAGTGATATAGTTTGGACAAAGTAATACCTGGTGCAATGTAACCACAGGAACCAGCAATCACAGACATGGATTCCGCACCACCTTTGCTGGCTGCTTTAACAATTTTTGCCACACCAAAATCTGATATTTTGGCTCCAAATTCACCATCCAGTAATATGTTGTTTGACTTAACATCTCGGTGAACAATTGGAGGAACACAATCATGGTGTAAATAAGAGAGCCCCTCAGCAGCATCCAAAGCTATCTTGAACCTCAACGGCCAATCCAACAATTTGGCATTGCAACTGTGCAGCAAATCACCCAAACTTCCATTTGGCATGTACTCATATACCAAAAGCTTGCTACCCCCAGTATCACAACAGCACCACAATCTCACAATATTCTTGTGCCTAATTTTACCCAGAGTTTCAACTTCCATTTCAAACTCGTCTTTATTAGACTCAAGAGCACCGAAACTGGTTTCATCTTTAACTGATCTCTCCCATAGCTTCTTAACTGCTACTGCTTCACCATTGCTTAGAACAGCTTTGTAAACTCTTCCTGAAGCTCCATTTCCTATTACATTAGCTTCATCTAGGCCATAAAGTATTTCAAATTCACTGAATCCGAGCTTATGGAATGATGTCCACTTTGAAATACTGATTCCTTTCTTAATTTTCTTGAATTTCTGGTACTTCCAAATGAACATAGCAATCCCGACAAGAAAAACAAAGCCAGCAACTGTGTAGATAGATCTCAACGCCCACAGGTATCGTTCACGCTTTCCTCTACCTTTTGCAGTACAAAGACCAGCAACACCTTGACACAAACTTGGGTTTCCTGAAAAGCTATTTCTATAAACACCTTTATCAAAAAATGCAGGAACAGTCCCCGACAGCCGATTACTTGACAAATTTAGCTTATTAAGCTTCAGGCTTTGCAAGCTGAGTGGAATTGCACCCGAGAAGTAATTCCCAGAAAGATCAAGATAATTAAGCACTGGCAAAGTCCCAATTTCATCTGGAATTTTCCCCGAAAACCCATTGTTAGCCAAGTTAAGCTCACTGATTTGCTTCATTGTGTGAATTCCCAAGGGGATTTCCCCTGATAACTCATTGAAACTAAGATCAAGAGTTCCTAACTGACCTAGATGCACTAGTGTGCCTGGAATTTCTCCCGTTAGCTCATTATGACTTGCGGAAAACTCAACTAAATTCTTCAATTTTCCTATTTCACTAGGTATAACCCCTGAGATTCTGTTTCTTGAAATTTGTAAGTTAGACAAGTTTTTGGCACCAGAAATCATGTGTGATATATTCCCTGAAAATGCATTGCCAAAAAGGTCTAAAAGATAAACCTGAGGCAAACTCCAAAACTCAGTAGGGACTTCCCCATATAGCTGATTACCCCGAAACCTGACACGTCTCAAACTCCGGCAGTTGCCAAGACTAGCTGGAATATTCCCGGAGAACGAATTGTATATTGCTATAAGATCCTCTAAAGCTCGCATTTCACACAAAGTTTCAGGAAATTTACCCGAAAATTTGTTGTATGAAACGTCAAGATACTGTAAAGCTGAGTTCTTGCCTAGTTCACTTGGCAATGACCCTGAAAATCTGTTAGAGAATAACTTGAGCTCATATAAATTAGGAGACTTAGCTATACTTTCTGGAAATAAACCATCAAATTGATTCTCAAATAAATTGAGTGACTCAAGTGACAATTCACACAACTCATCAGGAATAGTCCCATTTAACTTGTTAGTCGACACATCGAATCTTCTCAATCTCGTCAAGTTAGACCATCCACTAGGCAAAAATCCAGTAAGGGAATTATTGTACAGCTCAATTTGGACAATACTATTAAGCTGGAAAATTGTACTTGGTATCGATCCAACGAGTCTATTATTGGACACATCAAAATTAGTCAATTGACTCAATTTCTCAATACTAAGGGGAATTGAACCAACAAGATTACACATACTTAGCCATAATGTCTCAAGATTCGTCAAGTTACCAAGTTCAGGGGGAAACTGGCTCGGTACAAATGGGTTGTAAGCGAGTTCAATTGTCCTGAGGCTCGTTACATTACCTAACGTAGCAGGAACTTTACCGGTAAGAACATTTTCAGTCAGTATAAGAGTCTCCAGTCGCTGGAATTTTCCGAAACTTGCCGGAATATCTCCCGTAAAATAGCACCCGCTAAGATCAAGGTATCTGCAATAAAAGATCACAAGTTAGGTGGAGTCCTACTAATTTTATAATGCTCCATATTCTTTTTGTTTCATCTGCATATATTCAGATACTCAATAATTTGGAGTATCTCTAACACCAGAGAGAAATGTTTACATTAGTTTTTACTGAAATACATATCTCAAAATAGATTATAGCTAGTTGATAAATCCACAAATTTTACACTTTTGGGTACCTTAAGTTACATATGTGTATATAAATTTAAAAATATATACATACAATAAATTCATCCTCTGATCCTCATTTTAAATACATTGACTGTAGTCACCTCTAAATAGACTAAATGCACATATATGACTAAGAAGGTATTTGGACATAAAGATTGTAATTTGGAGTTAAGTTGAAAAATAGTATTTGTAATTTGAAATTATGTTTGGATATGCATTTCACTTAAAAAAATGTTAAGTATGGTTAATGGAGATAAAAAATTTAGGAAAATTTTGAATTTTCAAAAAACACTTATAAAATTTTATGGACAAATATTTTTTGAAGAGAAATTCCGAAAAAAGGAAAACAAATCTATGGACAGATAGGTCCTATAGTTTGGTCCTAGTTACTCCGCCATCCCAATTCATGCAAGGATATTTGAGAAATTTTTAAAAAAAGATTAGAAACCTGTAAACTATAACAAGTCATAATAAGTGGAAAGTTTAAGTTAAATTAAGATTAAAATGTGTAGTTTTTTTTGGAACAGATAAAAAGAGGGGAAATGCAAAATTTAGCTTAAAATCGAGTACCTGAGGTAAGGGAGATGAGCAATTGTTTCAGGAATAGGGCCGCCGAGGAGATTCTGAGAAAGGTCAAGGTAAGTGAGGCTACGACATTCAGAAATAGAAAGAGGGAGACTAGAATTTAAAAGATTATTGGAAAGAGAGAGGGATGAAAGTGAAGTGAGGTGGCAGAGGAATATAGGGAAGGGTCCGGCTAGAGAAGCGCCGGAGAGATTAACGGCGATGACGGAGGGAGACGGCGCGTCGTTACAGGTGACACCTGTCCAGTTACAGGGGGTAAGATCATGTTCAGACCAAGAAGAAAATGCACCTTCTGTGTCGGAAAGAGAAAGTTTCAGTCTTTGCAGATATAGCCCATCTTGATTTAAAGCAAATATGAAAGGCAGACTACTCAAAAAGAAGATGAATAGTTGCATGGCTTTTCATGCACAGAGAAAAGATCAGTTGTTATGTTATATCATATAAAATTGGTGAAATGAGTGTTGCTGAAATTGTTTAAGTAATGTAAATTTTGGAGGGAATTTGTGAGAAAAGAGATAAAGAGAAGAATGTGACTTTTGTTGTTTTCTACTTTAGTTTAGGGGTGGATGAGGCAGTGGCCTATAGGACTGAGGGAAGGAAAATGAGTTTTTGAAAAACTGTAGGATTGGGAAAGGACAAGGGTTGGTTTAATGTGAAGACTTAGTTTAAATTTGTTTGGGGCCTACTGTTAATTGTGATGTTGATATTGTCCATATAGTATATGATTTTGTAAATTTTTTCAATCATTTTGAAACAAAAAGCTTTATGTTACGAAATAGAAGATTCTTACACTTCTATTTAAGGTGAATGTCTTTAATGTACTTAATTAGAGAGATTTTAGAGTCCTATTATTGGTAGCAAGATCTTCCTCCTCCCTATAAATAGAGGTGCTCTCTACCATTGTAATTCACCCCTCTCAACTCAATAAGAAGAACTCTCTCTACTCTTCTCTCTATTGCTATTGTTCTTGTTCTATTGTTCTTGTCTTTTGCTTTAGTTTATAACACGTTATCAGCACGAGACTCTACCGTCTCAAGTATCATTCTCTAAAATCCAAGGTATTTTCCCTCTTCCTAATTTAATTTTCGAGTATGTCTGACATTATGAAAAGAAAGTTCGTTGCCCTTGAAATTTCGGGCAAGAACTATATGACATGGGTGTTGGATGCTGAAATCCACCTAGATGCTATGGGTCTCGGAGACACCCTCAAAGATAAAGAAAAAGCATCCACCCAAGATTGTGCGAAGGCCTTGATTTTCTTGCGCCACCACCTTGACGAAGGTTTGAAGATTGAATATCTCACCGTCAAGGATCCACTCGTTTTGTGGAACAGCTTAAAGGAGAGATATGACAACCTGAAGTTGGTCACTCTGCCACAAGCACGATATGATTGGGCCCATCTGAGGCTACAGGACTTTAAGTCCGTTTCTGAATATAATTCTGCTATGTTCAGAATTACTTCTAAACTGAAGCTATGTGGAGATAACATCTCCGATTACGATATGCTTGAGAAAACGTTTACAACGTTTCATGCCTCCAATATGGTACTGCAGCAACAGTACCGAGAGAAAGGCTTTACGAAGTACTCTGAACTGATTTCTCTCTTACTAGTGGCTGAGCGAAATAATGACCTGCTCATGAGAAATCACGAAAATAGACCAACTGGGTCTACACCACTGCCTGAAGCAGATATGGTGCACTCGCATTATGCCAAACATAAAAGGGACCATGATCACGGTCATAAACGGGGTCAAAGCCAAGGACGTGGACAAGGAAGAAATTCCAAAGAAGTCCGTCACCCCCCAAAGAAAGATAACCACCGAAAGCAGAAACGGGATCCCGAAGATCCTAAGGCAAATAGTTCAGAAACTATATGTTATCGTTGCGGTGGGAAAGGGCACTGGTCAAAGATTTGCCGTATACCAAGACACTTGGTTGACCTTTATCAAGCATCTCGAAAGAGAAAAGGCCCTGAAACAAACTTTGTCTATGACGACAATGAGGACATCACCCACCTGGATGTGGCAGACTTCTTTGAGCAACCCGAGGGGAAAATAGACCACCTAATCGGCGATGGGACCATGATGAAAGAAGATGGAGTTATTTGATTTTGTTCTACTTATTTGTATTAGTTAGTGAATAATCTAATAGTCATTAGTATTAGCTCGTATTAGCTAGTTCATGATGCAATGTTAGCAGTAGTTCTTTAGAATATCTTCAATATGCTCAAATATCAATAAAACTTTTATTTTCCAGTGGGGGTAATCGACTAGCCTGAAAAACTAGTCGATTATCAACTATTTTTGCATTAAAGTTGAAAAACAATTGATCAACAATCGATTGTCTTTGGCTAACAATCGATTGTCTTGAAACAGTGTGTTCTGGAATTTTTCAAAAATAGCCAACAATCGATTGTCTTTGTCTAACAATCGATTGTCTTGAAACAGTGAGGTCTGGAATTTTTCAAAAATCACCCACAATCGATTGTCTATATCTAACAATCGATTGTCGTTAGGCAGTGTAATCTGGAATTTTTCAAAAATCATCCACAATCGATTGTCGATGTTTAACAATCGATTGTCTTAAGACAGTATGCTACGAAGTTTTTCAAAAATAACAAATAATCGATTGTGTGTGTTTAACAATCGATTGTCTATGTTCCAACAATCGATTGTGTGTGTTTAATAATCGATTGTCTTATGAAAAACGCTGAAATTTTCAAACTGCAAAGGAATTGATTATGGATAACATATCTGATTTTGTTAGCCAACTGTTAGTAGCAGATTTTGAAGATATTATGTGACACAAAAGAATTGAACTTGTTTATTCCTATGTTCGTGTATTTCTTTTGTATGTTAAACTATGGGATAGCAAATATGGATATCTCACAAAGCGAACTTGGACCAACGTCCAATTGTAAAAGTATTTGCCTAGTTGATTCATGTACTACACATACAATACTCAAAGAAAAGAAGAGTAATTGTGTAAGGCAAACATTACTACAATCTATGGAAGTAGTAAATTGATTGAAGGCTCCGGAAGAGCAATTGTAACTCTGCCCAAAGGCATGACGTTAATCATAGAGAATGCAATGTTCTCCTCCAAGTCTAAGAAGGACTTGTTGAGTTTTAATGATATCAATCAAAGTGTTCTCCTCCAAGTCTAAAAGGAACTTGTTGAGTTTTAAAGATATCATTCAAAATGGATATCATATTGAGACAATAGATGAGAATAATCTTGAATTCTTCATGAAAACGAGGCTGCCCATTTCGGTTTGGGTTCACGCCATTTTGAATGCAACAATGCTAGTTTGTCGGCTGCCCGCTTCGACTTGGGTTCACGCCATTTTGCATGCAACAATACTAGTTTGTCGGCTGCCCACTTCGGTTTGGGGTCATGCCATTTTGCATGAAGCAATGCTAGTTCGTCGGCTGCCCACTTCGTTTTGGGGTCACGCCATGTTGCATGCAGCAATGCTAGTTCGTCTCTGACTGACGAATTGACACAAATATTCCCCATTGCAATTGGTTTTGGGTCATGAACCCAATATATCCCATTTAAGAAGCTTTGGATGCGCAGTATATGTGCCTGTAGCACCGCCATCCCGCACCAAAATGGGTTTGCAAAGGAGGTTAGGAATATATGTTGAGTTTGACGCGTCCTCCATTATTCGCTACCTCGAAACATTGACAGGAGATTTGTTCACTGCACTATTTGCAGACTGTCAATTGGATGAGACACTTTTCCCAAAATTAGGGGGAGAAGTTGGTGAAACCAAACGGGAAATTTTGTGGAAAAATGCATCATTATCTCATCTTGATCCACATACCTCTATTTGAAAGAAAGAGGTACAAAAGATTATCCATTTGCAAAGAATAGCAAATCAAATGCCTGACGCACGCGGGAAAAAGTTCCGATCCGTATTGAAGTCCCTATTGGACAAATATCTAGTGTCATATCCAATGAGTCAAATGCACGCCAGAAGCGTGGCAGACCATTAGGTTCCAAAGATCGAAATCCTAGAAAGAGGAAAAAGAACGATCTAAATGACACTATGAAAGAATCACATGAGGACGCTCATGATTTGATTAATTCCGAGATTCACGAAGAATCTATTGAGCCTGAGACTCTTGAAAATACGGAATGCAAGAATGTGAGGATCTCGAACCTCAGTCTGTGGTAGTACAAAATTAATTGAGAGCTCTCGAAGAGCCAATTATTACTATGTTGGAGAAACACAATTGAGTATTGTGCTGTAGTAAGTCTCAAAGAAACTTATCCAGTTTCCAAAAGTACACGCGAAGGCGATTGATGATATTGAGACTATAAATAAAGGAAGGCTTTGATTCTCCTATTACTACAACTTGTAGCGGGGTAATTTGTATATGAAAAGCTACCCGCTTTGTTCTCCAGTTTGTACTACACAAACGAAAGAATGCCACAATAAAGTGGATATCTATTGGTATAAAACCCATGTCATAATAAACCCGAAGTTTATTGATAAGTGCACATGTCATGGTGTAAATTTGAAATTTACCAATATTGATAATTTATTCAGTTGATATTCGTGTTAGCCATCTCATTTGAAGTATGATGTGCAAATTCACATAGGTGAATATCAAAGAACTAGAAGTTCTTGTTATCAGTAATGAACTGACCAACTAAAGAGTTCGGGTTGAAGCCCCTTGATTCTGGAAATATCAAAGGTGAATATGGGCCCATTCACCTGCCATGTATACCACATATGATGCATCTATGATATGGTTACATGCGCCATTGTTATTAACCCGCAGCCTGGCAGTGCTTGCGAGGTAAATCGCTCAGTAATCTAACTTCGAGCATAGTTTCCAGATTCTCTACTCAAGACAGTTCATCTTGATAAGTTGGTTTAGCAAGATAATTATTGAGTGCTTCCACTTAATAGCTAAACTGTTCCTTATGAGAACGAAGTTATATATATCAGTTTGATATAAGTTGTATACGAGAGTATATTCTCCCCTCACAAGTGGTTCAAGGTCAGGAACCAAATAATTTCATCTTATTACTAAGGTGCTGTGTATATTGACATAATGCACAAAGATGATTTCCCAAAGTTGAGGAAACATGTTAGCTTTACTAACATGAGGGGGAGACATGATAAACATTTGAGAAAGTGTTACATGGGATGAATTTTCATTTGTATATGTATATCCCCGAATATCATGATATGAACCTGTAGTTCATAAAAAGGAAATGCAATTGCAACATATTGCAAAGCATGCTATACGCATTTGCTGACTCAAAGAAAGCAACTAAATGGAAGAGATACAATTCAAGAAGAATTGATTCCATATGAAAGACATGTAGTTTTGAACCTATAGTTCAAATGCTTGAAAGATAAAAGTCAAAGGTATGTATAGTCAGTTTTCGATATCTTATTTGTTTAGTATCACTAATGAAAGCTTGATATGCAGCTAAAGTTTATTATGTGACTTACATGACTTAACTTGAAAGATTTAAGTTGCTTGAAGCATATGCAATTCGTGGTCCTGAAGTACCACATCCTAAGTGCAATTTGTGTACATATGTATCTTGCTATAACTATAAGCATGATGGCATTGAGAATGCATCTATGGAGATATTGAAGAGTTATTCCACGACAATATATGAAGATGTTCATATCTATCAAGAATGATGATTTCAAGGTACGGAATATTTATTCAAGTCAATATGGTTGATTTGTCAAATCTCTACCAAAGATCGTTTTGAAGATGATGCACAAGATTGGAATGCAAATGCTCAAGGATATAAATTGATGTACTCATTAGGGGGAGTCAATGCGCGTTGCACTCTTTTTCCCTTACAAGGTTTTTTCCCACTGGGTTTTCCTTGCAAGGTTTTTAACGAGGCAACCAATAGGCGCATATTCAAACATGTGTACTCTTTCCTTACTTTAATTTTTCCCATTGGGTTTTGTTTTAAGGTTTTAACGAGGCACATCATTGAATAGACATTCAAGGGGGAGTGTTACGAAATAGAAGATTCTTACACTTCTATTTAAGGTGAATGTCTTTAATGTACTTAATTAGAGAGATTTTAGAGTCCTATTATTGGTAGCAAGATCTTCCTCCTCCCTATAAATAGAGGTGCTCTCTACCATTGTAATTCACCCCTCTCAACTCAATAAGAAGAACTCTCTCTACTCTTCTCTCTATTGCTATTGTTCTTGTTCTATTGTTCTTGTCTTTTGCTTTAGTTTATAACACTTTACAAATAAATGACTAATTTAGGATAAAACATTACTTCATTACCTAGTAAGATCTTCCAATGGTAATGCATTGTCTTAAATAGCGGATGTGAAAAAAGATAAGGCGTTTTCCAGCAAGTAAATATGAATAGTTTGCTTTTTCATCTCAAATACAAATATCTTATAACAAGAAAGAATATTAAAATTTAACACAAAACACTCATGACAGCGTATTATGTAAGTTTTAGAACATACACATCACATTCAGAAAAAACCCAATTAAAATCCACAACTCAACATTAATAATCCAAAAAAAAAAAAAAAAATTGGTTCTTAAATATACGCAATTGCAGTAGCAATAAGTTATGACTGATACAGTAACAAATTGAAAAAAAAAAATCATATAAATGAAACTGAAATTGAAAAGGGTGGAATGATTTATAGGGTTGAGTGAGACGTATGAATTACAGGTTAAACTTTGTACCTCATGTTTTTTATTGAAGTTTTACAAAGGCATGCTTTTAATCCATTTTTTTACACCTCCAAGCTATATCTCAGTCCATAGAAGAAGCGGTCAGTTCTTCTAAAAGAAAAGAAAGATAATAGTTGGATCGATGATCTTTTAACAATTAATATTTTGAGATCATCTTATCATACAATAAACATCTACCCTAATATTTATAGAAATCAGATTTTAAAAATCACAAAGAACATACTAATTAAACAATGTAAAGTAAGTAGAACCCGATTTTTAGTCACTTTTTTACTTCAATCGTCGCCTTGAAGTTGACATCTTCATATGAAACTGTTTGATGCCAAATTAAGATACATCACATTGTCTGCGGCAAAGAAATTTTTTATGTCTACCTCAACAAATGGTTCAGTCTTCAAAAGGATCCAAAAGAATTGTTGCTCACTTGACATCTTTTTCGAAAAAAATCTGCAAGAAATTCTTGAAGAAATCGCTAAAGAAGAAGAGAAATCTAAAGTCGTGCAAATTTCTTGCTTAGCAAATCTTCTCAATAGTCCTACTGATTGGTTTGTATCACAGTGTAAAATCTATAGTGGAAGGGAGGATCCATGTGATACTTCATTAAGTTAAGAGAATATGGGTATCTGTTATGGGCTCTTAAAAGCAAATTCACTTTGCATTTTTAGTTTTATGATATTGTCATGCTAGCAGACTGCTCCAATAAAATTATATCTGGCGAAACTTGTGATTTCAAGTCTCCCCAAGAGCGAGGTGGGAAATTCTTGGAAGGAAGGATGCCGGGGTCTATTTGGAAACAGGCTCTCTACCCTAGGGTATGGGTAAGATCTGCGTACATACTACCCTCCCAAGACCCCATTCAGTGAGATTATACTGGGTTGTTGTTGTTGTTAGATACCTTTTAAAATCATAGTCAATTATCTAAATCGTTTCTCAATGTCGATTCATAACCACCTTTTCGTAATGACACCTTTTGCAAATGAAAGTTACTCATTGGAAGCAAAAAAAACTAAAGTGGCAAGCATTCATTTCAAGAGTTACGTACAGACACATTGCATAAGAATTTCTAAAAAAATAAAATGTTTGGATTATATAAGCATATTTTGGTAATTTAACTTTTAGGTTTAGGATTTAATATAATTGTTTTTCGGAAACCAAATTCATGTAATAGACTGGTTAAATAACATCAATATTGTCATACAAAGCTTTGAAATAAATAATTATGCATGAAAAAAATAAAATACAAGCTTTTTGAATATGTATCAATATGAAGTGTCGTATAGTAGTGTATCTGTGAAATTAAAATGATTGAATATCGTCTAAACCTATGAAGATGAATGATCAAAGTTTAATTAGATACATATACTTTATTTACTAATTTATATTTTATAATGTACAAACTATATAACTAAGTGGTACAAGAGAAACTAAAATAGAAATAATTTTTTTTATTAAAGCCATGACTGAGTAAAATTTAAAATCTCAAATTCAAAACTACATAAGTTCTCAAGGACTGCAAGGTCGATAGTGATGGATTAAAATAATCAGAGGAAGCAATCTCAGAATCAAAATCATATGTAATCTAGATAACTGGCGTAAACGAGATTTCACCGGTTACCTCTTGAAGCGTGAACATATCTCTTCTATCACATGAGCCTTCAATTCCATTACTTCTCAATGGAATCTCCATCATCCGTACAATCGTGATCCTCGAATGTTCCACGGTCTTCTAATGTGTTACCTAAATAATACTGGAAATAGCAATTTCGTGTGGCCGAAATTTCTAGAAAAACGTGGCTGAAAATTTCAGCCACCATGTACCTTCCGTTTAGGTGGAAAACCTTATGTATTTATAGCACATGTTTTTAGGGTTAAGACCATTTTCCAAAACCTGTTGGGTTTTTTTTTTTTCCACCAGAAAAAGAATTCCTTTATTTGATATTATTTACACATGAAAACTTATAAGCTTTCATAAAGGTGTATCATCAATCTCTAATCGAGACATGGATCCATCAACTAACTATTACTTCGGCATGTACATTATTATTATTATTATCCAATTTACCAGGCATATTGACCCACGAAAGAATCTCGTCTTTTAATAAGTCAAAATAATAATACTAAAAATACACAACTAATAATAATTATATTAAGACTAAAAGTATAAGTACATTTAATGGCTAGAGAGTTTATTTTATTAAGTCAGTATAAAATATTTATCTCTACATGGTCCGTTCAATACATACAAAATGTACTAGCACAAGAAGCTGGAATTAAACCATTCCCATAATCAAGATAAATTATATTTAATCTTGTGCTACAATCATTCCTGATGGTTTGTCCTATTCCATCATTAGATTGTGAACTCAAACTTTATACTTATAAGAACCGATGATTTAATCTTCCGTGTATAAGCTAAACTCTATACACTAAATCATCTACTATATAAGCAAAGAACACAGACTATTATATGATCTATTTAAAACTTTATTAAAATTGAATAAATAATTATTTTATAATAAATACTATATCTAAACCAAACCCATAGTTAATAGTACATATCCCAAGAGATAGAATTCTTGCAACTGTAGTTTCTCAACAATACAAATATAAAGAATTACTAAATCATCTTAAAAACAAGTCGCCTGTAACAAAATAATATTTATGTATCTCAAACTTATGCACCATTGAAAATCTTTTTGGTAGTAGCATGACAAGTACACATACTCGATTTTTTTATTTGACAACTTAATGCTTAATGCATATCGACATTATCATTTCATAATATTTTTATTAATATGATGAAAGCATATTACATAATTAACGAGTTTCTGCAAAATTTAAGACAAATCACTGTAAATTCAACTAAACTGGAAATTAAATCTTTGGTTCTCTGTCAAGTTTAAAAGAATGTCAACAAAATTGTTTGTGAACAAAAGGATATAAAATTCATTAACAGATACTTTTTAAGTAAAAGAAAATATAGATATAGCAAAAATCCTTGTTCATCACAGAAGTTAATTAAAACTATGCGGATGATATGCGAATGAGAAAACCAAAATATTATATAAATAATAAAAAACGTTAAAACTTCTATTTATACTGACATATATAAAAAAAATAAAACGTAATGATATCTTCTTTACTTAAATACGTTAAAACTCCATCGTAAAATGTTTCACGACATTATTATCATCTTAAACTTCCATTTGTTGGGCACAGAATTAATGACCTTTTACAAACTAATACATGGCTAAGGGCTTGTCATTTCTTTTTTATTTCTCAAAATGGTTCCAATGCTATATTGCATATGTTTTGTGGCTTTTTGTTTAATCTCCATTTTGTTATTGGAATACAAAAAGAAACGGTTGTGACTATTTCCAGAAAACATGAAATCGTTGGCTTGCTTATTTATTAGTTACTTTTTCAAGAAGGGTATTTTGATAATTCAACTTTAAGATTTAGAGGTTCCTATTTTTATAATAATATAGATATAAATTATTGGTAATAACAGTGTACTCCCTTAAACACTTTGAGTTAAAAAGAAATTCTCTCATAAAGTTGCTGTTAGTAGTTTGGTTCTTATGGTCAAAATAAAAGAGTAAATTACTACAGTACTAAAGAGATCTAGCATGATATTCATTCCACCTTTTCTTTATAAAAGTATTTAGAAAAAGGGTCTATGAAATTAGCAGCTGAGAACATTACCTTACTAGACTAGGGTAAAAAGGGTATTAATAGAGAAGCTTACTTTTGGCATCTTTTCTCGATGCTTATACGCATTTAATTTTATGTATTTATCCATTTTGATCAAGTCCGTACAATTTTTTTCAACGGCACCACACAATTAAAAAATTCCAACATCTTATATGCAGGACTCACAATCTTTTCAGCTATTAATGAAGACTTGGTTCAAGAGTTTTCTTTAATTTATTCTCGTATTTATTTGACACTTTTTAGTGACCAGTTAAAAAATGTTGACTTAACATTGGTGAAATACTACCTCCAGTTCATTGCATGTATAAAATGTTGGTGGCAAACTCAATAAGAATGCAATATTCTTGGTCAAAGTAAAGCGGGAAGGAAAGCAATTTTCCTTCATTTACTGAACGGAAGTAAATTCAGTACTTTTGAGAATCGGACCAAATGGAAGTGTTATTTTTTCCCATGCCTTATGGTTAGTGGTAGAGGGCATATAGGTGTAGTCAAATTGAAAAGGAAAGAAAGCAGTATTTAGAAGAATATTCAACAGTAAAAGTCTCTGCCACAATTTGGTGTGGCTGTGGGGACTCTCACAGTTCCATTTCCTTTGAACATAAAAACTGAACTTTGAATCTTTTAAAAGAGAGCGACTCATGGTTTACTTCTTGTTTTGAAAAGAATATATCTTGGGTCTAACTCAACCCAAAAAGCTAGCTTATGAGATGAGGATTGTCCAAGCCATATAAGGAGATCAAGTATCTCAAATCCCTCCGATGTGGGACAACTCAACACCCCCCTCACGCCCATATCTCTGAAGCGTGGACAACATAAGTGGGGCCCCAACTTCGGTAACAATAATTGGAATAAGTCTGGCTTTGATACCATAAAAAGAATGGACCTTGGGCCAAACTCAACCCCAAAAGCTAGCTTATGAGGTGAGGATTGTCCAAGCCATATAAGGAGATCAAGGACCTCAAATCCTCCGATGTGGGACAACTCAACAGCCCCCTCACGCCCATATCTCTGGAGCGTGGACAACATAAATGGGGCCCCAACTTCGATAAGAATAATTGGAATGAGTCTGGTTTTGATGCCATGAAAAGAATGGACCTTGGGCCAAACTCAACCCCAAAAGCTAGCTTATGAGGTGAGGATTGTCTAAGCCATATAAGGAGATCAAGGACCTCAAATCCTTTCGATGTGGGACAACTCAATATGTTTTCCCAAATTAAACAATACTATACTTTGTTTTCTTGGAAAGCTAAACTTACGGGGATTTTAACCCAAACTTCCAAAAGAATCATATGATTTTTCTTTTGGTTGTTTGATCAGTAGGACAATGTTTTTTTCCGCAGAATTTTATTTTTTTAAAGTTCAGTTACCTTAAATTTTGAAATTTTGCACCCCAATGAAAACGTTTTCTACCCAATTGAAGAAGAGGACTCCATATATGAGCATGAGTTTAATGTTTGGATGTCACTTGTTTGGCTCTAACACTTTGAACATTGTCGTCGTTAATCATTAACCAAACTACCATCACAATATGTTTTCAAACCCTATTCTACACCTTTTTACGATAACCATATGTCACCTACTTTTATACTTAAAGAAAGTCTAGGAAATTATCTAGAAATCTATTTCTCGGAAAACATTTTTATCCTTTCCAAATGCTTAATTTGTCCGTGATGATTCT
Organism: Nicotiana benthamiana; assembly: GCA_034376525.1. Classification (NCBI taxonomy): domain Eukaryota; kingdom Viridiplantae; phylum Streptophyta; class Magnoliopsida; order Solanales; family Solanaceae; genus Nicotiana; species Nicotiana benthamiana. The sequence continues at coordinate 3,019,473 of CM067326.1, forward strand.
AATATTCTGTTCGGCCAAACTTCTTTTTAATTAGAATTGCTTTTTCTAAAAATATTTTTTTCTAAAGATGAAGTATTTGGCCAAATTTTAATAAAGTAATTTCTTTAACATATATCCATATATCATCATACTATATTATAAATACGAAGATTCAAACTGAAACTTAAAAGACTAAAATAACCTTATAAAAGTAAGTGACTATAATACCATTCAATATAATAGTATTTCAAATATAATTTTGTACAAAGAAGAAAAGATAGATTCTATGAAAATTAATAAAAAGAAAATATTCAAATTGAAATAAAAACAAAATCGGCAGCCCTGTGGCCTTCATTAAAAAGAATCGCTCTATTAAATGTTTCTTTTTTGGTAACAGTTCTATTAAATGTTAAATAATACTGCAGTTACATGAATTTGGTTAATTGAAATTTCTATTAGACGAGGAATTATATCTAAGGGTGTTGATGGTTCGGTCGGGATCAAGTTTACCCTAAAAAAAATTAAATTTAGTAAGTTGATTTTTTAAATATTAGGCTAAAATCAAACCAATCAAGTCATTTTTCTCGATTCGGTTTATGTCGGATTTTGTCGGTTTTTCGATTATTTGTCGATTTTTTCTTAAATATAAGACATACACTTTCAAACACATATTTCGTCGACTATATTTTCAACGTGATACTATCAAATTAACTGCCCTTTGAGAAATCTATTATTTACCAAGATATATTGATGGTAATTGTAACGACCTGGCCGGTCGTCTTAAGAATTTACGCCCTAATCCCCTATTAACTGCTTTTTCCAAGTCTTTTTCTTCTATTTTGATTTGCCGGGATGTTCGATTTTAAGTTTCAGAGAGTTTTGCGACACTTAATCCCTAAATGAGAGCTTAAGTGTTGGAAAATTGACCGTAGTCGGAACACTATGAAGATAACCTCAGAATGGAAATCTGATGGTTCTGTTAGCTTCGTTGGGTGATTTTGGGGTTAGGAGCGTGTTTATATTATGTTTTAGAGGTTCGTAGCTAATTTAGGCTTGAAATGCCGAATGTTGAATTTTTGAAGTTCCGATTCGATAGTGAGATTTTGATTTGAGGGTTGGAATAGAACTTCGAGAGTTATAGTAGTTTCGTTATATCAATTGGGATGCATGTGCAACATTTCAGGTCATTCGGATGTGTTTTGGCTGGGTTTTGATAAAAAACGAAATTCACAAGATTTTTAGAAACTTAGGCTTGAATCCGATGTGTTTTGATTGTTTCGATGTCGTTTGAAGTGTTTTGGAGATTGGTACAAGTTTGAATAAGATTTTAGAATATGTTGATGACTTTGGTTGAGGTCCCGAGGGCCTCGGGGTGATTTCAGATGATTAATGGGGAGTTGAGGAAATGTTGCAGCTGCTGTATTTTTTGTTGCTTTTGGTATTTTTGCATCTGCGACTTGGGAATCGCAAATGCGGTACTGCAGATGCGGCTAAAGGGTCGCAGAAGAAAATTTTGGCCATCTATTTAGGAACCGCATATGCGGCATAATTTTCGCAAAAGCGAAACAGCACCTACGAAAAGGTAATCGTAATGCATAAATTGGGCCTTGAGTGAAACTCGTGGATGTGATCTAAGTAATGAAAATGAGAGACCATAGAAGCTGTCCCAAGATTGCATATGCAGAAACTGCTGAGCATTAATTTAAAAGAGGTTCTGCGACTTGGAGGTTTATTTCACCATTTTTAATTTTTTATTCCGGCTTGGGAGCTTTTGGGCGATTTGAGAGAGGGGCTTCAAGGGAACTTCATTGGGGTAAGGAATTTGGACCTAAAAATCATTTCTATGCTATTATTTTACGGATTAGAGATAGAAATTTTGGAAATTAAGGGTGGAAGTTAGGGAAAACTAGGGCTTGGTATTGGAGAGCTTTAAATGAAAATTTGAGGGGTCATTTGGAATCCGATTTCAGCATTCTTGCTATGTATAGACTCATAAGAGTACGAGATTTCTGAAAATGTAAATTTTACCCGATTCCGAGATGTGGGCCTGAGGGGAATTTTGGTCATTTTACCTAATTTTTTTGTATTAGTTTACGAAACAAGAGGGGTTGCTCTGATGGTAAGCAACCCCCACTTCCAACCGAGAGGTTGTGAGTTTTGTTGGAAACACGTTCTCAAGGCTTAATACTAAAACGTGTGTTCTTATGTGTAGGTTTTGATGAATGACAAACAAGCGCAAATTGATATATGACGAAGTTCAAGTACAAGCGCACAATTGGTGGATAACGAGATTCAAGCACAAGACAAAGTTTTATAGTTTAAATGAGTTGCTCTTAATTGTGATCTTGATCCGACAACTTGACTTATGACATGGCTTCTCTCGTAAAATTACTTTTACAAAATCATGCATATTTAATTTAATGCTAAATGATTTTAAATCATGCATATTTACTTCAGTCAAAATGATTTTTAAACATGCCTCTAAAATCTGGACTAAGATAATCGATTATGTACTTATGATAATCGATTATGTTAAGCCAAGACTGCATGACAATCGATTGTGAACTAATGATAATCGATTGTGTTAAGGCAGTGAGCATCAGGTTTTTCAAACCTGCATGACAATCGATTGTGAACCTTATGACAATCTATTATGATGAGGCAGTGTACATCAAAGTTTTTCAAAACTCAGAATAATCGATTGTGAAGCTAATGACAATCGATTGTGAAGAGACAGTGTCCATCAGATTTTTATAAGTCACAAAATAATCGATTGTGAACATATGACAATCGATTGTGTTGAGGCAGTGTCTTCCGGACTTTTTCAAAATTATTAAATAAACGATTGTGAGTATATAACAATCGATTGCCAAGAGGCAGTGTCTAAAATGTTTTTCAAAGTCTGATAAATAATCGATTGATAACATTGCACAATCGATTGTGAAGCTGACCGTTGTCGTAATATTTTCAAATACCGTCAGGTAATCGATTGTTGATTTTGTACAATCGATTGTTGAAATTAAAATCTGGAAAAGATTTTTTGAACATTGCTGAGTAATCGATTGTTGATTTTATACAATCGATTGTTGAAATTAAAATCTGGAAAAGATTTTTTGAACGTTGCTGAATAATCGATTATTAATTCTGTATAATCGATTGTTTTACGTAAAATCTGGAAATGATTTTTTGAACGTTGCCAATAATCGATTGTTGATCTTGGATAATCGATTGTTAAGCGTAAAATCTGGAATTGATTTCTGAAACGATTGGCGAACAATCGATTGTAGCTTCTTGACAATCGATTGTCACTCAGTAAAATCAGCAACTCTTAATTGGCAATTAGGCAACGGTAATGCCAAGTTTTTCAACTATAAATACAGCTTCATTTCAGTGTATTAAATACAATAACACACAACAACTGATCATTCTATTGTTATAAGCTTGCATACTATTATTTATCATTTTATATTCATTTCAAAAAGCGTTTGAGAGCCAAAGTCTTGTCCATAGTTGTTGTGATCTTGAGCTTACTTCCTTTACTCATATCTACTCATTAAGGAGTGCTTTGTTTGAGTGTTTAGTGTTTTGTACACTTGTAAGAGAATTGTGATTCTCTTGTTGTAAGGAACTTGTGTTTCCTTGGTTGAAGTCTTGGAGTGTTGTATCTCCGAGCAAAGGTGTTAAGGCTTGTGTCCTTAAGTTGTAAAGGTTGGTTAGGCACCCGTAAGCTTAACAGTGAAGTCTTGGAGTGTTGTATCTCCGAGCAAAGGTGTTAAGGCTTGTGTCCTTAAGTTGCAAAGGTTTGTTGAGCACCCGTAAGCTTGACAAGTTAGTGGAAAATCTCGAGAGTCTCTCGGGGACTGGACTAGCCACGTGTTGTGGTGAACCAGAATACATCGGTGCATACTTTATTATTTATCGCACTTATTTACTTCCTGCAATTTTTTAATTCCGCAAAGTTTACGCTAATTATTATTATAACGCTATTCACCCCCCCCCCCCTCTAGCGTTAAGCGTATTATCTAACAAGTTCGAGTCTCCCCAAGAGCAAGGTGGGAAGTTCTTGGAGGGAAGGATGTCGGGGGTCTATTTGGAAACAACCTCTCTACCCAAGGGTAGGGGTAAGGTCTGCGTACATACTACCCTCCCCAGACCCCACTAAATGGGATTATACTGGGTTGTTGTTGTTGTTTTGTATTAGTTTAGAAATTAATTATAGGTACAGTTACTTGAGGTGTTATTTACAATATACAATTGAATTGAATAGATTTGGACCATTTGGAATCGGATACTCGTGGCTAAGGCGTGATTTCTAGTTGACTTGCACTTGTTAGAGGTAAGTGACCTGTCTAACTTTGTGTTGGGGACCTTGACCTTAGGATATGATATTTGTTAATTGAAATGCCCTATATATGAGGTGACGACGCGTACTTGAGCTAATTGTTGAGAACCCGATTTTACTTTAAGTATTTAAACTAAGTTCCTTTCCTTTCTGTTTTACTCTACTTGCAAACTTAACATGTGTTAGCTAGAAAAGCATGTCTAGTTGACTTAATTGCGTATTTGCTCAAACTGCCTTAGTTGCATCATATGAGGATGTTAGGCTACAATTAACTGTTTATTTGTACAAAGTTGGTATTTAATTTAATATTCTTGTGTTGCTGCTGTGTGTTTTCAATTTGGGACCACGGAACGACATCCCGGGAGAACCCCTGCACAAGATTATCATTTGGACAGAGATCCCTGGAATTTATATTGAGGATACCAAGAGATTGTTGGGATGCCAAGAGATCCATGGAATTTATATTTAGGATACCAAGAGATCCTCAAGATACCAAGAGATCCCTGACACGTGTGTGTGTGTGTGTGTGTGTGTGTGTGTGTGTGTGTGTATATATATATATATATATATATATATATATATATATATATATATATATATATATATATATATATATATATATATATATATATATATATATATATATATATATATATATATATATATATATATATATATTGAGGATACCAAGAGATCCCTAGTGTATACATTGAGGATACCAAGAGATCCGTGATTATTATCCCTGTTGTGAGTGGTATTTCCTTTTGATTTGTCTTTATATCCCGTTTATTGTACTTGTATTATCCTGTATAGACTCTTACTTTAGACTCTCAATTATATTGTTATATTATCCTATCATTTTATTATTTATTAATCTCAGTATGGCTCTGACCTTCCTCGTCACTACTCGACCAAGGTTAGGCTTGGCACTTACTGAGTACCGATGTGGTGTACGCATGCCTCTTTCGCACATATTTTCATGTGCAGATCTAGGTACTGCTGATCAGGCCTACCATCATTGAGGGAAGCGACTGCTTAGATACTCCAAGGTACATCTGCCGCATTTGCAGACCAAGGAGTCCTTTTCTATTCATGCTTTAGTATTTAGCCCTTCTGTACTTTTCTGTTTGTTAGACATTCTAAAGTTAGAGCTATGTAGAATTTATCTTATCTTATGATTCGTGGGGTTCCGGGTCATGGATTCAGAGATTGGGTTTTGAGACTTATATACATATATGGTGTATGCCGGGTGGTACATTGAACACTATTATTGCTTTAATTCTATTTTTAAAACATTTTTTTTCCGCAAGTTTGGTTTTCTTCCGCAATTTAGGCTTACCTAGTCATAAAACTAGGTGACGTCATAATGGTTCACGGAGGGCGAACCAGGATCGTGACAAGTTGGTATCAGAGCTTTAGGTTCATAGGAGTCATGAATCACAAGCCGCTTTATTAGAGTTTTGCTGATCGGTATGGAGGCGATTGTACTTATCTACGAGAGGCTATGTAACTGTTAGAAAAATTTTCACTTCATTTGATTTCCTTGTTGTGCGATATTTGGACATCACAATTCTAAACTTCTATCTTATTCTCTTATAGATGGTGAGGACATGTGCTACTCGAGATGATCAAGCACTCGGCCCCATATTGCAGCCGTTAGAGGCCGGGGTTGGATTAGAGGTCGAGGACGCGCACATGGTGCAGCCAGAGCACCTGCGCAAGCTGTCGCCGAGGTACCACCATCAGTTTCAGCCGGAGTCCAGGCACCTAACACGCCTACTACTTCTACTACCACTCCAGCTCTTCAAGAGACTCTGGATCAGTTGATTAGCATGTACATCACTTTGGCTCAGGTGGGGTTGGTTCCCCTTGCTGCAGCCACATCCCAGGCCTGGGAGGAGCAAAGACTCCCGCCTCCCCCACTTATTAGGAGAAGATAGCAATCATACTTCCATAAACTATTGAATGAGGAGGGGGAAAGACACATTGTACTGGGAGAATTGGAGCACTCTGAGAGTTCGCGGGATTATGGGTATTGTAGGTGGATTACGTAGAAGAGGTGGAAGGGGCGATGCATAAGATGTCCAAGGGAAGAGCAACGGGGCCAAACGAAATTTTGATAGAATTCTGGAAAAGCGCGGGGCGGGCAGGTTTGGTGTGGCTCACCGGGCTATTTAATTTTATTTTTAAGAAAAAGAAGATGCTCGAAGAATGAAGGTGGAGTACGATGGTTCCGCTTTACAAGAAAAAGGGTAATATCCAGTACTGAACATATCCCAAATAGGCCAAGCACCCCCTCTCGACCATACCCTGAGCCTTCACATATGAGATAACACTGTGGCAGAATGACCGAGAGTCCTTCTCTACTCTAAACGAGGCATACCTGGTAAAGCCAAGGTCACAGTCTTGGCTGGACAGTCCCAGATAGCATAGTAAGGTGATAACTTGTCCATCCCCAAAATAATATTTAAACCATGTCTAAAAGCAACAAATCTACACGAGTCTCAAGACCCCCAATCACCACAATACAAAGAACAATGGAATTGATCGACCACAATAGAATAACCCACCGGTGTAGACACATAAATAAGAACACCCAATTCATCACTAGGCAAGGCCAAATATGTGACAAAGTAAGATGACACATACGAAAACGTAGACCCCGGATCAAACAACACCAAAGCACATCAATCACAAACCAAAATCATACCTGTAATAACTGCATCTGAAGCCTCATACTCGGGCCTGACCTGAAGAGCATAACATCGGGGCTGGGCACCACCACTCTGATCTACCTCTCTAGGACGACCTGCAGCTGGCTGGCCTCCACTTTTAGCGGGTTGAGCTCCATTCTAAATCTTCTACCTCCACCTCAGCACCTCTATCCCCACCTCTAGCTGGTTGGGCAGTCTGTAGAACATCTAGTGCCTAAATCATAGCATGGGAACCCTGTTGCTGCGACTGAGTACCCAAAAACCTCGGACAAGCCCTCCGGATGTGACCATACTCACCACACTCATAACATCCACCTGAATGCTGCAACTGAGGAAACTGAGACTGACCCTGGCGGCCTGAATGACCACCCCGAAAGCTCTGGAGCGGTAGTGCATTGATAGGAGCTGGTGGTGCACTGTAGGACTGATGGTCAGAATACTACCCCAGAGAACCACGACACTTGAAGCACCGTGAGAAACTTGGAGAGCTGACTCAAAGGGCCTAGAAGGATGACCCCTATCATACGAATCTCTGCCTCCAGACAAGGCACCACTGAATCTGCCTGAATGACGGGGTCTATTGTCTGTCCTATGACCACCCCCTATGATAATACCATCTCAACTCTCTAGGACTTATTGGCTGCCTCCCGGAAGTATATCTTGCTCCTAGCCTCTCTAGCCATCTGAAGACGAATCAGTTGAACGAGCCCATCAATAAACCGTCTCTCTCTCTCTCCCTCTCTCAATAGGAAGTATAATAAGATCATGGCTACCTAAGTCAATGAAGCTGGTCTCATACTGGGTGGCCGTCATGAATCCCTACTGGAGATTCTCGAACTGCCTCCGATAAGCCTCTCACTGTATAATAAGGAGAAACTTCTCTAGAAATAGCTGAGTGAACTGCTCCCAACACAAGGCTGGCGATCCTGCTTATCTAGCTAAGCAATAATCCCTCCACCAAGTCTTGGCGGATCCAGAAAAGCGTAATGTAGTGAAATCAACCCCATTGGTATCAACAATATCCATGTTGTGAAGAACCTTGTGATAACTATTTAGATAATCCTGGTGATCCTCAGTAGAAGCACCGCTAAATATAGAAGTGAAGAGCTTGGTGAACCTGTCCAGCCTCCATAAATCATCGAAACATGGCTGCTCCATCGCCGGTCTAAGCCACTATACCCGGCTGAACTGCTCCAACTAGTTGAACCACTAGAGTCTTAATCTAGGGAGCTATCTGCTCCAAAGTGTGGGTAGCAGGAGTCTGAGCCCCTCTTGCAGCCTGAGAGACGGTTGGTGCTACGGGAAGCAAGCCTATTCGGGTGATACTCCCATGAGACCCACCGACCGGACCAGAGTGTGCTGGAGAACTAGGGTAGCAATAAACACCTTTGGGACTTGAGTTGGGCCAACCGGATTTGCTGGGGCTGAAAGCTTCCCATCAAAATCAACCTGAGGCTCCGCCACTAGTGCTGCTGCTCGGGGCTGAGCTCTACCCTTACCTCAGCCTATAGCACGGCCTCGACCTTGCCCGTTTCCCCTAGTGGGTGTTGCTGCTAGGGGCTTAGATTGCTGAGCGATAGATAAGGAGGCGCGTGTTCTCGCCATATGTGAAAGAAAATAGTAGAAATCCAATTAGTATAGAGAAACAAATATGCACTACAAGAAAGAACAAATGTGAAGTTTTCCTATCAGGTGTAGCCTCTGGGTGATAAATACAAACGTCTCTGTACCGATCCCTCAGACTCTACTGAGCTTGTCTGTGAGTTCTGAGACCTATGCAACCTAGAACTCTGATGCCAACTTGTCACAACCCGGAATTCTCACCCTCGGGAGTCGCGATAGCACCTACTCGTGAAAGCTAGGAAAGCCACAAACCTTCAAAATTATTAACCCCTTCCATTTTATACAAGTTTTAAACAATTAAATTAATGGTGAATAAGAAGATAAATGTCAATGAAAAGTAAATATTTAGCGGAAGTTTAGATAAATAGAAAACCCAAACGTACAAAAGCCTAAACATATGTCTATCCAGCACCTGGTGTCACAACGTACATGGACTATCTAAGAGTGCTAAATACAAGAGTCTAAACAATGAAATAAAACTTTGTCTCGGTATAAAAGGAAACAATGTATAAAATAGATAGAAGAGATGTCGGGCATGCGGACTAGGGGTGCTTATCGGGCGGATTGGGCTGCTTTTTACTCTTAACGGTTTGAATTAACGGTTATCGGCTTTAAAATGTATTAATCTGCTAGCCACCCGATAAGATATCGGACGGATTGGTATCGGGTTAGCTTTTATATGGCAGTTATTGGGCTGCTTATCGGCCTAACATACATATTTACTAAATATCTCTTATTCTCCTCGTCTTAGAAATAATGAATTGCCATAAAAAATAATATTTTAGAGGCAATATGATGCATTCAATTTTCTTTGCCAGAGTCACTCAATTTGATTCCTGTGATTAGGAAATTAGCTTTACCATCTCCGGCATGTTGCCAAACAAGAGGATTACAACCAAAAATAAATTAAAAATAGAACCAAAAAATTTCTAGATCCCGAGATTAAAAATGCTTAGAAGTAGAAATAAACTTTTGTTAATCATTTTCAAGGGTTTTAGTTTTTTTATATTTAATATATATAAATAAAAATAAATTTTATATATATATATATATATATATATATATATATATATATATATATATATATATATATATATATATATATATATATATATATATATATATATTCTTAACGGGTTAACGGATTAGCCGTTAAGAAAATTGAATAATCCATCCCCAAATTGATAAGCCGTTAATAAAAAAAATTCAATCCGTTCCCCGTCCGTTAAGCCGTTACCAGTAAGCCGTTAAGCTTCGGTTTGGATGGGTTTTCGGTTTCGGATCGGTTTTGAACACCCCTAATGCGGATGCCTACAGGACTACCTCGGGATCCCGTGGCCTGAAGGATGACTCCTTGGCTACTTCTGCATGCTGTAAGCTACTCCGGTATCTGCACATAACTGCAGAGTGTAGCATCAGCACAACCAACCCCATGTGCTGGTAAGTGTTTGTCCTAACCTCGACGAGGTAGTGACGAGGCTAGGACCAAACTCTAGATAAACCTGTGTAGTTATATAATGTATGATGGAAAGTAAACAAGTAATAAGCAGTTAAAAGGGAGGAGGTACATGCTTCGGGGGAACAATTTAACTTAGCAGAAAATAATAAATACGAAGGATCAGTAAGTATCGAAAACAACATAATCATACTACTGTTGCGGCGCACAACCTGATCCATATGTATATATAATATTGTTGCGGCATGCAACCCAATCCAATAAATATAATATATATGTTGCAGCGTGCGACCCAATCCAATATGTACAATATCTATTATAGTGTGCAACCCGATCCAATATAATATTTGTTTGCGGCGTGTAATCCGATCCCCATATATATATATATATATATATATATATATATATATATATATATATATATATATATATATATATATATATATATATATATATATATATATATATTAATAAAAATATTGCAGCGTGCAACCCATTCCAAATGTACAATTGACAATGATCACGACAACAATCCCGAAAAGGAATTAACTACAAATTACACTATCACGGCAAAGAAACTCAACAACACATATATGTCCCGGCAAGGGAGAATCAGCTATAACCAATCTTAATTCAACTTCTAATATCACTATTATCATCACTCTAACTCATAATTAACTTTCACGAAAATAAACTAAGCGTTTGCTCAATACCACAGATTTACTCATTATTTCAACCATATCATGATTCAAAAATTCAACAAGTATCACTTTAAGAATCACGATCATGCTCGACACCAATGTATAGTTACTCGTCACCATTCCTATACGCAATACTCAACAATAAACACATAGTAATTATGACTCGACTCCTAATACCTCAAGCTAACGCTTAGACCTAACACTTATCTCAAACTTCCACGGCCAATTCAATCCTCAATTATCGCTTTTCCTCTCAAATTTGGCTCCAAATCGAGTGTACTTATACATAAATAACTTCAATATATCAATAAATGCTAAACAATGCAAACCCAATACCTAATTATATCTTTACCAACGTTCTTCCTAAAAATCCAAAAATTGATCTTGCGCCCGCTTGGTCAAATACGAGGTTCGGACCAAAATTAAATCATCCATTCACCATGAGCCCAAATATATAATTTATTTTTAAATTCGATCTCAAAACGAGTATAAATAAATAAAATTAAAAAGCCCTAACTCTACCCAAATCTCTAATTTTCTACCCTTCACATGTTTTAGACCTAGAAATTCATTAGATGTCGATGAAAATGTAAGAAAATGAGTTGGAGATTACTTACCCAAGAAGTATTGGTGAAAAAGTGCGTCAAGGATCGCCTAGGAGCTTTGGAGAAGAAGAAATTTTGTAAAAAATTGAGAAATCTCGTAATGGGTTCTGTTTTTCGAACTTAAAATAACTGGGTAAAATTCTTCTTCTCGTTCGCGATGAGTCAGGTCCATAAACCTTTGGTTCGTGTAATGGGGCTTGCGTTCACGTGCAAAGAGCCGCGTTCGCGACGAACAAACTGGTGGCCCTTCCCCCAGTACCCTACACGTTCGTGAGTGGAAGGATGCGTCCGTGAAGGATTCCCCCCACCCCCCTCCCGAGCTTCGCGTTTGCTTCTCAGCCTCCGCATTCGCGATGAAGATAAAATGGAACCTAGGGTCCTTGCCTTTCGCGTTTGCGAGAGGGATCACGTGAACGCGAAGGGTAAAATCCCTAGGCACTACAACAGAAAATCCGCAACACTTCTTAAGCCAAAAACCATTTCGAAACACCTCTAAAATACTCCCGAGCCCTCAGGGCTCCTAACCAAACACATGCACTAACTCAACAAAACGTCATACAAACTTATTCATGCGATCAAATTACCTAAATAGCCTAAAAACAACGAATCAAACCTCAAAATCAAGGATTTTTCCAAGAACTTCATCAAGTTTCAAATTTAAATCTTTAAGTCCGAATCACGTCAAACGACATCCATTTTAACCAAACTTTACAGGAAGAACATAAAACATATATATGACCTGGTACTGAGTGCCGGAATCAAAATACGGACTCGATACCATCGCTTCTAATTAGATTTCTTTTTTAATTTTTTTAAATATTTCCAGAAAATAATTTTTCAAAAAGAATTCTTTTCTCGGGCTTGGGACCTCGAAATTCAATTCCAAGCATACGCCCACGTCAAATATTTTCCTACGGACCCTTCGGGACCATCAAATCATGGGTCTGGATCTTTTTTTAAAAATATTGATAAAAGTTAAATTTATTCATTTTAACATCAAAACTTAGCATTTTTTCATAGAATTTCATATTTAAGCTTTCTGGCTACGCGTCCGGACTGCGCACGCAAGTCGAGGTAGCTCTATATAAGGTTTTTAAGACCTCGAAAGCACAAAATTTAATAAGAAAACAGGTAATGATCCTTTGAGTTGTCACACATACCTAGTTGACTTAATTGTCTATTTGCTCAAATTGGCTTAATTGCATTACATGAAGAATGTTAGACTAGAATTAACTATTTATTTTTATGAAGTTGGTGTTTAATTTAATATTCTTCTGTTGTTGCTGTGTGTTTTTAATTTGGGACTACGAAACGGCATCCCGGGAGAACTCCTGCACGAGATTATCATTTGGACACAGATCGTCGGGATACCAAGAGATCCCTGAAATTAATATTGAGGATAGCAAGAGATCCCTGGCATTTATATTGAGGATACCAAGAGATACTCGAGATACCAAGAGTATATATATATATATATATATATATATACCAAGAGATCCCTAGTGTATACATTGAGAATACAAAAATATCCCCTGTTATTATCCCTGTTGTGAGTGGTATTTCCTTGCGATTTGTCTTTATATACTGCTTTTGTATTGTATTCTTATTATCGTTTATAGACTCTTACTGTAGACTCTCAATTATATTGTTATCCTATCCTATCATTTTATTTTTTATTAATCTCGGTAGGGCCCTGACCTTTCTCGTCACTACCCCACCGAGGTTAGGCTTGGCACTTAGTGAGTACCGATGTGGTGTACTCATGCCTCTTATGCGTATGTTTTCATGTGCAGATCCAGGTATAGCTGATCAGGCCTAGCCTACTGTCCTTGAGGGAAGCAACTTCTTAGAGACTTCGAGGTACATATGCCACGCCCGCAGACCAAGGAGTCTCTTCTGTTCCTGCTTTAGCATTTAGCCCTTCTGTACTTTTTTGTTTTTTAGACATTCCGGAGTTAGTATACAACATTTATCTTAGCTTGTGATTTGTGGGGTTCTGGATCTTGGATTCACACACACACACACACACACACACACACACACACACACATATATATATATATATATATATATATATATATATATATATATATATATATATATATATATATATATATATATATATATATGTATATATATGTATGTATATATGGTGTATGTCGGGTGGCACATTGAACATTCTTATTGTTTTAAATCTATTTTTAAATCGTTTTATTTCCGCACGTTTTGTTTTCTTCCACAATTTAGGCTTACCTAGTCTTAGAGATTAGGTGCCGTCTTGATGGTTCACGGAGGGCGAATCGAGTTCGTGACAGTAATTGAATCAAATAATGATGAATAATTTAAGGATTCAACTAACGATATATTATTTTAAACACGAAATGTAAAGGTAAAGAACTATACTAATAGTGCAAACTATTAACATTTACCATAAAAAGTTTTAAGCTTTATATAAAAATATACATATATATCGATGTAATAATACATTTGAAATAGCTACTCCTATAGGTGGTTTGGTTCGATTTTTTCGGTCTTTTCTGATTAAAACCAAAACCAAACCAAATTTGATCGGTTTTTAAAACTCAAAACCAAAACCAAATCAAACCATAATGTATTGGATTTTTTTGGGTTAATTTAGTTTGATTTTTCGGACTTTTATGAACACCCCTAATTTATAACTACACGTTGATTAGTTGTTTATTTTGTTAACATTAATTCCCTTGTATTTTCCAATTTTTTTCCTGCTAAATAATGAGCTAATAAGAATCGTTGATGTCATTTATTGGTTAGCTTTCATTTTTCAACAATTAATTTTTTCTAACCTTCTACGCATGTATCACCATTTAAGAGAGTTTTTACAATTCCATAATCGATTTACAAAAAGAATATTAGCAAATTTAATTACATTAACCAATGTTCTTCATTGCTATTCAATATTTAGAGAATTTGAGGGTTACTTTGAATAGTTTATTTGCCTAATTTCGTTCACCAACTTACTCCTTTTGCACTACTCATTTTCTTTCTAAATTCCATTCACGATCCAAGATGATTTTTGGTTCAGATTTTGATATAAATTTCTGTCTCTTTTTCTTTTCATCTTGTTTCTATTTTCAATTTTTAATTTGAAATTATGTGATATTACTTTTTCTATTTTTGTTTGACTACTTCTACAGAAGCATTTAACAAAAGACGAGCCAAAGCATTTAGGTCCAACGCCATGCAGAAATGTCAACAACTCAAAATATATATCTACAGTGATGTGCAAGAGATTAACTATTTCTGAGTAATCCATACTATTCTGCAAAAGTTAAAAATGACTTTCATGTTTTGAGAAGCAAATCTAATGCATCACGAGTTATCTATTTACGTTGACTGTTTCTTTAAATTTTTCAAGATATAATACTGAATGTTTCTCAATGAATTGCGAGGATCATTTTGAAGTAAGATAAATTAAACTCATAGAATATACATATCTATGAATGCTATTTACCAGTAAATTTTTTAAGAATATTCTTTTAATTTTTAATTTATTAAAATTTCTGTACGCTTCCCAGACATTCCTTTGAGGATTCCAACACACCTCCTCACTCTGGATTGAAAGTCGAATGCAAAAGTATTTCTTGCCTCTTTAATTTTATAAATTTTCCTTTTTCATTATTTTTTCGTTATTGAGTGAGCTAAATAGAATTATATTTATAATTTTAATAATTTAAACTTTTTTTTTAATTTTATAACTCAAATATACCATTTACATTTTTAAAATTTTATACTCACCAACATAGATTACACGCGCGGCGTAACGTGCGTGTCCAAAAACTAATTATATATAAGTCAAGTACGATAATTCCATAGTTTCGGAAATAGATTTTGGACCACTTTATATGACAAAAGTAATGTCTATCTATCAATACAAAACGCAAAGCTGCTATATTCTCCACCTTGCTTGCAAAGACAGGCCAAGATGCCCAGTCAGTGACTCCATGTGCAGTAGAGCAAAGAATATTCAGAATCCACTCCTTTAAAATGTGTATATGTTAGAAATTATTACAGTGATGTTTCTAGTTTGGCTCACGAATATAAAGTAATAAATTATTTATCTTATCTTCCAACGAAAATAATTTATATCAGATGATATTCTCTAGTTATGCAATACGTTAGTTTTCTTGATGGAAAAAAATTATCATATATTAGGAGTTCATAGGGTAATTATAATTTATGGAGAAGTCCTTAAGGCTAAAATATTTGCCTAAGAGTCCTTAGCCTACCCATAAATACGCATGTGATTCCATCAGTCTGGCATCCCTACGATAGGCATATGCAAAAAGACTCCTTCGATTTTCTTTCAAGGTTCCTTCGAGGAATTCCCCACATTACTTGAACAACCATGGCTGAATGTATGTTTTTTGTTTAATTTTCACTGTGTTGGCTATATGTATATATTTAAATTCTACATCATGATATCAGAGCCTGCCTTCTTAGCTGTGTTTTTCAGAGTTATTGATGATAACTAAATACTACACAATTTATCATATTTCAATAACCACGAGTTCGTAACATGGTACCGAACTTGAATCTTAAGATTATTCTTTGGTTTTGGCTTTCGGATGTGTAGCTGTTTACTGATTATTCTATGAAGTTTTTGCATCTCGTTGTCGGCAGTATACATTTTGATGTGTTTTGGTTTGTAAGCTATTGATTGATGCCTTTTGACCTTTAAAAATATACATCCCAACTCCTTTGTCATGTATATGCTTTCATAAGATACATGTAATGAGTTTGAATTGATTATTCAACGATTTTTTCAAAAAGCTTGTGCCAGTATAAATTGTGAAGGAACACGTTATTTAGCTTTTGGAGTTTATAATGCCATTTCTTTACGTTTTTACTGAAGAAGTTCATGGATTTATGTTGCGGTATACCTATCTCTTAAGCCTCATGTTTGATAGGAATTGAAGTATGAGATCTGTTGATAAGATTTACCAAAACTATTTGATTTTGGTATCTTGTTACCCCGTCTCAATGAAGAGTTTTATTTATTTATTTATGTTTCAGTAAAAATTTGTTGCTCCCAAACGCACACGCAAGTATACATAGTCGACAAGTAATATAGGATTGTAAGTCTAGATACCAAATTAAATCAAATAATTAATCTATTCTAGTGAATTCCAAAGTATGAATATTTAACTAAAGATAATATAGAGTAGTAAACTAAGAAACAAATTGGCGAACTTAGACACGAATTCAATGGGTTAGCTAACAATCCTGTTGAGTTTTATACCTAAATTGTCCAATTAATTTATCTAGTTTATTCATTGACATGGTTAATATTGCTCGTAGCCTTCTCCCGAAGTACAACTCGCCTATTCAAGCTAACCTAAAGCCTATATTCTTATGGAATTTGGATTAACAATAACGCATTAATAATTCTTGTATAATAACAAAGTAAGGTAATTTGGTATATTCCTATCCTAACGGCAAATTCGTTCCCCTCTCCCACCCAGAGTTAAGATCTTGCTCTACTCAATCTTATATTCAATCTAGAATTTCCTCTCCCGAGTTTAATCCTAAATTCGTAAATGGTATTCAATTGGTAATCAAGAAACCAAATAATTAAGTGCAAGATTGAATAAATACGCCGGTATGATAAAATAATAAGAACAATTCAAGCTTCAAACTACAACGTTCAAGTAGCACCGAAAACTCTAGAACTAATATACTATGAGATTAAAGGAAGAGAAGAAATAAAAACTAGTTACAAGCCTCTTCCACGCGTGGTTTGTGTTCCTGCACATGAAACTCCCTTCAAAGTGTGTTAGATATCGCCAAAGTGGCGTCTTCCCCTTCAAAAATAGGCTTAGTCTTCCTTTTATGTATGTTGGATAGGTCAATGGCCGAATAAACTGCGTCCCCGGCCAAATAGGATGAAATCCACGTTAACGGCGCCCAGTCCGGTGCTAGGCGCCCATCAGGGTGCTGCCTAATTTTCAACACTATTTTCAGCGCCATAGGTGGCGCCAGGTGCTACATGTGGCGCTCAAATGGCAATTTTCCGGTTTTGTTTGTTTTAGCTCAAATCTTGCGTGTTTCGCCCCCAATGCTTTCGAATCAGTCATACAAGTAAAAACACTTTAATTTAATTTAAATCATAGCATTTAACATCCTAAATTCACAAAATAGAAGTAAAATATGAGGCGATATACATCAAAATATATATATTTTTTAAGCTAAACATCAACACCCCATACTTAGACTTTTGCTCGTCCTCGAGTAATAGGACAATCTAATAAATCCACAACTACGTACAATGTTCAATCATCAAGGAGCACCTTAACTTTTAACCACACACCATCCCCTTGACTACGATCAATACCGGCACACAAGCATGAACACACAAAAATTCATATTCTTCCTGTTTAAGCATACCCAAGTATATTATTTCAATCCAATAAATTTCAACAACCTATTCGTCACTACCCAACCTCAAAAATTGACTTGCAACCACTAAACACCCTCAATTCATGCACTTACACAACAAGAAAGTTTACAACATTATCAATCATTCATGAGATCGTGTGCCCTTACCAACAAATAAAAGAGTGAATATAGATAGTCCACACATTCAAATATACCTTTGAATATATATTAAGGACATCACAAAATTAAATAAAATTTCTCACTCTCACAAAGAGTTCATATGCATCCTATGATCGCACCATAAGCTTGCCCATAGTGTATATCTCTACTAATTTAAGCTGGCCAAATCTAAGATGAATTACGACTTTTAAAGTTGTAATATAGGGTAAGGGACGGGTAGGATATATTTAGAAATACTGGCTAACCCTCCTAAGCACTTTAATACACTACATTTACAATTTAAGCTCATAATTTTCTCAACCAACTCACTTGCCACGTACAACATAGCCATCTTTTCAATTAAGCACTTTTTCACTAGCACAAATCAATAAGAATTGGAGGTGTTAATTTTTCTACATACTTTCACTATAATTTTTTTTTCCTTTTCTTTAATCTCTATTTTTCTTTCTTTTTTTTTTCACACACTCCATACAATAAAGTTTATCAGCTAGTGACCTTTGATTTTAATTTTAGTGCACCAACGGGCCTTTCCATGGTTCCACTCAAAAGATACTCCCCAATTTCTAACCTTACTTATTTTAGCATCTAAGTGCTTTAGGAGGTAAATGTTCAATCAATATCAAGTTAAGAGTAAAATAGGGGATGACTTGTAATGTGGGTGTCAAAAGAAAGCTCTATTGGCTCAAAGGTACTAACAACGGAAAATTTTACTTTTATGTGACAATCACATGCATGATCATGCAAGAAAAATACCTATGTCATCTCCTAGATTAACACAATTCACAATTTCGCTTCAATTAAAACATGGGGCAAGTTCTCGACTACACGTGATATCATAGAAAATAAGGAATCTTCACATACACGTTGCACATGACTCAATCAAGATGGTTCTATTCAACTCCCAAGTCAAGAAAACAAAATTAAATGAGAAATTTAAGCAATATTATATTATGTGGAATACAAGTCAAACAACTGAGAAAAGACGTCACAAAATAGGCTATTTACTTTACTTAGGCTTCACAATTCAAACCAAATACACGGAAAAACATAATGTATGCCATAGCCCAATGTGCTAGTATCAACTATGTCAATGAGTATCTAAGATAGACTCATTTTCTTCCTAAACTACTTCTAAAAAAAATAAAGTACCCAGTTCGAGCTACACCCCTGAAAAAGAATCGGCGCCCGAAGCAAAATCAAAGGGTACTACCTAACTATTTCAAAAAAAGGAATAAATATCTTCTTTGTATTTTTAATCGGACTTTATCCCTAAAAAGAATTATCCAAAAGATCCATCGTTGGGAATATCCGAACTTTTTCTAAATTATTTTTTTCAATTTTTCGTTTTTTACCTAATCTATTTCTAGTACGAGTTCTAAAAGAAAAACTAAATAAAAAATAGTTTTATACAATTACACTTCAGAAAGTAGTTTCCCACCCCACACTTATATTATGCATAGTCATCAATGTACGATCAGAGAGAAAAGTATTAAAACAAGAGTAGAAACACTCCCTAAGGCCCTCTCAGGCCTAGCTCGGACATGATCCCCAATAGTAAGGGCCAGGGCGACCCCACACTTAAGCTCAAACATGCTCCTCAGCTTCAACTTCGGGTACTCAGACTTTCCCTACTCTGCAAAATAAAAACAACACGAAACTTGACACTATATGAAAAAATAAAATTAAAATACAGGCTGAGTTGCCTCCCAGCAAGCGCCTTATTTATAGTCGTGGCACGACATCATCACTTTCACCACTTTTTCTTCCACTTTGAGGATATGAATTGTGCCCTTAATTTTGCATCAATTTTTCTGTCACGTTCCTGGGGCGGTGGTATAAAAATAAATGAACCAAGAAATAGGTATCACATCTGCACTTCTTGGCCTTTTATGTGGGGGATGTCATTTTGTCTCCTTGATATCACAAATTTCAGAATATAAGCACCTTGTTCCTCATCCATTGACTCCTGCATATGCTTGACTGGATCAATTCCCATGTCACCAACCAAACACAATGTTGAAAGTGTTTAGAATAAGGTCCAATATGCTCCAACTCCAAAATTGCATCATTTTTGACATCCTCAATTTTGCACTTTTCGTCGACCTTGACATCATTAATAATATTTTGGTCGAATAACTAGAACTCCTCTTTTTGCTCCATAAGCTGACCAGTATCCACAACAATTGGTTGTAGGGCATCAGACACCTCAACCTTTTTATCCAATTGATCGTGCAGGTCATGGATATCTAAGACAAATTGGTCTATCTCTTGCCTGAGCTCAGTTCTTCCTTCTATTAGTTGTTCTGTCATATTTGAAAGACCATCACGTAGAAACTCATGAGATTTTATCAGTTGAGCTTGTTCCTCTAGCCAAAATTGGCTCACTATATTTGCTTCTTCTATATTATCTTCTGGTGGGTACTCACTCTCATCACGAATTGAGGTTCTTCTTGGAAATTGGCCATTAATTCGTCCATTCTAGCATGGAGTCTTTTGATCGTTAAAGCATCAAGACTTTGTTGCTCTACTATTTGCCTCATTATATCCATAATACGAGCCACACATTCAATATCCTTCGCTTACTTACTCCTATCAAACTCATAAATATTATTAGAAACATTATAATAATGACTCTATGAAGGAAAATAAGAATTAGGACAAATATCCCAATGGATACCTTGACAACCACACACGTTATAAAAATTCCACACATCAGATTGAGATGCACAATTTTGCCCAAAGTGTGGTCCTCCACAATATTGACAAGGATCTGCATAATAAGAATAACCAATATTCGACCAATTATCATTCCAAGATGCCATATCAGCAAATATAGTAAATATTAAACTAAGATTAAAATAAAATAAAATATAAATTTGAGTAGACAAAAACTAAAAATCTAATCTAGTAGAATAGTTAATTTATGAGTCCTCGGCAATGACGCCAAAAACTTGTTGCTCCCAAATGCACACGCAAGTATACGTGGTTGACAAGTAATATAGAATTGTAAGTCCATATATTGTACCCACAAGGGATTGTGATTAACTATCAACTAAATTAAACCAAACAATTAATTTATTCAAGTGAATTTAAAATTATGAATATTTAACTAAAAGATAATCTAGAGTAGTAAACTAAGAAACAAAGAAAACAAATTGGTGAACATAGACACGAATTCAATGGGAGAGAATATTCTAGAGCTATGGGTTATCTAACAATCCCGTTGAGTTTTATACCTAAATGAATTCGATTTCTTTTGATAGAAAGAGAACCCCGTCCCACGAGTGGAGGGAGGTCCTGGGTCGTATCGTTTTTCAACTGTCAGCTGGTAAATCTGGTCTAGCACTACAATGTCTCAATTATGCGGAGCTATGAAAGAAAAAAAGAATTCTGCCTTGCTAGCTGATCAGATCCACCAGACAAGAAACTCAATTCCGCACTGTTGCTAAGTCGTTGGACTAATCCACAAACGGATTCGTGGAATTTCTATTGTTTGCGTTGGGGGAAATCTACCAAATCTAGGCAAATAGATAGACTCCTTTCCCGCTGCTAAGGGAGAGTAAGAAAGAAAATAAAATGATTGTTTTTTAACCAGCACCCTCTTTAGGCTTATGAGAGAATGAGCCGGATAGGAGCAAAACCTATTGTCAAAAGAAAATGTCTTGTGCAAACGAAGCAGCTGTATGGTACTGGCATTTGTCGACGTGGTTCGGTTATTCCTATTTGTCTCTATCTATTGGTGGGAAGGTATATGAAGGAAGGAATTTGTGGATTGAGGAATGAAAGCTCGAAGACAAAGAGAACTGGGCTTTTCCAAAGAATTACTGCAGCTTTCCCACTCCCTTTGATTATCATATACAAAAAGGTCTCTTATCCCAAGACGAGGGAAGGATGTCGTTTGCTGGGTTTCTCTTTTCATTTTTGTTTCAAAAGGAAATGCTCCTGAATGACTTTGCCAGGTCCTACCGAGAAAATATCTCATGCCAATATGAAGACGATTATTGTACACGATCTCCATTTTATTAGTCCTAGCTATCCACTCTACTATGTGGTAGAGTGTTCGTCCCCACCCCTTCGCAGGGGTACCTTCCCTTTTAATTGAGAGAAGGACTCAAAATTTACTCCCCTTGATCGTTGGAGCATGAAATCCAAACTGTGGACGAGTTTTTTGGAGTTAGCTCACCCTAGCAGCGAAACTGAATCAGAAAGCAAGACAGAGTCTTTCTTTATTCAAGTAAGAAAAAGATGGGACGCTCGCAGACCTGTATGGAAGGAAGAGAATTATTAGAACTCTCGTTCGCCCCTCTCCCCTGGACATAGTCCTTTCAGGCAGTGGCCGTTTAGTCCACCGTCCGTTGGATGGTCGGTGCAAGGCCAGAAATTGGAACACATTGATTCCACTCGTTCCTGTTCTTCTTGTACATATGTTTAGAGAGCACTTACCTAATTTCCATTTTTTCAAAATAGGAGGATAGGCAAAAATCTCAATTTCAATTGAAAGAAGAAGTTGGATGAAATTTTTTTGATTCATCTATCATTATAGGATGACAACACCAACAAAAATAAAGACGCCCTACCCGTGGGCCTAAGCCTCGCTATGAGAACTGATTCTTTCTAACTCTCTATGAGGAGAGAAATCCACTTGATTGTAAGGAGAGGAGCTCCGTCTGAGAACTGAGCTACTTACGATACGGTCTTCAGCAGGCAGGCTGCACTCTAGGCGGCTAGGAAGGCTTGCTAGACCAGCTTTAGCTTTCGATAATATAGTTCCAGCAGAATCCTAAGAAAAATTTCACGCCGCCGTTCGTTTTATATGGAGGTTGGGGATTTTTTTGAAGACAAATCCATCATTGAAGGGCTAGAGGCTGGATCGCTCACTCAACAATTTCTGCTTTCCCTAATGGGAGCCTTTACTAGTAAGGGCGCGTGGAACTGGGGAGGCAGATGTGACTCTATTTAAAGGCTTTAGGTCAAGCACCCTCACTTAAATAATGTCGAAGGATCACACGAGTCGCCTGTCTTTCTCCCAACATCATTCTCAAACAAAGGAAGTATGGATTGAGTGGGTATTTTCTATCTCCCCCTCGGAGGGGATAGTCAGTGTTTGGTTTTGGAATCAAAAGATGGTTGCTGAAACCTATCTTTGCTATCGATCGAACCATCTCAAAAGCCCTACTTCTACTCGTCGAGTGAGCACTTGAAGTGCACAGCTCGAATGAAAGAAATGCAAATCCATTGACAAATACAAATACCTAGACTCAACTCTTCGCCGAATGGCTGAATACCGGGTTTGGATTTCTCCCTTATGGTTATCGCCCCCTGGGTTCCTTCACTGCAAACCAGACTTTTTTATATTTAAAGATATAAATTATATTCTTTCTGGCCCGCCGCCTATGTCATGCCATGCTTCTTGTTTCTCCGAACCGGTTCCTAGTGTCAGTCAATCAAGATTCACCATCAAGAGAGGGAAGAGCCTTGACTTTAGGTTATGCCGGTCTCATCAATCACGCAATTCCCATATCCATCGATTGATCACGCGAGTACGCATCCAGTCAGTGCCTAGCGAATGAAAAAAGAGTTCATCCTGGATTCTCTTCCTTAAGAAAAATGTCTATCAATTGATCCCTATTCATTCCGTCAAAGTCTCAAATTTCACGCTCCTCTACTAAGAGATGCACCATGTTGATAGGAATTGGAAAAGACCTTCCTATGCACGTCCTCGAGGGCAGCATTCACGGAAATCATCATTACTTTCTCTCGAGGGCATGGTATGGCTTTGTTCTTGGTCTTGTCTAATAGATGTCGAGTGCCGCTTTTCCTCGTCCGAGAATCTCCATATGCTCTAATTAGGCGTGAGCTAGAATCTTTATGTCAGCATGCTTGTTCAAAAGACTGTCTCTTTACACCTTGAATCTTCACCTTTCCGAAAGCCCAGACCATTCTTCTGGATCTGCATTAGTCCTATTTCAGGTGCAAAGCCTCTTCAATAAAGCCTCTTTTTTTTCTTTCTCTCCCATTTCTCATTTTGTTGATTGAAAGAGAATAAGCGCTATCCATTGAGTAAAGAGAGGGTTTTCAGTCGGTTCCCGTTCGCCTTTCCCCCTCAGTCCATTAGTGGGCAGGGTGGTCCACTTAGAGGGTGCCCGCCTCCTCTTCAGACATGTCCTCAACAACCTGGCGGTTCTTCGGTCTCCTCATTCGGTGCAGGGGTGCTTGGTCGCTGGGGTTTCCTTTTGCTCAACCAATATAGTTGTGTCAGCCCTGAGATTGGTCTAATATTTTGTTATAAGCTGGCTGGATTGAAGGTCAGATAGATTTGAGTTCAAGTGGCACATCACCTTCGATCGACCATAGGGCCTATTCTACCCTTACTGAATTCATTCTATTGAAGCATAACGTAAATAGCTCCTTCTCATCTTGCATTTCGTTGGTTTGGAAGTTCCAGAATGTTGTCTGTGGATTTCTATAACAAAAGAAAGCCTCTTAGTCTTACCTAATGTAGTTTCTGCTTTCTTATTGGCTTGGCGGTGCTTTCCTTCCTCTATGGAGAGAAGACATAAAAAGGATATTTCCCCGCTTTTCGTCCGTCATGTATTCCCCCTTATGTCATTTGTAAGAGCGAGTGGGATGGGCTCCCCTCTATCAACATAGTTTCCACTCATTCCTTCTTGACCGCCTCTTTTCTAGTCACTTTTGATCAAATCTTTCTTGTGATTTTCTACTCTCTTATGAGAAATGGTCAGCTTCATTTGAGCCGTAGTCGCTTAATGCATTAGGGGGGCTGGGGATTTTCCCCCACGACCCCTTTTAAAGGAGAACCAGAAGAACAACAATGAACTCAAAGCTAATGAAGGAGATCCGCAACTTGAACAAGGTACACGAGATCTTTCCTACCCCTTTCTCTTTCGACTTCTTTGAAAGGTGAATGAGTAAGAAGCAATGCCGACTTGCTCTTAAATTAAAAGTAGCAAGAGAAAAAGTAAGTAGGCTTTTCTCCGCAAGAACAATCTTGACTTTCTTTATACTTTATAATATTAGGCCCTTTAAATGATCGTAAATGGCCTGAAATGTAACGACCTATGAGAGAAGGGTTTTTAGAAAAGAAAGCGTACCAATTCGGCAAAGAAAGCAAAAATAATGGCTCCTACATTAATACAATTGAATTGAAATGTTTTCACTAGAACAGACCATACAAATAACATATTTCTACTTGCCTAAAGGAAGTATTCAAAGATAAGATAACGTTATGCGCATACAAGCTAACTTCAGGTATGCAGTTAGTTCTCAAGCGATTCCTTTGGATCTTAGGTGCGACCTTAGGGATCTTGTTTTGGCAGCTACTCTCTTATTGTTATGTGTCGTAGTTTCCAAGTTCTAGTTGAAAGCAGGGTAGGACGGGACTCACGGGGTTGGGGCGAGCTTTCCCCCAGGGAAAACATAATAAGACTCATTCTAATACTTGAGTTCAAGCTCCTACTTCGAAGTAAGCCTATGGGTTGTTTTCAAGCTTAGTAGCTAAAGCTTACTTGCGTGTTAAAGGGGTGGATTTGGGCTACTTAGTGGAACCAGACCATTCAACTGTCTCTTCCATTCTCTCTTCACCAGGCAGATAGACAAATAGGCAATCCGATAGATAGATTATGGCTTCCTCACTATCAGCAAGCTCCCACAGGTAATGAACTGCTTCCGACTTCTTCATTCGGTTTGTAGTCAGCGGAGATCGCAATACGAAGTTTTTTTAGACATAATCCCCGGCATCAGAGAATTTCAGGGATTTTCTTTATTTAAAGTAGGAGATAGCCAGGTATTCCTACAGAGAAGTCTTGCTCTGGCTTGCCCAAAGCATTGAACATAGAGAATTAAGGTTGTCTTACATACACACTAGTGGAATTTTATTTTCTTCCACCTTTTAATATAGTAAGAGGGAAATTGAGTAAAATATCCTTGTCTGTAGTTCTAGGGGATTCGTTTTTTTCTTGTAAACCCCTTATTCTGCACTCCCCTATTCTTGAAAAGACTATTATGCACCTTGGCTTTTGGATTTTCATTCTTTCTACTATAGCTGTTTAGCTATATTCGTCTCCTTTTTCTTAGTCCCATCAAGATAGAAAGCTCTAGAGTTCAAGGCTTCCTTGATCGGTACTACTGGCTTGTCCATCTACTGGGTGGGACTACTCCGATATATTCAATGCCGCTGAGAAAGACTACTTTTATATTCGCTTGCCAGCACGCCTTTGCTCATGAGGAACTGAATGTGCAATACTAAGAATAGAGCACGCCGCCCGTCCATGGAGGCATTATGGTTGGAAGGCCTTCCTTAGTGGCCTCTTCCTCAAAAGGCAGGATTGAAGGCAAATGAGTAGAAAATGAGTATTTATTCTCTAAATTTATAGTTAATGATCGATGGCATCTTGCACGAGTCTCATGGAAATATCTCTTGGGCATCCTAGGCCTAGCCTCTGTCCGGCCAATCATTCCGCTGGCACCTCGCATTCACGCCCCCGTTTGACTGTCGTTCGGGGATGTAGTTGTAGATAGGTTAGTCTTAGTTGGTCGTTGGCTCCACCTATTATTTCCTTCTACAACATGCTGTTGTCGTTGCTATATTCCACAATTTGTTCAATGCTAGGCTCGAGTCTTGTTGGAGCAGAACTCCCACATTGCACTTCCTGTCTCCATATCTATTCGGTAAAAGAAAGCTTCCAATGCTAGCATCATTCCATAGTAGATAGCCGAAGCTTCCACAACTCCAGCATCAGTGGCATGGAAATGATTCTTTGACATAGCTAAAAAGATGGTGCCAATTCAGTCAAATGACGGTATCTGGGGAATAAGCATCGGCTAACTCTGTGCCAGAAGCCACGTTAATATAGAGGATGCTAACCCTTGTATGCTCTCTGTAAAATACTCATTTGGCCGAGGGCTTCTAAACACATCGTAAGCTAAATCGGTGCTGACAAATAACTAACTCGCAATGAATAGAGCAAGTATAGTAATGCTATGAATGACCCAGGATCCAATACTGGTGATAATATCAGCAAAGGAATATTCTCCTGTGCTTCCAAACGTCCATGGGATGGACAACAAAGTGTATCGATCCTCCCCGACCTCTATATTCCTTCCGTATCAAGACCTAGCCCAGAAGATAAGACCTACCAACCAATGGAACCAGAAAGATCGAGTCCAAGCATCCCAATAAGATGATGAGATTCTCGATCGATTTGATCGAATTTCAAAAAGTGTTTCTCACTATTTAGAACAGTGGAGCTTTTAATCAAGATCTTGTCACCTCACCCGTTTGGGCTTTGGCTCTTATCAGAACCTTTATGCGTTGGTAGGCTTTTTACTCAATCTAATAGCCTACCTATTGGGTGCCAATAAAAGAGAAAGTTTCGCATGGGCTCATCATCTGATGCAGAACCGATGCGAGAGGGAGAAGCAAGGTTAATATTGCTCGTAGCCTTCTCCCGAAGTACAACTCGCCTATTCAAGCTAACCTAACGCCTATATTTCTATGGAATAAAGATTAACAAGAACGCATTAATAATTCCTGTATAATAACCAAGCAAGGTAATTAGGTATATCCTATCCTAACCACAAATCGCCCCTCCCTCCCCCCTCCCCCTAGAGTTAAGATCTTGCTCTACTCAATCTTATATGTAATCTAGAATTTTCTCTCCCGAGTTCAATCCTAGATTCATAGATAGTATTCAATTGGTGATCAAGCAGTCAAAAAATTAAGCGCAAAATTGAATAAATAAACCAATATGATAAAATAATAAGAACAATTCAAGTTTCAAACTACAATGTTTATGTAGTACGCAAAACTCTAGAACTAATAAACTATGAGATTAAAGTAAGAAAAGAGAAGAAAACTAGTTAGAAGCCTCCTCCACGCGTGGTATGTGTTCCTCCACATGAAACGCCTTTCAACGTGTGTTAAAATATCACCAAAGTAGCGTCCTCCCCTTAAAAATAGGCTTAGTCTTTATTTTATATGTGAATAAACCGTGTTCAGGATAAAGTAGGATGAAATCCACGTCAACGGTGCCTAGCCCGACGCCAAGCGCCCACCTGGGCGATACTCAATTTTCAACACTGTTTTCAGCGCCACTGGTGGCGCCTGGCTGCCTGTGGTGCCCAAATTGCATTTTTCTCGATTTTATTCGTTTTAGCTCAAATCTTGCGCATTTCGCCGCCAATTGCTTTCGAAGTAGTCCTACAAGTAAAAACACTTAAACTTAATATAAATCATAGCATTTAACATTCCAAATTCACAAAACAAAAATAAAATATAAAATGATATATATATATATATATATATATATATATATATATATACTTTAAGCTAAACATGAGTATTGTGCATAAATTTATCTGTGACTTGATATCTTGGTTCTAATTCTCTGGTTGTTTCTATTTAAGCTACATTTTTTATTAGTGCTTTATGGGATATGTTGTTCAACGAGGATTCTATAGTTCTATAAAATAATATGAGTAAGAGTATTTATTGATTTAGGTTTTAAAGTCATGCCATGTGTTTCTGTTTTCTATAACTGCATGATTTTGTATATATATAGATAATCTCGCTCGATTGAAGCGAATTTAGAATTGTCTTAATCACAAGTATTAACCTTGGGGTAATAATGTTAAGCTTATATCTGGTATGCCCATTTACATCAATCAACATTTTCCTTACGATAATAGTTAATTTAATTACTGTAAGATGTCAATTTTGAGTTTTCTTTTATGGTGTATTTAAGAGTGGCGACAATATCTTGAATATTTAATATAAAAGAAATTGAGTTATTTAATCAAATAAAGTTTAGTGGTTGCAGGTTATAATAACATCTATTTAGTCCAATTATCTTATTAAATGGTAACACGATCCTATAGGAAGGTAACCATTTTAGTGAGATTAACTGGAATAAGATAGTAAACCTTTAAGTTGGAATTAATCTTATTCCCACAAGTACAGATTAATTTTTGTATATCTTGGTTTACTAATCTAATAAAGTAAAGTAAATTTAATGCATGAGCTGCAACCTCTGCCCACAGGAAAGTCTAGAATTTACTTAGAATCGATATTTTATGTGATTCACATTTGATGGACTGTACTTCATAGCTTATGTGTGTTTATCCTTGTTTTGCAGTATTTACAGCTTTTTTTACTGCTATTTTTAATGAGAATGCTCGAATTCCAATGCTTTCTGGTGACAATTATAATGAATGAAAGGAGAAAGTTCTTCTCAGTTTGGGGTGCTCGGATATGAAACTGATACCCCGTACATTAAAAGAACCCCCATTAATTTATTGGAGACTGTACGAAGTATTTGAAATACAGGAAAGAAATATCATTCAGGTAATATTTTCAAAGAGGGTGCAAATTGATCTGATTGTTCACCAATCATTGGTGCTTCTAAAACGGCTTGCCTTCATTTCATGCAACAGTACCTTGAATTACTACTGGAAAAATATATAAGTTATCATTGGGTCATGTAGGCTCTCCATAATAATTATGACTCATACCTTTAGCCAATTTAGTTCTTAATACATGATTATTCAAGTCAAATTTTTTGTTATTGGGATAGGTGAATTCTTATAGATCCATCATTCGAGGGAACTGGACATGAACATTATTAATCATCCAACTCAAGCAAGAATAAAAAGAACCAAATATATTCACACACACACACACACACACACACACACACACACACACACACACATATATATATATATATATATATATATATATATATATATATATATATATATATATATATATAAAATAATATGTTACATGTATTTACACATACACATAAATGATATAGGAATGATTCAATGTAAGAAAAATTCGACTGAATTCTTTTTGTGGATGAACCACCCACGGGATCAAGTATGCCAGCAGCTAAGGCCGTTTATGAGAAGTTTAATGCTTATCAAAGCCGCATAAGCCAAAGCATTAGGAGTTCTATTTCCTTCTGAGTTCTCTTTTATTCATCCAGTGTTTCATGTCTTTATGCAATAAAATGAATATCGGACTCCTCTCAAGTGCTTGAAACCCCGACTGTACCGCTTGATGAGAAGTTATCTTGCGAGAAGGAGACGACAACTATTATTGATAGACAAGTAAAAAATCTACGTCAAAAAAATTATGTTCGTGAAAGTCTTATGAGAAATCATACAATTGAAGAAGCTACATGGGAAGTAGAAGATACTATGCGAGTCAAATATCCTCATTTATTTCAATCTACAAGTACATAGTTGAGTTAAATTCGGGGATCGAATTTCATAAGTTGAGGAGAATGTAATACTTCATATTTAAGTTAGGGTATATTTGTCTTTTAACATAAATTAACCTTTAAAAAATAAGGAAAAAAAACAAAGGAAAAGAAAAGAAGAAAACCTAGTCAATTAATTACCAGCTATATCCATTTATAGGTAGTTCATTACAAAAATCAGTCAATTGATAAAATATTACAAATATTAGCTAAATTAGCCAATTAGCTATTTGTCGATAAAAATATCAAAATTTTGCTTTGTTTTTGGGTGTTATTAGAATAGATTGGACACAACTAAGGAGCTTGAATCTCAGTTTTGGGATGATTTGGTGAAGTTTTGAAGTGTTTTGAATTGAAAATTCAGTAAAAACTGATGAACACAAAAAAAAGATATGTTTATCCCACTGTGTATTATTTGTGTATCACATATATATCATATTTGTATCTGTTATGTATCATATGTATATCCATGTATACCTGTGTGTGAGATACGTATTTGATACATGTGTAGCATAAGACTTTTTTGAACTCGATTTAATTACGAATTTTGATACAAAACCAGTCCAAATCACCTCCAATCTTCCTCTAATTTTGTATATTGATTTATCTATATATTTTCAATAAATTTCAACTATACCCACTGAAAAAGTTCCTTTTTATTTAGATTTTTGGAATATTGTATATATTTTTCGTATTTCATAACTTATTTGCTACCTCATCCATAAAAATTTCTTTTCCGTCTTGTATCTTGTATTGCTACTCACGCTTAAAAATATGGAAGGTGATTTTTGCATGTTATTCTTTATGAGAAAAAACCTTATTATTTGATTTTTTATTTTTTATTAGCTAGTTTTGATAAGTTTATAATTAATGATTAGAGGTTGTTAAGTTGAGATTTATTTGAAATATTTGTGTAAGTTTCCTTTAAAAGAAAGGGCAAAGCCCACTGGAATAAAAAGAAAAGGTGCTTAAAGATTCGGAGGAGGAAAGCAACGAGAGCTTCTTGTTCTAAAGTAAGAGGAAAAAATCAAGCAGAGTTCCATAGCTGCTAGCAACTTGGTGCTTCAATATAATTGTTTCCAACCACTGTTATTTCTGAATTCAAGGTATAACTTTGATTTATCATGATTTCAGTTAAAATAGTGATATTGATAACTTAATGAGTTCCAATTGAAGTGGATGCAAGAATGCTCATGAAAAAATATCAGATTTTATATTTGATGGATTAATTGAAAAAGAAACTTATTTTAATTAGTTTTTTCTGAAAATTTAATGATCTATATAAATTATGAATAGATTATTGAATACCACTAGGAGATAGAGGTACCAGAGTATATTTGAGTGAATAATTCGCTTTAAAAATCTACCTTGATAAAGACATGGGCAATTAGTGTTTAAATAAGGATGAGAATCATATATATATATATATATATATATATATATAAAATAGTTTCGCTATAACAACTTTCGTTAGTCTCGAAACTTTACCAAGACTAAAGAATACAAGGATTTTTAGAGGCATGAACAAAACGTCAACTTTGACAAATTGAAAATCAAACATTGAAACCTTAGAGTGGGATATCTTGAATTAGTTACGAGTTAGCTTATGCATGTAAGTTAACACTAGATCAATTATGATGTGATTATAGATTGATTGAAGAGAGTCCTATGAATTGCTTGAGGTGACGCGTTTGGTATTTCGGCACGAGTACGGTAAGTAGTAATTTTACTGCAATATGTGTTTTCATAACTTGCATGATTTACATATAATTTTTAATATGAATATGTTACCGATTATTTTGAGTTGTATGTGGATAAGTCTTTTACTCGGTATGATACGGAAATAGTTATTTGTGATGATTACCGTTGTTTTAAATATTCTTGTTGTCACTATATATGTTTTAACATGACTTGAATTTACTAATATCCAATAAAATTACATGATTTGATAAGAAATGAAATGCCTTATATTGTCTTAAAATATTTTTCTATGAGTATACAGATATAAAGACATCTATAAATGGGAGGAGTAGACTTTGAAGGACCCCGTTGCTAATGACGGGTTCGTTAGATCTGGGGCACCTTGTATTTACCAATTATCGAGTACAATTATAGTCCTCGCTAGTGGAAAGGTAGAACTAGCATATAGTTACAGTTTTCCCTCGGGTACGGACCTACAATTATATTTGACTCCTTTACAAAGGGGTCCACACAGTGATACAGATTACATGATCCTTTTTTAGAAGCCTCCCAAATATAAAGATTTGCTATGACACATTATTTACCGAGTTTATTACTGAGTTGTCAAACTTATTTTGTTACAGAAATACATGATGAGAGTGATTTTTATTACCTTTTTAAAAAGGGCATTTTATTTTTTGATTATTATACAAGCATATTTTTTGACTTTTCCCTTATTAAAAATAATTATGGTTAAGTATTATTACTCATTGATCTAGAGACTCACTCCCCGCTATCATTTTTACAGAGGCATCAATAAATGTGAGCGAGGATTTCGTTATTTAGAGTATACGAGTTGATAGTTCCTGGTGAATCCGCACTTGTTTGCGTGGGTAAAAAGTTTATTTATTTGTTATTGTCATTTCTTATTAGCTTATAGAGTCTCTCCATAGTCATTTTTATGAATATCATGAGTATTTTTTTATTCATATAGATTCGTGACTTGTATTAGTCTTTCCTATCGTATTGGAGGTGAAGTTAATATTGTTATGTTGTGTGACGATCCAAAGGGTCATCACCTGTTTTTAACTAATTTTGTACTTTCGAGGCCTTGAAAACCTCATTAGAGCTACCTCGATTTGCATGTTCAGTCCGGGCACGTAGCCGAAAAGGTTAAATGTGAAATTCTGTGAAAAATGCTAAGTTTTATTGTTAAAATGAATATATTTGGCTTTAATCAATATTTTAGGCAAACACATCCGGACCTGTGATTTGACGGTCCTGGAGGGTCCGTAGGAAAATATAGAACTTGAGCGCATGTCAGGAATCGCATTCCGAGGTCCCAAGCTTGAGAAATGAATTTTTAAAGAAAATTATTTTTTTGAAAGTATTAAGGAAAATTGAAATGATATTTTGAGCGCAGATTCAGTGCTTCAAGTGGTCGTGGTCCTCAGATGCAGTATCCCGACCAGCAGTCCTTCAGCGCACCACTGCTTCAGAGTTTCCAAGGCCGTCAGCCGGGGGCTTGTTTTACTTGTGGTGACACAAGGCACATTGCTAGGTATTGCCCTCGGGCTTCTAGAAATTCTCTGCAGCAGGGTTCTCATGCTATGGTACAGGCACCAGATGTCCCATAGCCTACCAAGCCAGCTAAAGGTAGGGGTTGAGGTGCTAGAGGTAGAGGTAGAGGTCCTAAAGGTAGAGCTCAAGCCGCCAGAGGTGGAGGCCAGCTAGCAGCAGGCAGTACCAGAGAGGTAGATCAAAGTGGTGGGGCCTAGCCTCGATGTTATACTCTTCAAGCCAGGCCTGGGGCAGAGGCTTCAGATGCAGTTATCACAGGTACAGTTCTGGTTTATGACATAGATGCTTCGGTGTTGTTTGATCTGGGGTCTACGTATTCGTATTTGTTATCTTATTTTTCCCCATACTTGGTCTTTCCTAGTGATGCATTGGGTGTTCCTGTTTATGTGTCTACACCGATGACTGATTCTGTTATGGTCGATCGAGTCCATCATTCTTGTATTGTGGTGATTGGGGGTTTTGAGGCTTGTGTAGATTTGTTACTTTTAGACATAGTTGACTTTGATATCATATTGGGGATGTAATGGTTATCATCTTACCACACTATCTTAGATTTCCATGCCAAGACCGTGGCCTTAGCTTTACCGGGTATGCCACGTTTAGAGTGGAGGGCGACTTCAAGTCATTCGACCCATAGCGTTGTCTCTTATGTGAAGGCTCTACGTATGGTCGAGAAAGGGTATTTGGCTATTTGGAATATGTTCGCAATTCTAGTGCGAGATCCCCTCTAATGATTTTGTGCCCGTTGTTCGTGAGTTTTTCTGATGTTTTTCCTTCAGACCTACCTGGTATATCGCCCAACGAGGATATTGACTTTTGTATCAATGTGGCTTTGGGCACCTAGCCTATTTCTATCCCGTATACCATATGGCCCTACCTGAATTGAAAGAGTTAAAGGAACAGTTGCAATATTTACTTGATAAGGGTTTCATTTGACGCAGTGTATCGCCTTGGGGTGCACCTGTGTTGTTCGTTAAGAAAAAGGATATGAGAATGTGCCTTGATTACCGATAATTGAACAAGGTAACAATCAAGAATAATATCCATTACCGAGGATTGATGTTTTATTCGATCAGCTACAGGGTGCCAAGTTATTTTCCAAGATTGACTTGAGATCTGGCTACCATCAGTTGAGATTAGGGCTTCCAATGTCCCTTAGACAGCTTTCTGCACTCGCTACATGCATTATGAGTTCTTGGTTATGTCATTCGGGTTGGCAAATGCCCCGACAACTTTTATGGATTAGATGAACCGAGTGTTCAGACCTTATTTGGATTCACTCGTGATAGACTTCATTCATGATATATTGATATATTCCCGCAGCCAGGAGGATCACGAGCATCATCTTAGGGTGGTTCTTCAAACTTTGAGGGATAGTCAGCTTTATGTTAAATTTCAAAGTGTGAGTTATTTTTGAGTTCAGTTGCATTACTGGGTCATGTCGTATCGGCAGAGGGTATTCAGGTTGAGGCAGTCAAGGACTGCCCTAGATCAACATCAGCTGCATAGATTCAAAGTTTCCTGGGATTGGCAGGTACTATCATCGGTTCATAGAGGGTTTCGAATATATTGCAGCCCCGATGACCAGGTTGACCCAGAAGGGTGCCTAGTTCAGACGGCCGGACGAGTGTGAGATGAGCTTTTAGAGGCTTAAGAAAGCTCTGACTACGGCACCGGTATTGGTTTTTCCCACAGGTTCACGGCCTTATACAGTTTATCATGATACTTTCCGTACTTGACTTGGTGTAGTGTTGATGAAGGATGGCAAGGTCATTGCCTCTGCTTCGAGGTAGCTGAAGATTCATGAAGTGAACTATCCAGTTCATAATTTAGAGTTAGCATCCATTGTTCATGCGTTGAATATTTGGAGGCACTATCTGTATGGTGTGGCATGTGAGGTGTTCACTGACCACAAGAGTTTTTAGTATTTGTTCAAGCAAAGCGAGTTGAATTTGAGGCAGAAGAGGTGGTTGGAGTTGTTGAAGGATTATGATATCACCATGTTGTATCATCCGAGAAAGGCCAATGTGGTGGCCGACACTTTTAGTAGGAAGATATCTAGTACGGGCAGTCTTGCTTATATTTCAGTCGGTGAGAGGCCGCTTACTTTGGATGTTCAAGCTTTGGCTAATCGATTTTTGAGGTTGGATATTTCTGAGCCTAGTCGAGTATTATCTTGCATGGTTGCTTGTTCTTTATTTTTTTGAGTATACGTGATCGGTAGTTTGATGATCCCCATTTGTGTGTCCTTAGAGACACAATGCAGCATGGAGGTGCCAAGCAGGTTACCTTAGGTGATGCTGGAGTCTTGAGGTTACAGGGTCGAGTTTGTGTGTCTAATGTGGATTGGCTCCAAGAGTTGATTCTAGAGGAGGCCCATGGTTCCTAGTGTTCTATTTATATAGGTACTGCAAAGATGTATCAGGATTTGCAACATCATTATTGGTAGCATAGAATGAAGAAGGATATCGTTGTATATGTGGCTCGATGTTTAAATTGTCAGCAGGTTAAGTGTGAGGATCACAGACTGGGTAGATCGTCTTAGAGGATTGAGCTTCCCGAGTGGAAGTGGGAACGAATCACTATGGACTTTGTTACTGGGCTTCCACTGACTCGGAAGAAGTTTGACGCAATTTGGGTCATTATTGATAGGCTGACCACGTCAGCGCATTTCATTCCTGTAGTATTCTCCTATTCTTTTGAGAGGTTAGCTGAGATCTATATTCGAGAGATTGTTCGCCTTTATGGTGTGCCTGTATCTATTTTTTTGGATTGGATACATAGTTTAACTCGTGCTTCTGGAAAGTAGTTTGGTGAGAGTTCGGCACACGGGTTGAGTTGAGCATATCATTTCATCCCCAGATGATGGTCAGTCCGAGTGGACTATTCGAATATTGGAGGATATGCTCCGAGCTTGTGTCATTGATCTTGGAGGTTCATGGGATCAGTTTTTGCCTTTAGTTGAGTTATCCTACAACACCAGCTACCAGTCGAGTATTTAGGTGTCGATCTCGGGTTGGATGGTTTGATCCGGGAAAGGCTTGATTGTTGGGTACGAATCTGGTTCAGGAGGCCTTGGACAAGGTCAGGATCATTCAGGATAGGCTTTGTACAGCTCAGTCCAGGAAAAAGAGTTATACATACCGCAAAGTTCTAGATGTAGCTTTTATGGTTGGTGAGCGGGTATTGCTCCGAGTGTTGCCTATGAAGGGCGTGATGAGATTCGGGAAGAAGGTCAAGCTTAGCCCTAGGTTCATTGGCCCTCTTGATATTCTTGATCGAATGGGAGAGGTAGCTTATAGACTTGCATTGTCGCCAAGCTTATCAGTCGTGCATTTAGTTTTTCATGTATCCATGCTCCGAAAATATCACGGTGATCTATCCCACGTGTTCGATTTCAGCACTGTCCAGTTGGACAAGGACTTGCCTTACGAAGAGGAGCTGGTGGCAATTCTAGATTGGCAGGTTCATCAGTTGAGGTTAAAGAGTTTCCCTTCTGCTTGTGTTTAGTGGTGAGGTCAACTTCCTAAGGCATCAACTTGGGAGTCCGAGTCCAATATGCGGAGCCGTTATCCTCATCTTTTTCCCGACTCAGGTATTCCCTTGTTTTGTCCGTTTAAGGATGAATGGTTGTTTTAGAGGTGGAGAATGTGACGACCCAAAGGATCATCACCTGTTTCTTATCAATTTTGTGCTTTCTAGGCCTTGAAAACTTTATTTAGAGCTGACACGATTTCTGTGTGCATTTCGGGCGCATACACGGAAAGCTTATATGTGAAATTCTATGAAAAATGCTAAGTTTTGTTGTTAAAATGAATAAATTTTACTTTGGTCAACATTTTGGAAAAACGTGCCCGGACCCGTGATTTGATGATCCCGAATGGTCCATAGGAAAATATGGGACTTGGGCGCATGCCTGGAATTGCATTCCGAGGTCCTAAGACCGAGAAATAAATTTTTAATGGAAATTATTTTTCTGAAAGTACTAAGGAAAATTGAAATGATATTTGATTGGAACGTGTTGGTGTCGGGCCTGTATTTTGGTTCCAGCACCTGGTGTAGGTTTTATATATGAATTAAGACATTCTATAAAATTTGGTTGAAAAAGGACGTTGTTTGACGTGATCCTGACCTTAATTTGGAAATTTGATGTTCAAAGGAATTTTGAGAAATTTCAGTGATCTTGAGGTTTTATTCGATGTTCCTGATGTTATCCTGGTAATTTGATTATACAAATATGTTCGTAGAATATTTTTGAAGTTGTGTATATATTTGAGTTGGAGTTTCGAGGGCTCAGGTGATAGTCGGGTAGGTCCTGAAATGCCTTAGGCTTAGAAATAAGACGTTGCCGGTTTAGGAAGTTGCAGGCCTCTGAATCCTCTTGTGCAGTCTGTGAAAAATTGCGTGTGACTGCGCAGGGGCCAACACAACCGCGATCGCCTTTGTGCGGTATGCGGTGGAGGCTGTGCGGCCGCAGTCGCCATTGTGCAGTCCGTGGTGGTGGAAACGTGACCACAGTCACCTTTGTGCGGTCTGTGGTAGGTGCTGAGCCGCAGGTCTTCAACTGAGCCTGTGCGGACACGATCCATTTAGTGCGGTCCGCACATGGAGTCTACCTGGGGTATAAATAGATGAGAATTTCAGTTATTTTTCATTTTTTAAAATCCTAAAAATATAATAGGCGATTTTTCAAGCAACCCTTCTTCTCCAAATCAATTGTATGTCGTTTTAAACTAGTTTTCTTTAATCATCAACATCTTTTATCATGATTTCGACTTAAAATCAAGGGTTTTCATGGGGAACTTAGGTGTTTTGGGTAGAGCCTAGGTATTTCAAGAAATTCGGGATTTGGACCTCAATATGGGTAATCGAGTTTTGGTTCGAACCTCGGGTTTTGACCACGTGGGCCTAGGGATGATTTTCTACTTTTTGGGCAAAACTTTAGAAATATCATTTTCATGCATCAGGTTTGGTTCATTTAGCGTTTATTGATGTAAATAAGTGATTTGTGATTAGATATGAACAAGTTGGTGGTGGAATCAAGGGGTAAAGCTATAAGTGAGGCCTGAGTGGTGTTCAAGGCATTAAGGTAAGTGTTCAGTCTAACCTTAGCTTGAGGGATTAGGAGTTGAGTTATATATGTTATTTTCTCCATGTTGAGTGTGGCGTATAGGCATGGTGATGAGTATCTATACATTGGTGTCAAGCATAACCGCGAGTCTTAAATTGAATGTTGTTGTATTCTTAAATGGCATTATGTATGCCTTAACTAATGATCTACCATATTGAGCAAAGATTTGTTAATCCTCATAGATCCAATTTATGATTGACCATCTTAATTAATCAAATTGAGTTAAGGTTGGTTATAGTTGATTCTCCCTTGCCGGAATGATTGTTTCTATTTTTTTTGTTACCTTGTCAGGAAGTTATTATATTGCTTTATTCTCTAGCCGAGATTTCTTATGAGTATGTGATAACATGAAAGGAGAGCGGGTTGTATGCTTACCATAAGATATGATGAAATGGGAGTGGGTGGCACGCCTACCATGAGATATGATAAAATGGGATCGGGTGCTATGCCTACCACGAGATATGATGAAATAGGATCGGATGGTATGCCTAACACGAGATACAATAAAATGGGAGTGGGTGGTATGCCTACCACGAGGTATGACGAAATGGGATCGGGTGGTACGCCTACCACGAGATACAATAAAATGGGAGCGGGTGGTATGCCTACCACGAGATATGACGAAATGGGATCGGGTGATACACCTACCACGAGATATGGTGAAATGGAAGTGTTTGGTACGCCTACCTTGAGATATGAGAAATGGGATCGAGTTACATGCCTGCAACAAGATTGAAACTGAAAGTTAAAGTTGTCTTTACTTCTCTTTATCTGTGTTACAAGTTATATTATTGTTTTCCTTATTGTTCTTGGTGTTCTATTTATCTGCCATCCCCGCAACATGTTGCCCTTCATTAGCTTTAAGTGCTTATTTCTTGTTTGCTTATCCGCTATATATTATATAACTTTACAACTTTATTTGGAGTCTGGTCCTATCCTTGTCAGTGCCGCGCCGAGGTTAGGCAAGACACTGACTAGCATATAGGATCGGTTTTGCTGATGCTACACTTTGCACTTATGTGCAGATATCGGAGCAACGTTTGGGTAGCAACATTTGTTCGATAGCTAGCCTTCAGTCGATTAAGACTCCAAGATAGCCTTGCAGGCGTCCGCAGGTCCGGAGTCTCTTCTATCTTATGTTTTATTTTGTTATCTCATGTATTCGATACAAACAATATTTTATTTCTTTCAAATGGTTGTATTTAGCACACTTAGTAGTTTGTGGAAGTTGTGACACCCGGTGATGGGTAGAGATTTGTATTGGTTTTCTAGACATTTGTTTCTGTATTCATCTAAGACTTCCGCTAAATTTATTTTCCGCTGTTCTTCAAATGCTTATTCGTTGCTAATATAATTGGTTAGAAGTGTACTAAAACAAAAAGGGTTAATAGCTTCCAATGTTTATGGCTTGCCTAGCTTCCACGAGTAGGCGCCACCACGACTCCCGAGAGTGGGAACTCCAGGTCGTGACATGTTGGGAGTACTTCGTTGATGAGGACTATAAATTGTTTTGGTGGATATTGGTTGGTTGTGAAGTTATTTACTAAGACATCTTTATTTTTTTATAGACCTAAAACATGGAAAACTCTGTCCGTTTTTCTGTAAAATATCAATGAGGCTTACTTAGGGGTACTCGCTCCTAAGCACCGGTCATGATTCTAAATTAGATCGTAATAGGTAGGAGTGATCTAATAGCTTGAGTTTAATGCTTATCAAATACCACATAAGGCAAAGCATTAGGGTTTCTATCCCTAATAACATTAAGGTCAAAGTTTACATGAAGGCAATTGATGAACAATTTATAAGCTCTGACAAGGCATTGGTCAGCACCTTTACGAAGAGACCCTCAAGTATGACTTTTGACAGAAGTCGCATAGTGCGTGAGCACGTCATGGAGATGAGAGACATTGCTGCTAAACTCAAGTCCCTTGAGGTTGATATGTCTGAACCATTTCTTGTGCATTTCAGTTTCAACTCACTTCCTGCGGAATATGGTCCGTTCCAGATTTCTTAAAACACATAGAAGGAGAAATGGTCAATCAATGAACTTTTGACTATGTGTGTTCAAGAAGAAGAACAAGGGTTGAAGTATGAGACACCTGAAAGTGTTAATATGGTGACTCATGGTAAGAGAAATGCAAAGAAGGGCAAAAGTGTTCAATGAAGAATAGTGTGATCATACATACAGACATATATGGACCTTTTCCTACCCCTTGCTTGAATAGTGAGAGATATTTTATCTTGTTTATTGATGAATATTTAAGATATATGTATCTCTATTTTCTGTTTAACAAATCAGAAGCACTTGGTACTCAGATCAAAATTGTAATATCTGATAGGGATGGAGAATATTATGGTAGGTATACAGATAAGGACAAGTTAATGGTCCTTTTGCTGAGTTCCTTAAATGTGAAGATATAATTGCTCAATATTCCATGCCAGGAACACCACAATAAAATGGTGTGGTAGAAAGAAGGAATTGGACATTAATGGATGTGGTATAAAGCATGATTAGCAGATCAAGTTTACCTTTATCCTTAGAAGTGAAGCCTTAAAACCGATGTGTATATTTTAAATGGGGTTCCATCCAAGGCTGTCCCAAGGACACCTTTTGAGTTATGATAAGGATGAAGACCTAGTTTAAACCATTTACATGTGTGTCGATGTCCAACTGAAGTGAGGGTTTATAACCCACAACTAAAGAAGTTGGATGAAAGAACAATGAGTTGTTATTTCATAGGCTATACGGTTAACTCTAAGGGATTTAGGTTTTATTGTTCTTCTCATTCTCCAAAAATTGTCGAAGCTAGAAACACTAAATTTCTTGAGGAGCATGAAGAGAGTAGGAGTGGTTTGATTAAAAGGGTGGAATTGGAAGTAATAAGGGAACCACCTGTGGTACCTTTTCTTATTGGAAACTTGAATGTTGCTCAGAAAAATTCTCATGAATTATCTGAACAACAACAAGTTCAAGATCCACCACCACTTGAGGAGCTACATAAAGATCAACCTGCTTTACCTGAACCCACTGAAGAGTTGTCTGAACCAATGGTAGTGAGAAAATCCTCAAGGGTTCGAAAACCAACAATTTCTAGTGACTATATTGTGTACCTCCAAGAGTCTGATTATGATATTGAACTAAAAGATGATCCATGCTTGTTTTCACAGGAATTTTGAGAAATTTGGAAATTTGATGTTCAAAGGAATTTTGAGAAATTTCAGTGATCTTGAAGTTTTATTCGATGTTCCTGATGTTATCTTGGTAATTTGATTATACAAATATGTTCGTAGAATATTTTTGAAGTTGTGTATATATTTGAGTTGGAGTTTCGAGGGCTCAGGTGATAGTCGGGTAGGTCCCGAAATGCCTTAGGCTTAGAAGTCAGACGTTGCCGGTTTAGGAAGTTGCAGGCCTCTGAATCCTTTTGTGCAGTCTGTGAAAAAGTGCGTGTGACTGCGCAGGGGCCAACACAGCCGCGATCGCCTTTGTGCGGTGTGCGGTGGAGGCAGTGCGGCCGCATTCGCCATTGTGCAGTCCGTGGTGGTGGAAACGTGACCACAGTCGCCTTTATGCGGTCTGTGGTAGGTGCTGAACCGCGGGTCTTCAACTGAGCCTGTGCGGACACGATCCATTTAGTGCGGTCCGCACATGGAGTCTACCTGGGATATAAATAGATGAGAATTTAAGTTATTTTTCAATTTTAAAATCCTAAAAATATAATAGGCGATTTTTCAAGCAACCCTTCTTCTCCAAATCAATTGTATGTCGTTTTTAACTAGTTTTCTTTAATCATCAACATCTTTAATCATGATTTCAACTTAAAATCAAGGGGTTTCATGGGGAACTTAGGTGTTTTGGGTAGATCCTAGGTATTTCAAGAAATTCGGGATTTGGACCTCAATATGGGTAATCGAGTTTTGGTTCGAACCTCGGGTTTTGACCACATGGGCCTAGGGATGATTTTTTACTTTTTGGGCAAAACTTTAGAAATCTCATTTTCATGCATCAGGTTTGGTTCATTTAGCGTTTATTGATGTAAATAAGTGATTTGTGATTAGATATGAACAAGTTGGTGGTGGAATCAAGGGGTAAAGCTATAAGTGAGGCCTGGGAACATTTCTTTTCTCTAAATTTTTCTTGGGTTTATAAAGCTGGTCCTTAGAAATATTTTTTCTAGGTTTCCTAGACTTATAAGAAGACTTCTTAGAATTTTTCTTAGCGACCTTTGACGGAGGAGGATCTAAATTTCCGAATCCAAAGTCTCGGCAAAAACTACCTAATTCTGCTCTAGAGGTCATCCTATCTTTCTTAAGGTGACTCTTGAGTTTTAGGTCTGTATACATGTCTAGGGCTGTGGTGTTAATGAGACTAATAATGTCTCCATAAGTCATTAGGTCATAGGGTACTTTACCACCACATCTATCCCTTATCTTTGACCTAACCTTTTCGGCAAATAGAGGGGGAAGACCGCTTATGAATCTAGAATAATTTTCTTAGTATCTATACATTGGTGTCAAGCATAACCGCGAGTCTTAAATTGAATGTTGTTGTATTCTTAAATGGCAATATGTATGCCTTAACTAATGATCTACCATATCGAGCAAAGATTTGTTTATCCTCATAGATCCAATTTATGATTGACCATCTTAATTAATCAAATTGAGTTAAGGTTGGTTATAGTTGATTCTCCCTTGCCGGAATGATTGTTTCTATTTTTTTGTTACCTTGTCAGGAAGTTATTATATTGCTTTATTCTCTAGCCGAGATTTCTTATGAGTATGTGACAACATGAAATGAGAGCGGGTTGTATGCCTACCATAAGATATGATGAAATGGGAGTGGGTGGCACGCCTACCATGAGATATGATAAAATGGGATCGGGTGCTATGCCTACCAAGAGATATGATGAAATAGGATCGGATGGTATGCTTAACACGAGATACAATAAAATGGGAGTGGGTGGTATGCCTACCACGAGATATGACGAAATGGGATCGGGTGGTACGCCTACCACGAGATACAATAAAATGGGAGCGGGTGGTATGCCTACCACGAGATATGACGAAATGGGATCGGGTGATACACCTACCACGAGATATGGTGAAATGGAAGTGTTTGGTATGCCTACCATGAGATATGAGAAATGGGATCGAGTTACATGCCTGCAACAAGATTGAAACTGAAAGTTAAAGTTGTCTTTACTTCTCTTTATCTGTGTTACAAGTTATATTATTGTTTTCCTTATTGTTCTTGGTGTTCTATATATATTCCACCCCCGCAACATGTTGCCCTTCATTAGCTTTAAGTGCTTATTTCTTGTTTGCTTTTCCGCTATATATTATATAACTTTACAACTTTATTTGGAGTCTGGTCCTATCCTTGTCACTACCGCGCCGAGGTTAGGCAAGACACTGACTAGCATATAGGTCGGTTTTGCTGATGCTACACTTTGCACTTATGTGCAGATATCGGAGCAACGTTTGGGTAGCAACATTTGTTCGGGAGCTAGCCTTCAGTCGACTAAGACTCCAAGGTAGCCTTGCAGGCGTCCGCAGGTCCGGCGTCTCTTCTATCTTATGTATTATTTTGTTATCTCATGTATTCGAGACAAACAATATTTTATT
The DNA here is from genome assembly GCA_034376525.1 of Nicotiana benthamiana. Taxonomy (NCBI): domain Eukaryota; kingdom Viridiplantae; phylum Streptophyta; class Magnoliopsida; order Solanales; family Solanaceae; genus Nicotiana; species Nicotiana benthamiana. The sequence continues at coordinate 3,063,788 of CM067326.1, forward strand.
TCTTTCAAATGGTTGTATTTAGCACACTTAGTAGTTTGTGGAAGTTGTGACACCCGGTGATGGGTAGAGATTTGTATTGGTTTTCTAGACATTTGTTTCTCTATTCATCTAAGACTTCCGCTAAATTTATTTTCCGCTGTTCTTCAAATGCTTATTCGTTGCTAATATAATTGGTTAGAAGTGTACTAATACAAAAAGGGTTAATAGTTTCCAATGTTTATGGCTTGCCTAGCTTCCACGAGTAGGCGCCACCACGACTCCCGAGACTGGGAACTCCAGGTCGTGACATGTTGGGAGTACTTCGTTGATGAGGACTATAAATTGTTTTGGTGGATATTGGTTGGTTGTGAAGTTATTTACTAAGACATCTTTATTTTTTAATAGACCTAAAACATGGAAAACTCTGTCTGTTTTTCTGTAAAATATCAATGAGGCTTACTTAGGGGTACTTGCTCCTAAGCACCGGTCATGATTCTAAATTAGATCGTAATAGGTAGGTGTGATCTAATAGCTTGAGTTTAATGCTTATCAAATACCACATATGGCAAAGCATTAGGGTTTCTATCCCTAATAACATTAAGGTCAAAGCTTACATGAAGGCAATTGATGAACAATTTATAAGCTCTGACAAGGCATTGGCCAGCACCTTTACGAAGAGACCCTCAAGTATGACTTTTGACAGAAGTCGCATAGTGCGTGAGCACGTCATGGAGATGAGAGACATTGCTGCTAAACTCAAGTCCCTTAAGGTTGATATGTCTGAACAATTTCTTGTGCATTTCAGTTTCAACTCACTTCTTGCGGAATATGATCCATTCAAGATTTCTTACAACACATAGAATGAGAAATGGTCAATCAATTAACTTTTGACTATGTGCGTTCAAGAAGAAGAGCAAGGGTTGAAGTATGAGACACCTGAAAGTGTTAATATGGTGACTCATGGTAAGAGAAATGCAAAGAAGGGCAAAAGTGTTTCAATGAAGAATAGTGAGATCACACATACAGACATATATGGACCTTTTCCTACCCCTTGCTTGAATAGTGAGAGATATTTTATCTTGTTTATTGATGAATATTTAAGATATATGTATCTCTATTTTCTGTTTAACAAATCAGAAGAACTTGGTACTCAGATCAAAATTGTAATATCTGATAGGGATGGAGAATATTATGGTAGGTATACAGATAAGGACAAGTTAATGGTCCTTTAGCTGAGTTCCTTAAATGTGAAGATATAATTGCTCAATATTCCATACCAGGAACACCACAATAAAATGGTGTGGTAGAAAGAAGGAATTGGACATTAATGGATGTGGTATAAAGCATGATTAGCAGATCAAGTTTACCTTTATCCTTAGAAGTGAAGCCTTAAAACCAATGTGTATATTTTAAATGGGGTTCCATCCAAGGCTGTCGCCAAGACACCTTTTGAGTTATGATAAGGATGAAGACCTAGATTAAACCATTTACATGTGTGTCGATGTCCAACTGAAGTGAGGGTTTATAGCCCACAACTAAAGAAGTTGGATGAAAGAACAATGAGTTGTTATTTCATAGGCTATACGGTTAACTCTAGGGGATTTAGGTTTTATTGTTCTTCTCATTCTCCTAAAATTGTCGAAGCTAGAAACACTAAATTTCTTGAGGAGCATGAAGAGAGTAGGAGTGGTTTGACTAAAAGGGTGGAATTGGAAGTAATAAGGGAACCACCTGTGGTACCTTTTTTTATTGGAAACTTGAATGTTGCTCAGAAAAATTCTCATGAATTATCTGAACAACAACAAGTTCAAGATCCACCACCACTTGAGGAGCTACATAAAGATCAACCTGCTTTACCTGAACCCACTGAAGAGTTGTCTGAACCAATGGTAGTGAGAAAAACCTCAGGGGTTCGAAAACCAACAATTTCTAGTGACTGTATTGTGTACCTCCAAGAGTCTGATTATGATATTGAACTAAAAGATGATCCATGCTTGTTTTCACAGGAATTTTGAGAAATTTGGAAATTTGATGTTCAAAGGAATTTTGAGAAATTTCAGTGATCTTGAGGTTTTATTCGATGTTCCTGATGTTATCTTGGTAATTTGATTATACAAATATGTTCGTAGAATATTTTTGAAGTTGTGTATATATTTGAGTTGGAGTTTCGAGGGCTCAGGTGATAGTCGGGCAGGTCCCGAAATGCCTTAGCCTTAGAAATCAGACATTGCCGGTTTAGGAAGTTGCAGGCCTCTGAATCCTCTTGTGCAGTCTGTGAAAAAGTGCGTGTGACTGCGCAGGGGCCAACACAGCCGCGATCGCCTTTGTGCGGTATGCGGTGGAGGCAGTGCGGCCGCAGTCGCCATTGTGCAGTCCGTGGTGGTGGAAACGTGACCACAGTCGCCTTTGTGCGGTCTGTGGTAGGTGCTGAACCGCAGGTCTTCAACTGAGCCTGTGCGGACACGATCCATTTAGTGCGGTCTGCACATGGAGTCTAGCTGGGGTATAAATACATGAGAATTTAAGTTATTTTTCATTTTTTAAAATCCTAAAAATATAATAGGCGATTTTTCAAGCAACCCTTCTTCTCCAAATCAATTGTATGTCGTTTTTAACTAGTTTTCTTTAATCATCAACATCTTTTATCATGATTTCAACTTAAAATCAAGGGGTTTCATGGGGAACATAGGTGTTTTGGGTAGAGCCTAGGTATTTCAAGAAATTCGGGATTTGGACCTCAATATGGGTAATCGAGTTTTGGTTCGAACCTCGGGTTTTGACCACGTGAGCCTAGGGATGATTTTTTACTTTTTGGGCAATACTTTAGAAATCTCGTTTTCATGCATCAGGTTTGGTTCATTTAGCGTTTATTGATGTAAATTAGTGTTGTGATTAGATATGAACAAGTTGGTGGTGGAATCAAGGGGTAAAGCTATAAGTGAGGCCTGGGAACATTTCTTTTTTCTAAATTTCTTCTTGGGTTTATAAGGCTGGTCCTTAGAAATATTTTTTCTAGGTTTCCTAGACTTATAAGAAGACTTCTTAGAATTTTTCTTAGCGACCTTTGACGGAGGAGGATCTAAATTTCCGAATCCATAGTCTCGGCAAAAACTACCTAATTCTGCTCTAGAGGTCATCCTATCTTTCTTAAGGTGACTCTTGAGTTTTAGGTCGGTATACAGTTCTAGGGCTGTGGTGTTAATGAGACTAATAATGTCTCCATGAGTCATTAGGTCATAGGGTACTTTACCACCACATCTATCCCTTATCTTTGACCTAACCTTTTCGGCAAATAGAGGGGGAAGACCGCTTATGAATCTAGAATAATTTTCTTAGTATCTATACATTGGTATCAAGCATAACCGCGAGTCTTAAATTGAATGTTGTTGTATTCTTAAATGGAATTATGTATGCCTTAACTAATGATCTACCATATCGAGCAAAGATTTGTTTATCCTCATAGATCCAATTAATGATTGACCATCTTAATTAATCAAATTGAGTTAAGGTTGGTTATAGTTGATTCTCCCTTGCCGGAATGATTGTTTCTATTTTTTTGTTACCTTGTCAGGAAGTTATTATATTGCTTTATTCTCTAGCCGAGATTTCTTATGAGTATGTGATCACATGAAATGAGAGCGGGTTGTATGCCTACCATAAGATATGATGAAATGGGAGTGGGTGGCACGCCTACCATGAGATATGATAAAATGGGATCGGGTGCTATGCCTACCACGAGATATGATGAAATAGGATCGGATGGTATGCCTAACACGAGATACAATAAAATGGGAGTGGGTGGTATGCCTACCACGAGATATGACGAAATGGGATCGGGTGGTACGCCTACCACGAGATACAATAAAATGGGAGCGGGTGGTATGCCTACCACGAGATATGACGAAATGGGATCGGGTAATACACCTACCACGAGATATGGTGAAATGGAAGTGTTTGCCTACCATGAGATATGAGAAATGGGATCGAGTTACATGCCTGCAACCAGATTGAAACTGAAAGTTAAAGCTGTGTTTACTTCTCTTTATTGTGTTACAAGTTATATTATTGTTTTCCTTATTGTTCTTGGTGTTCTATTTATCTGCCACCCCCGCAACATGTTGCCCTTCATTAGCTTTAAGTGCTTATTTCTTGTTTGCTTTTCCGCTATATATATTATATAACTTTACAACTTTATTTGGAGTCTGGTCCTATCCTTGTCACTACCGCACCGAGGTTAGGCAAGACACTGACTAGCATATAGGGTCGGTTTTGCTGATGCTACACTTTGCACTTATGTGCCGATATCGGAGCAACGATTGGGTAGCAACATTTGCTCGGGACCTAGCCTTCAGTCGATTAAGACTCCAAGGTAGCCTTGTAGGCGTCCGCAGGTCCGGCGTCTCTTCTATCTTATGTTTTATTTTGTTATCTCATGTATTCGATACAAACAATATTTTATTTCTTTCAAATGGTGTATTTAGCACACTTAGTAGTTTGTGGAAGTTGTGACACCCGGTGATGGGTAGAGATTTGTATTGGTTTTCTAGACATTTGTTTCTGTATTCATCTAAGACTTCCGCTAAATTTATTTTCCACTGTTCTTCAAATGCTTATTCGTTGCTAATATAATTGGTTAGAAGTGTACTAAAACAAAAAGGGTTAATAGCTTCCAATGTTTATGGCTTGCCTAGCTTCCACGAGTAGGTGCCACCAAGACTCCCGAGAGTGGGAACTCCAGGTCGTGACATGTTGGGAGTACTTCGTTGATGAGGACTATAAATTGTTTTGGTGGATATTGGTTGGTTGTGAAGTTATTTACTAAGACATCTTTATTTTTTTATAGACCTAAAACATGGAAAACTCTGTCCGTTTTTCTGTAAAATATCAATGAGGCTTACTTAGGGGTACTCACTCCTAAGCACCGGTCATGATTCTAAATTAGATCGTAATAGGTAGGAGTGATCTAATAGCTTGAGTTTAATGCTTATCAAATACCACATAAGGCAAAGCATTAGGGTCTCCATCCCTAATAACATTAAGGTCAAAGCTTTCATGAAGGCAATTGATGAACAATTTATAAGCTTTGACAAGGCATTGGCCAGCACCTTTACGAAGAGACCCTCAAGTATGGCTTTTGACAGAAGTCGCATAGTGCGTGAGCACGTCATGGAGATGAGAGACATTGCTGCTAAACTCAAGTCCCTTGAGGTTGATATGATTGAACCATTTCTTGTGCATTTCAGTTTCAACTCACTTCTTGCGGAATATGGTCCGTTCAAGATTTCTTACAACACATAGAAGGAGAAATGGTCAATCAATGAACTTTTGACTATGTGTGTTCACGAAGAAGAACAAGGGTTGAAGTATGAGACACCTGAAAGTGTTAATATGGTGACTCATGGTAAGAGAAATGCAAAGAAGGGCAAAAGTGTTCCAATGAAGAATAGTGAGATCATACGTACAAACATATATGGACCTTTTCCTACCCCTTGCTTGAATAGTGAGAGATATTTTATCTTGTTTATTGATGAATATTTAAGATATATGTATCTCTATTTTCTGTTGAACAAATTAGAAGCACTTGGTACTAAGATCAAAATTGTAATATCTGATAGGGATGGAGAATATTATGGTAGGTATACAGATAAGGACGAGTTAATGGTCCTTTTGCTGAGTTCCTTAAATGTGAAGATATAATTGCTCAATATTCCATACCAGGAACACCACAATAAAATGGTGTGGTAGAAATAAGGAATTGGACATTAATGGATGTGGTATAAAGCATGATTAGCAGATCAAGTTTACCTTTATCCTTAGAAGTGAAGCCTTAAAACCGAAGTGTATATTTTAAATGGGGTTCCATCCAAGGCTGTCCCCAAGACACCTTTTGAGTTATGATAAGGATGAAGACCTAGTTTAAACCATTTACATGTGTGTCGATGTCCAACTGAAGTGAGGGTTTATAACCCACAACTAAAGAAGTTGGATGAAAGAACAATGAGTTGTTATTTTATAGGCTATACGGTTAACTCTAAGGGATTTAGGTTTTATTGTTCTTCTCATTCTCCTAAAATTGTCGAAGCTAGAAACACTAAATTTCTTGAGGAGCATGAAGAGAGTAGAAGTGGTTTGACTAAAAGGGTGGAATTGGAAGTAATAAGGGAACCACCTGTGGTACCTTTTTTTATTGGAAACTTGAATGTTGCTCAGAAAAATTCTCATGAATTATCTGAACAACAACAAGTTCAAGATCCACCACCACTTGAGGAGCTACATAAAGATCAACCTGCTTTACCTGAACCCACTGAAGAGTTGTCTGAACCAATGGTAGTGAGAAAATCCTCAGGGGTTCGAAAACCAACAATTTCTAGTGACTATATTGTGTACCTCCAAGAGTCTGATTATGATATTGAACTAAAAGATGATCCATGCTTGTTTTCACAAGCCATGAGTGAAGAAAACGCCACACATTGGTATGATTTCATGAAAGAAGAGTTAGAATCTATGGCTAAAAATAAAGTCTATGATCTCGTCGAGTTACCAAAGGATCCTCTACCATAGGTTCTAAGTGGGTCTTTAGAACTAAAAGAGATTCATCTAGTAATATCGAATGATATAAAGCCAGACTTGTAGCCAAGGGTTTTACTCAAAGTGAAGGCATAAATTACCATGAATCTCTCGTATTAAAGAAGGATTCATCAAGAATAATTATGGCATTAGTTGCTCATTTTGATTTATAGTTACATCAAATGGATGTGAAAATAAATTTCTTAAATTGAGATCTTTAAGAGGAGGTATACATGCGTCAGCCTGAAGGATTTTGTAATAAAAACAAATGTCACCTTATTTGCAAGTTGAATAAATTCATTTATGGGCTAAAGCATGCTTCCCGCCAATGGTATATTAAATTTCATATGTTGTTTCTTCATTTGGATTTACGGAGAATATAATTGATCAGTGTATATACCATAAGATAAGTGGGAGCAAATATATTTTTCTAGTCCTATATATGTGGATGATATTTTTCTTGCAAGTAGAGATTTGGAATTATTGCACGAGACTAAACAGTTCCTTATCCAGAATTTTGAGATGAAGGATATGTTTGAAGCCTCTTATGTCATTGGCATAGAGATCACAGAGACATGTCCCAAAGATTACTTGGACTGTCTCAAAAGGCCTACACTGAAAGAATTCTGGAAAGATTTGGGATGAAGAACTGTTCACCTAGAGCAGCACCCATAATTAAAGGTGACAAATTCTTATTGAATCAATGTCCATAAAATGCATTGGAAAGGAGAAAATTAAAGACATTTCCTATACTTCACTTGTTGGGAGCCTTATGCTTGCACAGGTCTGTACGAGACCAGATATTGCTTTTGCGGTTGGAATTTTTGGCAGATACCAAAGTAACCCAGGTCTTGACCATTGGGAAGCTGGTAAAAGGATCTTGAGATATTTGCACAACCAAGGATTTTAAGCTCACATACAAATACTTTGACTCATTGGACGTGATTGAATATTCAGACTCTGATTTGGATGGTTGCAAAGACACTGGTAAATTTACTTCAGGATATATTTTCCTTCTTGCTGGTGCTGTTGCGTCTTGGAGAAGTGTCAAACACACCATTGTTGCAACGTCCACAATGGAAGCTGAATTTATAGCATGCTATAATGCTACATCACAGGCGTTATGGTTGAAAAACTTTATTTCTGGCCATAGGATTGTCGATTCCATTTCAAGGCCGTTGAGTATGTGACAATTCAGCTGCAGTGTTCTTCTACCAGAATAATAAAAGTGGCAGCCGAAGCAAGAACATCAACATAAAGTACTTAATGGTTAGAGGCTATATGAACAAGCAAGATGTGAATTTTGAGCATGTTAGTACTACTTTAATGATTGCTGATCCTATGAGTAAAGGTCTGGCAGCTAATATTTTCAAGGATCATGTATCTCATATGGAGATTAGTAGCTCAATTTAGTCTTGCTTTTCTCTTTAACAGGTTGTCTAGACATTATATTTATTTTGATATACATGGAAATGCACACTTTTTAACTTTCATGTATTATTTATAATCATTAGATCAATAAAGTTGGACTCTAAATGACTTATAATTAAGTTCATTCATAAAGTTGTTAGACACTTTGTTAGAATATTATGTGCATTGTTGTCACGACCCCAATTTTCCACCTTCGAGAGTCGTGATGGCGCCTACTAATGAAAGCTAGGCAAGCCAACCATTTGTATTAGTTACCTTTTTCCGCATTTTAATCACTTAACAATTAAGAACCAATATTGTGTAAACATCAAAATTAATAAGCGGAAAAACAAAATATAACCATTTTAATATTTCCAATAAAAATCCTTAAATATAAACTACCCACAACTGGTGTCACAATTTCACAGACGGTCTAGAAATATTACAAACAAGGGTCCGAACAATAAATACAACATTGTCTCTGAAATACATAAATGAAATAGGATGAAAGGATAGAAGGAGACGTTGAGGCTTGCAGATGTCTGTAAGACTACCTCGGATATCCGAATGGATTGAAGGCAGCAACCCAAAGCTAAGGTCACTATGCACCAGTACCGAGATCTGCACACAGTGTAGAGTGTAATATCAGCACAACTGACCCCATGTGCTGGTAAGTGCCTAGCCTAACCTCGGCGAAGTAGTGACAAGGCAATGACTAGATTACCAAATAAACTTGTGCAGTTGAATCATATACATCGAAAAAATAAAAGCAAAAGTTTACAATTAAACATATGGGGAATCATGCTGCTGGGAACAACAAGTAGCAACAGAAATCGACAGTTAAATGTAAAGAACACCATAACTCAATTATCAGTAGAAATCAGAAAAAATAAAGACAAGTTTACGGCATCACCCTTCGTGCTTTTACTCTCGTCCTTACCATAAAATCAATATAATTGGCACGACTTCAACCTTCGTGCTTTTACCTTACATAATCATGGCACGGAATGATTCTTCGTGCATTATCACTTAAATAAAGGCACAGAACTACATATCATGCGGCACGTATCAACCTTCGTGCATTAATACTCTCACACAAATAACATACACATTATCACCCTTCGTACTTTAGCAGTCTCTCACAAATATCATGCATGCAATCAACCTTCATGCTTTAACACTCTTCCTTACTCAAACAACAATCACAAAGCAATAACATCCCGACAAGGGAGATAACATTAAAAACAACAACATCCCAACAAGGGAGACAATATCACAATCCTCTCTCTTTTTTCACATTTGCTTCACAACTCAATTCACAACTTGAGCAAATGCTCCATAATGTTCAATTGCCAATAATACTTCCACAAATCACTTTACAATTTGATCCAATGATCTTCAATGTTCAAATACCAATATTACTTTCAAAAGCGTCGTTTAATAATAGAAATCATCACATAAGGCATGAACAATACAAAACGGAGTCACATTAATCATAATGTAAGACTCACGGGCATGTTTGACACCAACGTATAGATACTAGTCACCATGCCTATACGTCATACACAACAACTAACACATAAAAATTAAGACTCAACTCCTAATCCCTAAACTAAGGTTAGACCAAACACTTACCTCGATACTACGAACACAATTCAAGCCTCAACTAATGCTTTACCTCTTGATTCTACCACCAATTCGCTTGTTTCTATCCACAAGTTACTTAACTATATCAATAAATGCTAAATGAATCAATTCTAATGCATGGAAATAAGTTTTCTAAAGTTGTTTTCAGAAAGTCAAAAATTGACTCTGGGCCCACATGGTCAAAACCCGATTACCCATTTACCCATGAACTCAAATATATAATTTATTTTGAAATCAGACCTGAAATCGAGGTCCATATCCCCAAAATTTAAAAATCCTAAGTTCTACCCAAAACACCCCAATTCCCCCATGAAATCCCTTGATTTAGATTTGAAATCATGTTAAAAGATGGATTTGGTTGAAAGGAATGAGTTATAATTGACTTACAAGTAATTTGGAAGAGTAGTTGTCTTTAAAAAATCGCCAAAAGGTGTTTAGGTTTCAAAATGGTTGTAAAAATGGTTGAAAATGCATCTAAGTTTCAATTAACTGGTCTTTCATGTTGCAATTATGACCATCAAATATTGTTGAGTTCGCAAATGCGAAGGTTTTGTCGCATTTGCGACAGTGAAGGTCTGGTCTCCTTCGCATTTGCGAGGGACCCTTCCCAATGCGATATCGTATTTACGAGGGGCCCTTCGCATTTGATATATATGTCAAATTTGAAGCTAAGGCATCCCAGGTCATCTTTCACATTTGCGATACTATTTCGCATTTGCCAGCTCGCATTTGCTAGCCTGTGGACCTGCAACATACTAGCAATTTCCTAAGTCCAAATCTCACTCTGTGGCCTATCCAAGACTCACCTAGGCCCTCGAGGCTCCAAATCAAACATGCATGCAAATCCAAAAATATAATATGGAATTGCTCCGCGATAAAATCATCAAAATAATATCAACAACTATGAATTTAGCATCAAAATCAAAGAAAAATCTCATGAACTCTCAAGTTCAACTTTTAACAACCGAAGGTCCGATTCACATTGCCATTTATCGCACCCCCGTGAAGGGTATGTATAACGGAATTCTTGAAATATAAGTGATAATCAAAACGGGATTTATTTAAAAATCATAGTCGCTACTTTGGACTGACTCTATACAATCTGCTAATAAAAAATCCCGGTAATGAATTTTTTCAACCCGGGAGAAGGTGTTAGGCACTCCCGTGTTCCATGATTCTTGGACGGTCGCTTTGATAATACTTGACTTATGAAATTATTTAATTACTGATTTTAGAACCTATGTGCGTTTGCTTCTTTTGCTGCCTCTTTAAAACATAATTTATCTTGAAATGGGTTATGCGTACGTATACCTGTTTGTTTGGCGCGTAAAAAATTATGTCACGCAAACGTGTCCACAATTAATAACGCTTTATTAAGATTAAGAAAATCTAGCCGAAGTTGCACGAACGCATACTCTTGTTTTGTTATTAAGAAATTGCAATCGTTTCTAGAATCACAACAATGTATTAAACATGCCTAATGCAAACAACGAACATTTGTCATTTTTATATCTAGGGTGTGAAATTTATACGAGGGCCATGTGTGATTATAAGCAGGAGAAATTTTATTTATTCGAAGTTGCACGAATGCGAACTCTGATTTGATTTTTGGAATCATAATTATATTACGCGAGCGTATACACAATTACAAATGTATTATAGACGGCCCTAAAAGCTTTTCTACGAATGCGGCCTGCTTAATCATAGCCCCTAGCATCCATTGCACACAAAGAAAAACACTGAACTTTAACAGAACCAAATTATTGCACATACCTCAGTGACAAAGCCAACAATCCTTTCATAAAATGTTTCTTTTATTGCATCCAAAAATAGAAAATCATTTGATGTAAACTAAGAAAATGCATAACAACATATAAACAAGATCTCGACAAGGTAACAATCCCTATGTCTCGGCACTTGACATGTTCGATTCTACAGGACATACTGACAGAAAAGGAAGGTCACAAATATGAATTGGCCATGAAATAATACACCCTGTTATGCACTGCACGAGTCATAGAAAGAGAAAGCAGATTCACATAATTTCACAGAAAATCATAAATTATAGAATCAATCCTCTCCACTTTTCCTCTTTGCAAATTTTTTCCCCCAACCCCCCCCCCCCCCCCCCCCCCCACAATATTGGATAAAGCCTCTTTTGGAGACCAATCCTTCATGAATGTGGGGCTCGGATTGAGTGAAATCAATCCAACGCCTCACTCTCAACCAACATTTTATCTCCAGAAGCTTCCAGCCACGAAATAGGTCTCAAAACGAGCGAGTGGGAGGAGAGGGAATCTTTGATGTCATAAATCGTTAGAAATGGCGATGAGGAGAGAATGAGGAATGCGTGAGGAGAGATTTGAGACTCACTCGCTTGGATTTGGACTGAAATTGAGGCTTGGTTCGTGTTCTTCTTTGGAGAAGAAGAACAGTCGCCTGGGTTTGGGGAGATTAGGGCTTTTCCCATTCTTTTCATTTGATATTTGGGAACGGGTCAAGTTGCTAAGTGGGTTGAGGCGTGGATCTGGGCGTCAGGTAGGTTAGGAGACGTTGGGCTTGGGGGTTTTGAGTTAAAATGGCCCAAATTTTAATTCTCTTTGTGTTCCTCTTTTGATTTCTTTTTGTTTTCTTTTTTTTCCTTTAAAAATTAAACTAATATCTTAATTAATTCCTAACACCTAATTATCCTATTATATTACCACCACTAACACATTTAAAAGGAAAACTACTAAAATCAAATTAACTGCAAAAGTGCAAATTAAACTATTTGTGATTTTTCCTTTTTTATAAATCCCTAATTACTAGTTAATTCTTAAAAAACAAAGTCAAACCCTAAATGAAAATGCAAAATATTTTTTTGTATTTTTTTACTAATTAAAATGCATAATAAAAAATGCAAACATTTAATAGAAAATGTCAAAAAATCCACGAAATTGCAAACACTGAAAAAAAAAAAGTTATTTTGTTTTGAATTTCTGGGATTAATTCATATAGGACAAAAATTATGTGCTCACAGCTGCCTCTCTTTGCCCAGAAACATAAAGAGTTTTCGTGCAAAGACAAGTGTTGGACACGAGCAATTTTTTCCCGCTTGGATACTCCTTGAGAAGTATTTTTTTAAAAAACTTGACCGCACCCTGCTTCAGAGATTGCCTACATATCCTCGACTAAAGAGGAATCAGATCAGTGTAGTTCAGGAGTGCTTGGTAGCTGGGACTTCCAAAGCTGTGATCTCACTATTGCTGCTGCCGTTGCTACTGCTTGCTAGACCCCCTTATTACACCTTGTGAAAATAAAAAGAAGCTAGACTAAGCTATGAACTATGAGTTACAAAAGAACCTATCTATGTCTTCAGACTTACTCTTGATCTTTGTTGCCTTGTTGCTTTTACATCTCCCTGTTGTTGCCTTGTTGAATTGTATTTCTTCGTAAAAAACTTCTTGTTTCCTTGTTGACTTGTATTTTTTCCTGTAAAACTTCTTGTTGCCTTGTTGACTTGTATTTTCTCTTTCTCCATATTGATGCTGAATTGTTGGACTTGAATTATATTCGCTTATTATCCAAGTGGGTGCTTGATTATCAACACTTGAAACTTGAAATATATTCTCTTATTTTGAATATGGGCGCCTGATTGCTAAGACTTGAAATTTGAAATGTATTCCCTTGTTTTCCAGGTGGGCGCCTGATTACCAAAACTCAGAACTTGAAATGTATTCCCTTATTCTTCAGGTATGTGCCTGATAACCAAAACTTGAAACATGAAATGTATTCCCTTGTTTTTCAGGTGGGCACCTGATTACCAAAGCATGAAATTTGAAACGCATTCTCTTGTTCTCAAAGTGGGCGCCTGATTACCAAAACTTGAAACTTGAAATGTGTTCACTTGTTCTCCAGGTGGGTGCTTGATTACTAATACTTTGAAATTTGAGATGTATTCCCTTGCTCTCCAGGTGGCGCCTGAATACAAAAACTTGAAACTTGAGAAGTATTCCCTTGTTCTCCAGGTGGGCGCCTGATTACTAAATCTTGAAACTTGAAAAGTATTCCCTTATTCTCTTGGTGGTCGCCTGATTACCAAAACTTGAAACTTGAGATGTATTCCCTTGTTCTCCGGGTGGGCGCCTGAATTCAAAAACTTGAAACTTGAAAAGTATTCCCTTGTTTTCAAGGTGGGCTCCTGATTGCCAAAACTTGAAAAATATTCCCTTGTTCTCCAGGTGGGCGCCTGAATACCAAAACTTGAAACTTGAAAAGTATTCCCTTGTTCTCCAGGTGGGCGCCTGATTACTAAAACTTGAAACTTGAAACTTGAAAAGTATTCCCTTGTTCTCTTTGTGTTCGCTTGATTACCAAAACTTGAAACTTGAGATGTATTCCCTTGTTCTACAGGTGGGCGCCTAATTACCAAAACTTACAACTTGAAATGTATTCCGTTGTTCTTCAGATGGCCGCCTAATTACCAAAACTCTAAAATTTGACATGTATTCCCTTGTTCTTCAGGTGGGTGCCTGATTATCAAAACTTGAAAACTTTAAATGTATTCACTTGTTCTCCAGGTGGGCGCCTAATTATTGAGACTTGAAACTTGAAATGTATTCCCTTGTTCTCCAGGCGGGCTCCTGATTACCAAAACTTGAAACTTGAAAAGTATTCCCTTGTTCTCCAGGTGGATGCCTGATTATTGAGACTTGAAACTTGAAATGTAATTCCTTGTTCTCCAGGTGGGTGCCTGATTACCAAAACTTGAAACTTGAAAAGCGTTCTTTTATTTTCCCAGTGGCCGCCTGATTACCAAAACTTGTAACTTGAAAAGTATTCCCTTGTTATCCAGGTGAGCTCCTGACTACCAAAACTTGAAACTTGAAAAGTATTCCTTCGTTCTCCAGGTGGGAGCCTGATTACTAAAACTTGAAACTTGAAAAGTATTCCCTTGTTCTCTAGGTGGGCACCTGATTACCAAAACTTGAAACTTGAGATGTATTCCCTGGAGTTGCTGCCTTTGAATCTGATTACAACAACAAACAAAACAAAAGAAATTTTTCTGCCCCAGTTTGGTGCTAGGCGCATCTGTGAGTGTTAATTAAACCCCATTACCAAATATCTCTAAAATTTGAAAGCTAAATCTCATTATCCAGGAGGGTCCTAACAACTCTTAACTAATGACAACCTTTAAGATCAGGCTATACGTTCCAAAGGTATCAATCTCCTCTATGCCTTGCCATGAGTTCCATTTGCTGGGGATCTACTGGGGACCGGTAATTAAAGCTACATCCCATTATCTAGGAAGGCTCCTAACAACTCTTAATTAGATGAGAAAGTCTGTCTGCTGGGGATTGGTATTTAGAACTACATCCCATTATCCATGAGGGTCCTGAAAGCTTCTACAATTATATCACATTATCCAGGTGGGTCGTGACGACTCTTGTTGGGGCAATATTTATGCCAGCCCATGTTACCCGTGACTGTTTGAGTTTTAAACTGAGTCCTATTTTCCAGGAGGGTCCTGACAACTCTTAACTGAATCCTGTCTTAACATGCAAACCAATTTATGCTCTTGCTATTCATTATTATCTCCCACTTTTAAATAAGTCCCATTCTCCAAGAGGGTCCTAAGAATTCCAAATTAAATGCCAATTCTAGCTCTCTTTTGTCTCTGGTGGGGTTTGCTAGTTAAAGTTATATCCCATTGTTCATGAGGGTCCTGACGACTCTTATTGGGGAATATATGTGTACCAGATTATGTTCCCTATTGAATTTTAAACTGTGTCCCGTTTTCCAGGAGAGTCCTGAGATTCAGAGTCATACCTGCCATGTGCTTGCCTTACCCTGTGGAGGACTTCCCTGGGATCTTCCGGAATTTTCTGCCCTTGTTTCAATCAATGAAAATCTTGTTAGTTCAAAAAGTGGCGGTTAGCTTGCGCCATTCTTTCTGAAAATGGCCTCCCCACTATCATATTTTATTGCATTTAATTTCCGCACTGATGATGAACTGCTTGAGTTACTCGGCCGACCCCTGAGCCCTAAGAATTTACACTGCTCTCCCGCCATTATGTTATACTCTTGACCCTTAGCTAGAATCCTTACATCCTTCCTGAAATTACTGATTCGGTTTATTGACGAAACTTTCATTGATACTTCCCCTTGCTATTTAAACTTTTGCTGCCTTTGTTACGTTTTGATTGGCATGTGCTTTGCCATTTGGGAACTGGTAGTAAGCTTTAAAATTTCTCTCATGCCTGCTTAAAAAAATGACTTTGGAGACATCTTAGAAGAATGGAAACTCAAAAGGAAATGAAATGCAATGACTCTGAATTGTTTGGTCTAAGAATAAAAGAATTCCAAACTTGGCGGCTTTTGAGGGGAAAAGAAAAAAAAAAGTAAACTTATCTATGGAGGAACAGATGGTTTCCATGATCATGACATGCACTTCAGCTTAGTCGACCTAGTCTGCCCAAATGATCAGCCTTTTGTTGTATGCATTATTGTTGCGATCTTCTTTGACCTTGCTTAACATATAGTGTCCTGGACAGATTTCCACCAATAGCCCTTTTCCAGTCACTTGTTTCTCGCCTTGCCTTCGCCTTATTGTGTTCGTGAGGGTTTTCACCGATAAGACTCTCTCATTTTCATTTATCTCAACTCCCGTCGCCTTACGATGCCCGTGAGGATTTTCACCGATAAGACTCTCTCATTTTCATTTCTCTCAACTCCCGTCGCCTTACGATGCCCGTGAGGATTTTCACCAAAAAGACTATCATTTTTTTTATTATTTTCCTGCTTGAACTAGAGTGTTGACCTGGGGTATGAATCACTTCTTCTTGCTTGACTCGACATTTCTTAAATAGTGATCAGAAAGTTTTTCTTTGGACCGTAATGCAGGCATTTGGATAAGCTTAGAAAGAAAGGGGTGTCAAAGGCTCAAAATAATTCAAATGGGTTCAAAAATTGCAACTTTCCGAATTAAATTTCTTACAACAACCACAACTTCTGCCCCATTCTCTTGCATATGGATCCTTGAGTTTTTATTTGAATATGACCGAACCGTGAGGCTGCCTATGTATCCTCTAAAAAGGAATCAGGTCAAACGTAGTTCATGCCGATTCCTTGTTTTGTGGTCTTTTCTTTTCTTCTTTTACTTATTTTGTTTATTTTTCTTTTGTTGTTTTGTGGGTTTTTCCTTTCTCTTTTTTTTCTTCTCTCCTTTTTTTTCTCTCTCTCTTTTTTTCTTTTTTTTTTCTTTTTTTTCTTTTTCCTTCTCTTTTCTCTTTCTCTTTCTTTTCATTCTTTCCTTTTCTTTTTCCTTTCACTGACTTCTCACACTTGCGTTTCTGACTTTTGGTGCTAATTTCGAAAGACGGGTATGAAAGAAAATAGTTATATCTCAAAGGGGTTAGCAAAAGATATAGTGTTTAGATAGCTGAATAAAATGCCTTCTTCATTTAAATATCTAAAACATGCCAAGTACAAACAAACATGCCAAGTATAGACAATGATTTGAACAAAGAAACTCATATGTAGTATCTTTTAACTGCATCTGAATTGATAGCCATTTCTACACACTTGCCTTCCATATCTGTTAAAATACAATGCCCTGTTGGAAAACACTCCTTATACAATGAACGACCCATACCAATTTGGGGCGAACTTGCCCTTTGCCTCTGCCTGATTAGGGAGGATGTGTTTCAATACCAACTGACCCACTTCAAACCTTCTTGGACGCACTTTCTTGTTGTATTCTCTGGCTATTATTTGTTGATACAACTATTCGTGACATACCGCTGCCAATCTTTTTCATCAATCAAACTCAATTGCTCCAGACGGGCTTTGACCCATTCCTCATCATCAATTTCTGCCTCTGCGACAATTTGATGGAACATTTCAATTTCAACTAGGATTACTATTTCTGTGCCATATACTAACAAATATGGAGTTGCCCCTACTGAGGTGTGGACAGTAGTGCGATAGCCTACCATTGCAAAAGGTAAATTCTCATGCCATTGCCTGGACCCTGCCACCATTTTTTGAAGTATCTTCTTTATATTCTTATTGGCCGCCTCAACTGCTCCATTCACCTTGGGACGGTATGGGGTGGAATTGCGATGTGTAATCTTAAACTGCTGACATACTTCTTTCATCAAACGACTATTGAGATTCGCTCCATTATCAGTGTTGAGTGTCTTTGGTATTCCAAATTGGCAAATGATATTTGAATGCACAAAGTCGACCACTGCTTTCTTTGTCACCGCAAACTGACCCACTTGGTAAAATAATCAATAGCAACCAGGATGGACATGTGTCCATTGGAAGCTGCTGGCTCGATGGGCTCGATGAAATCCATGCCCCAGGCAACGAAGAGCCATGGTGCAGACATTATATGCAATTCAGATGGCGGTAAGTGCATCAAGTCTCCATGCACCTGACGTTGATGACATTTGCACATGAAACTGATACAATCTCGCTCCATGGTGAGCCAATAATACCTTGCACGGAGAATCCTCTTTGCCAAAACATATCCACTCATATGCGGTCCGCAGACTCCGGAATATACCTCAATCACGATAGCTGTGGCCTGTCCAGCATCTATGCACCTCAACAACCCAAGGTCCGGTTTTCTTTTGAATAGCACCCTTCCACTGAGGAAAACCCCGCTTGATAGACGACAGATTGTTCTCTTCTGGTCACTTGTTTCCTGTACTGGGTACACACCCATCCTGATATATTCTTTGATGTTGTGAAACCAAGGCTCAATGTCAAGCTCTTCCTCCACCACATTACAGTAAGCATGTTGGTCCTGGACTTGTATATACAATGGATGAACATAAGCCTTATCTGGATGATGTAACATTGACACCAAAGTGGCCAAAGCATCAGCAACCTCATTGTGAATTCTTGGGATATGCTTGAACTCTACTGACCGAAATCGTTGATAAAGGTCATGCAAGCATTGCCGATACTGTATGAGCTTTAAGTCTCGTGTTTCCTACTCTCCTTGAATCTGGTATACTAGAAGGTCCGAGTCTCCCAAGACCAAAACTTCCTGGATACCCATGTCTGCCGCTAACCTTAAACCCAAAATACATGCATCATATTCTAACGTATTGTTGGGGCAATAGAAACGGAGCGGAGCTGTAACGGGGTAATGGTGCCCCATTTCAGAAATGAGTATCGCTCCTATCCTGACGCCTTTCATGTTGGCGGCCCGATTGAAAAATAATTTCCATACCAGCTTCTCGCTCGTTCCATTTTATTAGTATGCATTACCTCATCGTCCGAGAAGTATGTATTTAAAGGTTCATTGCAGTCTTGGTCACATAGACAATGTCGAACTCGGTGAGCAAGATTTGCCATTTTGCAAGCCTCTTCGTGGGCATAGGCTTCTAAAAGATGTATTTCAACGGGCCCAGGAATGAGATGAGGCAGGTGGTATATGATGACAAGTAATGTTTCAACTTCTGGGCTACCCAAGTTAGGGCACAACATGTCCTCTCAAGATGAGTATACTTAACCTCATAAGTTGTATATTTCTTACTAAGGTAATATATGGCATGTCTTCCTCTCTGTGACATCGTGCTGACACAGCACATATCCGAATGAGTTTTCCAAGATTGTCAAATCTAGTATAAAGGACCTCCCTCGCTCCGGTAGGACCAATACCGGTGGGTTCGACAAGTATTCTTTTATTTTATCAAAATCCTCGGCACTCTCCTGTCCATTTAACCGCAATATCCTTTTTCAATAGATTAAAGATGGGCTCGTAGGTTGTCATGAGCTGAGCAATGAATCAACTGATGTAATTCAATATCCCCAACAGACTCATCACCTCTGTTTTGTTCCTCAGAGACGGCAATTCTTGTATGGCTTTGATCTTTGATAGATCTAGTTCAATGCCCCGGCGGCTGACTACGAACCCTAGCAACTTCTCTGATGGGATCCCTAATGCGTATTTCACAGGATTGAGTTTGGCATTATATCTGCAGAGCCTCTGGAAGAATTCTCTTAGATCTCTGACATGATCGGATTGCTTCCTAGATTTCACAAGACCTCAATCTCTTTATGTATCATATCGTGGAAGATGGTTGTCATCGCCTTCATATAGGTTATCCCATCATTCTTCAAGCCGAATGACATGACCCTGTAGCAATATGTTCCCCATGGCATGATGAATGTTGTCTTCTCTGCATCTTCCCCATCCATCAGAATCTAGTGGTAGCCTGCGTAACAATATATCAAGGACCCAATCTCATACTTTGCACAATTGTCAATCAATATGTGGATGTTTGGCATTGGGAAGTTGTATTTTGGACTTGCGTTGTTAAGGTCACGATAATCGATGCGTACCCTGGTTTTACCATCCTTCTTCGGCACATGCACGATATTGGATAATCATGTGAGATATCATGTGACTCGAATGATCTTGGCCTCAAACTGCTTGGTAATGTCCTCTTTGATTTCACGCTCACATCAATTTTAAACTTCCCCAACTTTTATTAAACATGAGGGCAGGCCGAGTCGGTGGGCAATTTGTGAACCACCAAGTCAGTGCTCAACCTTGGTATATCATTGCAAGACCATGCAAAAACATCTTTGTATTCAAGCAGCGCTTCGATTATTTCTTCCCTAAGATGTGGCTCCAGATGGACACATATTTTGGTTTCTCTAATGTCATCTAGGTCTCCTAAATTAACTGCTTCTATATCGCTCACATTTGGCTTGGACTTTTCGTCAATATGGCTCAACTCTTTACTAATTTCCTCCAACGCCCTTTCCTCTTCATATTCCGGTTCATCTTCATATCCTATCCCTTGAATTATTACTTCTCAATTAGATCGATTTTTAACACTAGGCTGAAGAGTCCTTATGCATGTCAGATCATTAGAGCCAGCATAAAAATAATTGTATAATAAGGAAAAGAAAAGCAAAGAAAAATGAAAGCGATTAGCTAAAGAGAAAGGGAAATTGCATTTCATTGAAATTGGAAAGATAACAGGGTTTATACATCCAAACGGATGGAACATAACGTCTAAATTATAACCCTGGAGATAATCCAGATTAAACTGGAAAAAAAAATCAAAGCCGACTACCACGACTCTCTCCAAGTGGGAAGAGGAGTATCTTCCAGTTGTTGACTTTTGTACGAGGTCCCACAAACTGCACATCTGTCTTGCTTGATCCCTCTCTGGCCTCCACCATGTTCACATCTTGAAACAACCTTTCGAACTTTTCGAGTAATTCATTATCAGAATCAACTTCAGCACTGGCACTTCTTAGCGTTGGGCTTCACAAATGATTTGAAGAGACGAGGCATAGGCTTAGAGAGGGCCCATGCTTTCTTCTCATCTTTCTGGCTCTCTTGATGTCTGCAATTGTAGGCTTGAACCCCAAACCAAAAGTTTATATGTTAATGGGAAGAGACAACGACTGTGTGATACCCTGAATTGAGGCCCCCAAAACCTTTCCGGGAACAAACTCATTCTTTAGCATTTCAACTACCTCCATGACTGCTGCAGTAGCTAACCTTGCTGTTTGAACACGTTCCCCCTATGGAACCTTTTCCACTGATATCGAGTCATGAACCTAATACACCTGAGGCCCCTTATCAGCATCTGCTTCAATGAATGGTACAATATCATCACTATGAGCATACATATGGTCTTCGCCGTGCACAACAATTTCTTGTCGATCCCATTCAAATTTTACCATTTGATGCAAAGTAGAGGGGACTGCTCTAGCATCATGGATCCAAAGTCGTCCTAACATCAGGTTGTAAGAGACAACCACATCAAGCACCTGGAACTTCATGGTAAAATCAATGGTCCCGATTGTCAATTCAAGCACTATGTCACCGACTGAATCTTTTCCCCCGCCATCAAACCCTCATACACAGATGATATTCTTTTGAATTCTTTCCTTTTCCACCTTCAACTTGTTTAACATGGAGAGAGGGAAAATATTCGCGCTTGAACCATTATCGACCAAAACTCGAGTCACCACAGAATCTGCACAATTTACCGTGAGGTAGAGTTCCCTATTATGCTCGGTGCATTCTATTGGTAGTTCATCATCGAAAAATTTGACTCTGTTCACCTCAAAAATCTTATTAGCTATCTTCTCCAAATGGTTAACTGTGATTTTATCAGGAACGTGGGCCTCGTTCAGGATCTTCATTAAAGCTCGACGGTGCTCGTCTGAATGAATCAACAATGGTAACAATGAGATTTGAGCAGGCGTCTTTCTCAGTTGTTCCACAATAGAGTAATCCTGCATTTTTAACTCTTCTGCCTCTTCTTCACTCACAGTTTTCTTTACCAGTACTAAATTATCCTTGGTTGGTTTTGATTTTCTCAATTCCTCGGGGTCAAAACACCTCCCCGATCGAGTCAATCCATGAGTCTCATAAACTTCTTCTCTAACCTCTTTCCCTTCGTAAGTCACTATTACTCGATCATAATTCCAAGGTACTGCCTTGCTACTGATCACTGATAGCTGAATTACAGGTTTGAAAATGACAAGCTCTGAACGAGTGCCTTTTACAACAACCACAGGCTTACTATCCATCCCTGGTACAACCACTTTTGCATTCTCTTGTTTCACCATCCCATCTTTCGGGGATTCTTTCTTGACTAAAACAATAGGCTCACTACTTGTTGCGCTTGACTTGAGTGTTGACATCTCGCTTATCAAATTCTCACCCATATTTTGTTCACTGGCTCGGATCATCATGACTATTTGGGAAGGCTTTTTGGGCTCTTCCTCTTTGTGCACTATCTCGATCATATTTGTCTCTTGATGAGCAGATAGCGGGTTTTGATTAATGTTGGGTGCTTCCGGGGCTTGCACCTCAATCCGATGGGAATCAATGAGTTCTTGAATAGCACACTTTAGATTCCAACATTTCTCCATGTCATGCCCTGGGGCGCCGAAACAATACTCACAACTCACAGAATAATCTAGATTTCTTGGGGGAGGGTTCGGCAATTATGCCTCGATCGGCCTCAACATGTCTAACTGCCTCAACCTGTGGAATAAGCTGGTATATGATTCTCCCAATAGAGTGAAAGCTTCATTCTTCTACATTCTCTAAGTTTTTAACGCTTGGTTGTCCCGAAAAGCTGGTCTTGGGGGTTGTTGGTAGGCTCTTGGAGGGTAGTTATTTTGTGGAGCTGGCTAATTATTTTGTGGAACTGGCGCACGCCATTGTGCGTGAGTGGGAGGTTGGGTATATGTTTGTTCATAATGGACTGAGAAACGGGGGTCAAGAGGTGGGTAGTAATGTTGTGGTAGGCTATATGGAGTGTGTGGGTAAGTTTGGTAGTGAGGACGGGGTTGGCTGTAATAGGATGGAACCCGGGGCCCCAACCAAGTCCCTGAGTCAACGGTTGCTACCTCCTCCTTATTCTTTCCAATTGCTCCTCCGGTCCTGCTTTAGATAGCCTAGGTGGTTTCTTTGATTGCAGAGTAACTCATTATCTTGTTAGATTTGAGTCCTTCCTCGACCATACTTTCCATTTTCACTACCTCATTGAAGGATTTACCTACCGATGATACCAGGTGACAAACATATGTAGGCTCCAAAGCTTACAAGAAATAATCTACCATTTCACTTTCCTTTATTCGGGGGTCGACCATCGCTGCCTGTTCCATCAAACAGAAACCATATTCTCTGATGCTCTCGTTGTGCTTCTTTTCAAATTTCATCAAATACATACGGTCCGGGATAATTTCAAGATTATATTGAAAATGACAGGCAAATGCTTGTTCTAGATAATCCCAAGTGTACCACTGAGCATGATCATGCCGGGTGTACCATTTCAATGCCGATCCACTTAAACTTTGACTGAAGTATGCCATTAGCAGTTCATCATTTCCTCCTGCTCCTCTCATTTTGCTACAAAAACCCCTTAGATGTGCGACTGGATTGCCATGTCTGTCATACAAGTCAACCTTGGGCAGCTTAAAGCCCGGAGGTAATTGCACATCTCGGAACAAGCAAAGGTCTTTGAATGCCACACTCACCTGGCCACCTAACCTTCGCATATCTCCTAAATGATTGTTCTAAGATTTTGACCTTCCTGAGCACCTCCTCTTGCTCGAGATTTCTGACTGGCTTTTCAGCCTTCGCCAGGATATCAAAATGGGGGCCAAAGGAGTAAGGTTCATGGGCTTTGTAAGCAGATTCTGGTGGGTAATACTGATTTCATGATCTTAAAGCAAAGGCTCACTAGATGATCTGTGAAGTGTGGGGGGGGGGGGGAGGTGCCACATAAATAGGAGCAACTGGTAGAGGGGGTGAGGAACATCTTTGGGTGGTAGAACTGGGGGTTCTAGAGAAGTTGTACCCTGGTATTGTGGGTAGACGGGGAAACTTGGGGGTGGATCAGTGGTGGGATGGTCATGTGACTAGGCTAGTAGTGGGATGAAGGTCAGATTAGCAGGATAAGGTAGTGGTGGATGCCCTCCCACCCACGCCTGATACATCTCAGCCATCTGATGTTTCAGTGTGTATATTTCCTCTTTCATTGCACTAAAATCCAACTCCTCTACCTCTTTCAAGAGATCAGTGATACTGGCATCAGTTCCTTGATTGGCTATAATCAGCTTGCTTTTGGACTGAGTGTTGTAGGAGTGGGTTGTCAGAATGCCGCTAAAAACTAACCACATGTACGGATTGGGAAAAACAACACCAAAACTTGTTAGTGGTTAGGTTTCAACACATAGGTAGCCACATATTCAGGGATGAATGCACTTAAGCAGTTATCCGTTTCTATTATGCACATGAAGTGGTCACTTGCTGTCCCAGATTTTATCCTATGCCGCCATTCTTTTCTCTCTCTCTTTTTTTCTCTTCCCTTCTTCCCTTTCTTACTCAATTTGTTTCTCCTACACCTTTCGTTTGGTTATTCTCTCCTTTCTTTTACCACTGTTTCTCTCATTTTTCTTCCCCGTTTTATTCCTTTTCTTTATTTGGTTATGGTCGAATCCTATGGAGATTGCCTACATATCATGACCCCGCATGAATCAGGCCTAGCGTAGTTCTGGTGAATAAAAATAGAAAATATTTTAGAAAACTTTCTTCAATTTTCATAAATTAAAGCACTCGATTACAACTTATTAAAAGAAATTAACAGACTCCAACTCAACTGAAAACAACAGACTCTCCCTAACTGCCTCAAGACCCTTTGTGGTGCATACGGCTGGATACTCTCTACCCCCATTATTCTTATGTAACCCTTGGTCACCGTCATGTACATGGCTTTTGTCCTTGGAAACCACCCTATAGTCCACTCGACCTGTCCTTCCGTGAGAGTTTTAAATAAAAGATCCATGCCTCAAACCCCTCTAGCATGTTGCAATCCTTTACAATTTCCTTATAGCTGGTGATGAATTTACTCAGGTTCGAACCATAACTCATGAATTTGGGATGATGGCGAAGATGCTCGATTAACCACATTTGTAAAAGGATTTTGCAACCTTCGAAAAGTTGAGCCCCGACTTTGCATAAGGTCAATACTCGACAAATGTCTGCCAACACCAATGGGACAAGAGTGTGATCTTCCTTTGTAGTGAGGACTTATTCGATTCTAACCATATGGGTGTCTACTGTCCCCTGATCATTTGGAAAAACCATGGTTCCCAAGAATGCCGCAATGAACGCGAACCGGCGGTGAATTTGCTAGAGACCCTCATCTAGTTTGTTGCTTAAACCCTTTTCATGTATTTCGAACCCAGAGGAATGCCCGAACCTGAAGTACAAGAAATGGAAAGAACAACATCCGTTACTCACGTGGATTCTCTTTATATGCCTACTGATGTTTAAGAGGTCAAAGAACTTGTGCACCGACGGAGCCCTTGGAAAAATAAGTTGCAGCTTTCTCAAGTCCCGACTGAACTCAATGTACCCGGCAATCTCCTCCAAGATATGGGTGGTCTCAAAATCTGAGAAAGCGAAAAACATTGTAGAGAGGGTCCCAGAATGTTACCAAAGCCTTGATTGTATATTCTTGTGGTGTGATCTGAAGAATGTCTATGAGGGCGCCCAGATGCTTTATTACCCATTCCCAACCATCTTTATCTAGATCGTTCTACCACATGCGCAACGGTAGTCTAGCCTGCTCCCTGACCACTTCTTGCGGATCATGGATAATATTCATTTGTTCCTGTATAAGGGTGAGGTTAGGGTTAACTCCAGGGGATCCTTTTGAAAAACAGGTTTCCAATTTTATATATACAAAACAAAGGACCATGATCCCTTCCCTGATATGCCAATTTTAGCCAATTGGCTATTTTAGTAAATGTGGCTCCTTCCTAATTCCACAAGAATTTTGAGGCCATGGAGGGCTTATTTTTTAACACTTCACAGCCTTGCCCATTCATTTACGAAAATAGCCCTTCGACAAATGAAGAATACTCTAAGGCTATCTCGGCAAAAAACGGTTAAAAACATTGCCGAAGCTGAATCGGCTGCATCTACTTGACCCCCTAATTTTCTTTCCCCTTTTTTCTTCTTTATGTTAAAAAATAAGGCCAAAACTTATGTAGGTTACCTACGTATCCTATATCCAGTGAGAATCAGACATGCGTAGTTCTGTTACTTTAACGAAATTGAAATACCATCTTCTTTGTCTTGTTTTTTTCTTTTTGTGTAAATAAAATCCCTTTCTTTGTCAGTTTTTTTTCAAAAACAAATTCTTCTCCTTTTTCTCGTTATTTTTTCTAAATTTTTGTAGCATTCTACTATCGGTATTTGAAACAGGTAAATTCTTTCCTCATCGCACAACTAGTAACTTCTTTATCAAATTCTCCTCTCTCTTTTCGAAAGCTGGTCAACATGCAAATCCGGAATAAATGCATAAGCAGCAAGAAAGATGCATCAAGATGGTCCATTATTTTGGGTGCACCTGTCCTAGACGGACCGAACCCATGAGTTGAGTCCCCTAAGTCAAATGCACATGATGCAAACAAGCGCTCCTACTAGGGATCCGATATGAAGATGTGTTTTTCTTAGTTTAGATCCTGGGGTTTCGGTCTAGACTTGGGGTACCCGAGCAGACAACTGGGGACGAGGAGGCGGCGACACACCGGGAGCACTAAATTCTGCCCGGCCTTGTCGCGTGCCCAGCCTCGCTCTATTTGCTATAATTTCTACAGAAAAGCGGGCTACGCGAACGTATGCACCATTTTTAGAAGACTCGGATGGGTGGCGTAAGACGATAGTTATGTACAATTCCAACAATATTAAAGCGATAAACAAATAGCATTTAGCACAAAAGGTTCAAAGAATACAGTAATATTAATAATAAAAAAAGCCTAGTAAAATCATAAACCTGTTAGATAATACGCTTAACGCTAGAGGGGGGGTGAATAGCGTTATAATAAAAATTAGCGTAAACTTGCGGAATTTTAAAATTGCAGGAAATAAATAAGTGCGATAAGTAAATAAATTAGAACAAACGCACCGATATATCCTGGTTCACCACAACCCGTGGCTAGTCCAGTCCCCGAGAGACTCTCTCGAGATTTCCACTAACTTGTTAAGCTTACGGGTGCTCAACAAACCATTACAACTTGAGGACACAAGCCTCAACAACCTTTGCTCGGAGATACAACACTCCAAGACTTCAACCAAGGAAACACAAGTTCCTTCTTACAACACAAGGGACTAACACTTCCCTTTAAGTGTACAAAAACACTTAGCACTCAAACAAGACACTCCTTTAAGAGTAGATATGAGTAAAAAGAATACGCTCAAGATCGCAACAAATTTCGACAAGAATTTGGCTCTCAAAAGCTTATGTAATGAATATAAAATGATAAGCAATAAAGTATGCAAGCTTTAGCAATTGTATGATCAGTTGTTGTGTGTTGTTGTTCTTAAAAGACTGAATTGAAGCTGTATTTATAGTTGAAAAACTTTGTATTACCGTTGCCTAATTGCCAATTAAGAATTGCTGATTTTACTCAGTGACAATCGATTGTCAAATTACCACAATCGATTGTTTGCCAGTTCTTCCAAAAATCAATCCTAGATTTTACGCTTAACAATCTATTATCTAAGATCAATAATCGATTACTGGCAGCGTTCAAAAATTCATTTCCAGATTTTACGTAAAATAATCGATTATAAGAAATCAATAATCGATTACTCAGCAACGTTCAAAAAATCCTTTCCAGATTTTAATTAAAACAATTGATTATAAGAAATCAATAATCGATTATCTGACGGTATTTGAAAACATTTTGGCAATGGTCAGTTATACAATCGATTATATTAAGTTAACAATCGATTATATATCAGTCTTGAAAAATCAATTTAGACACTGCCTCTTGACAATCGATTGTCATAAGTTCACAATCGATTATTTAATAACTTTGAAAAAGTTTGGAAGACACTGCCTCAACACAATCGATTGTCATATATTCAAAATCGATTATTTTGTGACTTTGAAAAATCTGATGGACACTGTCTCTTCACAATCGATTGTCATTAGCTTCACAATCGATTATTTTGTGCTTTGAAAAACTTTGATGGACACTGCCTCATCACAATCGATTGTCATTAGCTTCACAATCGATTATTTTGAGCTTTGAAAAACTTTGATGGACACTGCCTCATCACAATCGATTGTCATAAGGTTCACAATCGATTGTCATGCAGATTTGAGAAATCTGATGCTCACTGGCTTAACACAATCGATTGTCATAAGTTCACAATCGATTGTCAAGCAGCTACTTAAACATAATCGATTATCATAAGTACATAATCGATTATCTTAGTCCAGATTTTAGAGGCATGTTTAAAAATCATTTTGACTAAAGTAAATATGCATTATTTAAAATCATTTTGCTCTAAATTAAATATGCATGATTTGTTAAAAATATTTTTACGAGAGAAGCCAAGTCTTGAGTTTAAGTTATCGGATCAAGATCACAATTAAATACCGACTCATATAAAACATAATCTCGATCTTTGTCTTGTGCTTGAATCTCGTTATATATCAATTTTGCGCTTGTGCTTGGACCTCGTCATATGTCAATTTGCGCATAGTTTGTCATTCATCAAAACCTACAAATATGAACACACGTTTAGTACAATGCCTTGAGAACGTGTTTCCAACAATTTCCCCCTTTTTGATAATGGCAAACTTTAAGCGGGATATGCATATTAGGCAATTCATAATGACGATTCAAGACAAGTAAAGATATGCAACAAGTATATAGATATGCAATTTGTTCCCCCTCAATATATGAATTCCCCCTCAATTTATGCCGTTAAGTATTTGTTTTATTTGATTCGGATGAATGCTTAGTTTTTAGACGTAGCAATTTTAAAATTATCCTTCATGGTTTTAAAATGGATAACATTTATATGGTTTATCTTGCATATTCTTCACCCGAATATGTGAATTGTTTAATGAGCAAAGAGGATGATTCTTGGTTATGGCATCGCAGAGTAGCTCACATCAACATGCATCTTTTGAACAAATTGGTTTCACAAAATTTAGTTGTTGGTCTTTCAAATTTGAAATTTGAAAATGACTCTATTTGTGATTCTTGTCAAAAAGGGAAGCAAACAAAAGCATCTTTTAAATCGAAAAATATTGTTTCAACTACTAGACCATTGCAATTGCTTCACGTGGATTTATTTGGACCATCTCGCATTGAAAGTCTAGGTAGAAATCGTTATGCTTTTGTTATTGTTGATGATTATTCCAGATTTACATGGACTTTATTTCTTGCCCATAAAAGTGATGCTTTTCAGAATTTTTAATATTTTCTTAAACGTGTTCAAAACGAAAAGGAAACAACCGTCACTTCAATTAGAAGTGATCATGGGGGAGAGTTTGATCACAATCTCTTTGCGGACTTTTGTGACGAACTCGGTATCGAGCATACCTTTTCCGCTCCACGAACACCACAACAAAATGGGGTGGTGGAAAGGAAAAATAGGTGTCTCGAAGAGATGGCTAGAACCATGCTCGAAAAGGCTAAGATTCCCAAATATTTTTGGGCGGATGCCGTGAGTACCGCATGCTACGTTTTAAATAGAGTAGTCATAAGGCCAATACTCATGAAAACCCCTTATGAACTCTACAAGGGAAGGAAACCAAATATCTCCCATTTTAGAGTATTCGGTTGTAAAGTTTTTATTCATAACAATGGAAAAGATCAATTGGGAAAATTTGATGCCAAACCCGATGAAGGAATTTTTATTGGGTATTCTTCACGTAGCAAAGCATATAGGGTATTTAATAATAGAACCCAAACTGTGGAGGAATCCCCTCATATTATGTTTTCCGAAAATAATGCTCGCTTGGCGAGAAAGGATTCTTGTTCTGATCTTGCAGGTATTCTAAATAGTTTAAAAGACAAAGTACAAGAGGAAACTCCTAAGAAATTTCAAGATGAAATCTTGGAACAATCAACGGAGGAAACACCACAATTGGAGAAAGAAACGAAAAGGCCTAACATGTGGAGGACAATCAAAGATCACCCTCTCGAACAGGTAATTGGCGACGTCGGAGAAAAGGTAAGTACCCGAAACTCCCTTAAGAACACCTTAGGACATACTGCTTTTGTTTCTCAAATTGAACCAACAACCATCTCCGAAGCAATTGGGGATGAATTTTGGACCTTGGCAATGCAAGAGGAGCTTAACTAATTCAAACGGAATGACGTTTGGGATTTGGTGCCAAGACCCGAAAATCATACCATAATTGGTACGAAATGGGTTTTTCGAAACAAACTAGACGAAAATGGTGTAATCACTAGAAACAAAGCTAGGCTTGTAGCAAAAGGCTATAATCAAGAAGAGGGTATTGACTATGAAGAAACATATGCTCCCGTAGCTAGATTAGAAGCTATTCGTTTATTGCTTGCTTTTGCCTCTTCTATGAATTTCAATTTATATCAAATGGATGTGAAAAGTGCTTTTCTAAATGGTGTTATTCAAGAAGAAGTTTATGTTGAACAACCCCCCGGTTTTGAAGCTTTTAAGTCTCCCGATCATGTTTTCAAACTCAAAAAGGCTCTTTATGGTTTAAAACAAGCTCCCCGAGCTTGGTATGAAAGATTGAGTAAATTTCTATTGGAAAATGATTTCATTAGGGGGAAAGTTGACACCACTCTTTTTGTTAAGCATAAAAACAATGATATTTTATTAGTTCAAATCTATGTGGATGATATTATATTTGGTGCTACTAACAATGTTTTATGCAAGGAATTTTCCGATTTAATGACAAGCGAATTTGAGATGTC
Source organism: Nicotiana benthamiana (assembly GCA_034376525.1). NCBI lineage: Eukaryota > Viridiplantae > Streptophyta > Magnoliopsida > Solanales > Solanaceae > Nicotiana > Nicotiana benthamiana. Next base: position 3,094,646 of record CM067326.1, read on the forward strand.
TATGATGGGTGAGTTAACATTCTTTTTGGGATTACAAGTAAAGCAAATGAAAGAAGGTACGTTCATTTGCCAAGCGAAATATTGCAAAGAATTGCTGAAACGATTTGAAATGACCAATGCAAAAGCAATGGCAACCCCCATGAGCACATCCGATCATCTAGACAAAGATGAGAAAGGTAAGGAAGTTGACATCAAAAAGTATCGAGGTATGATTGGCTCTCTCCTTTATCTTACTGCTAGTCGTCCGGACATCATGTTTAGCATGTGCTTATGCGCTCGTTATCAATCGTGTCCGAAGGAGTCTCACCTAACTGCGGTGAAACAGATATCGAAGTATCTTGTTGGTACTGTAATGTGGGTCTATGATACCCCAAAGGTTCTTCATGCCAACTTGTTGGCTATTCCGATTCCGATTTTGCTGGATGCAAATTGGACCGCAAGAGCACTAGTGGCACTTGCCATTTGCTCGGTAGCTCTCTCGTTTCTTGGTTTAGCAAGAAACAAGTAAGTGTTGCGTTGTCCACAACCGAGGCTGAATATGTAGCCGCGGGGAGTTGTTGCGCTCAAATTCTTTGGATGAAACAACAACTCTTGGACTATGGCCTAAGTCTTGATCATATCCCTCTTAGATGTGATAATACTAGTGCCATATGCTTGACGAGGAACCCCGGTCTTCATTCGCGAACAAAACACATTGAAATTAGACATCATTTTATAAGAGATCACGTTCTCAAGGGCGATCTCGAAATTGAATTTGTTGAAACCAAAGATCAATTGGCCGACATCTTTACAAAGCCCTTAGAGAAAGAGTCTTTCTTCCGAATTCGTAGTGAACTCGGGATCCTTGACTCCACGTTGATCTAAGTCATGCATTGCATTTTCCCTTTCACATGTTTTCTAACTTGAGCGTTGGAGACGTCTAACGTATTTTTGCAGGTATCGCCCTAAAGGCAGGGGGAATTATAAAGCTTGACGCACAGAACAATCAATTTCTCTTTTATATAATCGATTATCCAGTATAAATAATCGATTGTCTTGACATTATTTGCGTTATTATGTCTGAAATTGCAGTATTAATAAATAAACAAGTTTTTTATTATTCTATATTTTTTTTGCTAATGGCAAAAGGGGGAAGATAACGGGTATGCACTCTCAATACTTATCGGCATAAATTGAGGGGGAATTCATATATTGAGGGGGAACAAATTGCATATCTATATACTTTTAACAGCTTTTGAAGCTTTAATAAATTCGCTATACAACTCATCAAAAGCATTTTGCATTTCTTCAAGGGAAAAGAAATTTTTGGAAGAAATTTGACATACCTCTTCTTTGTTGTCTTCTTGTGCCATAAGACAAAGATTTGCGGCTTCGTCTTCTTCTTCCTCACTTGACTCGTCAACGGAGTCGCTCCCCAAGATATGTATGCTCGTTGCTTCTTGAAGGGTTTCTTCTCCTTTTTAGCATTTGGGCAATTTGATTTAATGTGCCCGGTTTCTCCGCACTCATAGCACTTTATTTGATCTCCTTGCTTTTTGCCCTTTCGTTCATACTCTTTTCGCATGAACTTTTGAAATCTCTTGATAACGAGTCCGAACTCGTTGTCTCCGTCCTCATCATTTTGAGGTTGGCTTGTGCTTGCTTTGAGAGCGATTCCTTGCTTCCTTTGATCATCAACAAGAGGGTTAAGTATAGTAGATTCATAAGTTTTAAGATTACCTCTTAATGCGTCGATGGTGACATTTGAAATGCCAATGGATTCTTGAATCGCGTCGGCCTTGGATCGCCATTCTGGAGTGAGACTTCGGAGAATTTTTCGGACAAGTTCCTTATCCGTGAAGGTCTTCTTAAGAGCATGTAAATCATTTACGATTTTTGAAAATCGTTCAAACATCTCATCGACCTTTTCGCCTTCCTTCATGTGAAACAATTCATATGCACGGGTTAGGAAATCAATTTTGGCTTCCCTTACCTGGTCCGTACCTTCGTACGTAATTTCCAGCTTGTCCCACATTTGCTTCGCTGTTGAGCAACAAGATATCTTCCTGTAATCATCAGCATTTACAGGACAATATAATAAATTAATAGCTTTAGCATTATTTTGCACCTTTCGAATATCATCCGCATCGTATTCATCTTCGGACTTTGGGACCCATTCATTTTCAACCTTCTTGGTTGGAATTTGTTCTCCATTCATTATGACCTTCCAAAGATGAAAACTATTTGATTGTATAAATATTCTCATCCTCTCCTTCCAGTATGTATAATTTGTACCATCGAATAGCGGTGGTCGGGTGGAGCATTGTCCTTCACCTATTCCTGCAAAAGAATCACGAGTAGAAGCCATGGATGTTTCTCTCAAACGGTTAAGTCTTCAGAGAGTTGGGCTCTGATACCAATTGTTAGATAATACGATTAACGCTAGAGGGGGTGAATAGCGTTATAATAAAAATTAGCGTAAACTTGCGGAATTTAAAAATTGAAGGAAATAAATAAGTGCGATAAGTAAATAAATTAGAACAAACGCACCGATATATCCTGGTTCACCACAACCCGTGGCTAGTCCAGTCCCCGAGAGACTCTCTCGAGATTTCCACTAACTTGTTAAGCTTACGGGTGCTCAACAAACCGTTACAACTTGAGGACACAAGCATCAACTACCTTTGCTCGGAGATACAACACTCCAAGACTTCAACCAAGGAAACACAAGTTCCTTCTTACAACACAAGGGACTAACACTTCCGTTCAAGTGTACAAAAACACTTAGCACTCAAACAAGACACTCCTTTAAGAGTAGATATGAGTAAAAAGAATATGCTCAAGATCGCAACAACTTTCGACAAGAATTTGGCTCTCAAAAGCTTATGTAATGAATATAAAATGATAAGCAATAAAGTATGCAAGCTTTAGCAATTGTATGATCAGTTGTTGTGTGTTGTTGTTCTTAAAAGACTGAATTGAAGTTGTATTTATAGTTGAAAAACTTTGTATTACCGTTGCCTAATTGCCAATTAAGAATTGCTGATTTTACTCAGTGACAATCGATTGTCAAATTACCACAATCGATTGTTTGCCAGTTTTACCAAAAATCAATCCCAGATTTTACGCTTAACAATCGATTATCTAAGATCAATAATCGATTACTGGCAACGTTCAAAAAATCATTTCCAGATTTTACGTAAAACAATCGATTATAAGAAATCAATAATCGATTACTCAGCAACGTTCAAAAAATCCTTTCCAGATTTTAATTAAAACAATCGATTATAAGAAATCAATAATTGATTATCTGACGGTATTTGAAAACATTTTGGCAACGGTCAGTTATACAATCGATTATATTAAGTTAACAACAATCGATTATATATCAGTCTTGAAAAATCAATTTAGACACTGCCTCTTGACAATCGATTGTCATAAGTTCACAATCGATTATTTAATAACTTTGAAAAAGTTTGGAAGACACTGCCTCAACACAATCGATTGTCATATGTTCAAAATCGATTATTTTGTGACTTTGAAAAATCTGATGGACACTGTCTCTTCACAATCGATTGTCATTAGCTTCACAATCGATTATTTTGTGCTTTGAAAAACTTTGATGGACACTGCCTCATCACAATCGATTGTCATTAGCTTCACAACCGATTATTTTGAGCTTTGAAAAACTTTGATGGACACTGCCTCATCACAATCGATTGTCATAAGGTTCACAATCGATTGTCATGCAGATTTGAAAAATCTGATGCTCACTGCCTTAACACAATCGATTGTCATAAGTCCACAATCGATTGTCAAGCAGCTGACTTAAACATAATCGATTATCATAAGTACATAATCGATTATCTTAGTCCAGATTTTAGAGGCATGTTTAAAAATCATTTTGACTAAAGTAAATATGCATTATTTAAAATCATTTTGCTCTAAATTAAATATGCATGATTTTTTAAAAATATTTTTACGAGAGAAGCCAAGTCTTGAGTTTAAGTTGTCGGATCAAGATCACAATTAAATACCGACTCATATAAAACTTAATCTCGATCTTTGTCTTGTGCTTGAATCTCGTTATATATCAATTTTGCGCTTGTGCTTGGACCTCGTCATATGTCAATTTGCGCATAGTTTGTCATTCATCAAAACCTACAAATATGAACACACGTTTAGTACAATGCCTTGAGAACGTGTTTCCAACAAAACCAAGCTCGAATTCTTGAACCCCTAACTAGAGATTCTGGGTTTGGTCCCTAGCAGAGTCACCAGAGCTGTCACACCTCCTTTTTATCGCACCCCCATGAAGGGTAAATGTAAGGGAGTTTTTCCAATTTAAGTCACAATAAAAACGGGATTTATTTAAACCAGAGTCGCCACTTGGGATAATTTATGGTGTCCCAAGTTACCGATTTAAAATCCCGAATCGAGGAAGAGGTTTGACTTTGTATACATTCTGCGACTCAGAAATTCGTGTAAGGAATTTTGTTAACCCGGGAGAAGGTGTTAAGCACTCCCGCATTCCATGCTTCTAGCACGGTCGCTTTGATAATACTTGGCTTATTAAATTATTTAATTACTGATTTTAGAACCTATGTGCGTTTGCTTCTTTTGTCTCCTCTTTAAAAAATAATTTATCTTGAAACGGGTTACGCGTACGTATACCCGTTTATTTGGCGCGTCAAAAATCATATCACGCGAACGTGTCCACAATTTATAATGCTTTATTAAGATTAAGAAAATCTGGCCGAAGTTGCACGAACACATACTCTGGTTTTGTTTTTAGAAATTGCAATCGTGTCATGCGAATATGTCCACAATCACAACAATGTATTAAATGTACCTAAAGCAAAGTACGAACATTTGTCACTTCTATATCTAGGGTGTGCGATTTATACGAGGGCCATGTGTGATTATAAGCAAGTGAAATTTTATTAGTTCGAAGTTGTGCGAACGCATATTCCAAATTGATTTTGTAGAATCGTAATTATGTTACGCGAATGTATACATAATCACAATTGTATTTTAGATGGCCCTGAAGGCTTATCTACGAATGTGGACTGCTTAATCATACCCCCTAGCATCCATTACACATAAATAAATCAACGAATGTGGACTGCTTAATCATACCCCCTAGCATCCATTACACATAAATAAATCAATGAACTTCAACAGAACCAAATTATCACATATACCTCAGTGACAAATCCAACAATCCTTTCAAAAAATGTTTCTTTTATTACAGCCAAAAATAGAAAATCATTTGGTGTCAACTAAAAAAATGCAGAACATCATCTCGACAAGGTAACAATCCCTATGTCTCGGCAGTTGACATGTTCGATTATATGGGACATGCTGAGAAAAGGAAGGTCACAAATATGAATTGGCCATTAAATATTACAAACTTTTATGCACACCACGAGTCATAGAAAGAGAAAGCAGATTCACATAATTTTATACTGCTTCTGTATAGATAAAAAAAAACTCTACACTCGGTCTTTCACAGATACGAGAACTACCACAAAATTGCAGCCATATTTAAATTCAATCACAGATAAAAGCCAGCAAGAAGAAAAGGAAAAGACTTCAATCTTAAGACAAGAAGCTGGCAGAGAATCTTCTAATTTGAAAAAGCTACAAGAGAGAACAATAGAGAATACTAAGCATTCATTCAATTACTTTTCTCATTGTGAGAAAGCACGAGAGAAAAATATATATTGATATTAAAACATGATACAATGAGCCATATATATAATACACATAACCTAACCTACTCCTAATACACTTTGGATTAGAGTTCTACTATATTTACACTTCTAATACTCCCCCTCAAGCTGGTGCATATAAATCATATGTACCGAACTTGTTACATATGAAGTTAATACGAGGACCAGTGAGGGACTTGGTGAAAATGTCTGCAAGCTGATCATTTGACTTTACAAACTTTGTAGCAATATCTCCCGAGAGTATCTTTTCTCTGATAAAGTGACAGTCAATCTCAATGTGCTTAGTTCTCTCATGGAACACTGGATTTGACGATATATGAAGAGCAGCTTGATTATCACACACAAGTCCCATCTGACTAATATCACCAAATTTTAGCTCTTTGAGCAACTGTTTGATCCAAACTAGCTCACATGTCGCCATAGCCATTGCTCGATATTCTGCTTCTGCACTAGACAGAGCAACCACATTCTGTTTCTTGCTTTTCCAAGATACCAAATTTCCTCCTACTAAGACACAATATCCAGAAGTAGAACGTCTGTCAGAAGGCGATCCTGCCCAATCAGCATCGGAGTATCCAACAATCTGCTCATGGCCTCGATCCTCAAACAATAAACCTTTACATGGAGTTGATTTTATATACCGAAGAATTCGAACAACTGCATCCCAATGACTATCACATGGCGAACCCATAAACTGGCTCACAACACTAACAGGAAAGGAAATGTCAGGTCTTGTCACTGTAAGATAATTTAATTTACCAACTAACTGCCTATATCTTTCAGGATCGTTAAGAGGCTCCCCCTGTCCTGGAAGAAGTTTAGAATTCGGATCCATTGGAGTGTCAACGGGTTTACAACCTGTCATTCCTGTCTCCTCAAGAATATCTAAGGCATACTTCCGTTGTGAGATCACAATACCTGAGCTAGACTGTGCGACCTCAATACCCAGAAAATACGTTAGTGTGCCCAGATCCTTAGTCTGAAAGTGTTGAAAGAGATGTTGCTTCAATTTAGTAATACCATCCTGGTCATTGCCGGTAATAACGATGTCGTCAACATAGACCACTAGATAAATACAGAGACGTGAATCATAATGCCGATAGAATACAGAGTGATCAGCTTCACTCCGAGTCATGCCAAAGTCCTGGATAACAGTGCTAAACTTACCAAACCAGACTCGAGGAGACTGCTTTAGACCATAAAGTGACCGGCGCAAGCGACATACAAGGCCACGAGACTCCCCCTGAGCAACAAACCCAGGTGGTTGCTCCATATAAACTTCATCCTCAAGGTCACCGTGTAAAAATGCATTTTTAATGTCCAGCTGATACAGGGGCCAATGGCGAACAGCAGCCATAGAGAGAAAAAGGCGGACTGATGCTATCTTAGCCACAGGAGAGAAGGTATCACTGTAATCAAGCCCAAATATCTGAGTACATCCCTTGGCCACAAGACGAGCCTTAAGACGATCAACCTTACCATCGGGACCAACCTTGACTGCATACACCCAACGACAACCAACAGTAGATTTACCTGAAGGAAGAGGGACGAGCTCCCAAGTACCACTCGTATGTAAAGCAGACATCTCATCAATCATAGCCTGTCGCCACCCTGGATGAGACAATGCTTCACCTGTAGACTTAGGGATGGCAACAGAGGACAAAGAAGATAGAAAAGCATAATAGGGTGATGACAAACGATGATAACTTAAACCGATATAATGGGGATTAGGATTAAGGGTGTTCCGTATACCTTTCCGAAGGGCAATCGGAAGAGACAAGTCCGCAGTAGGAGCAGGAACTGAATCAGCCGGGCCGGATGCTGGGCGAGGACGACGATGATATGTCAAGAGTGGAGTGTCGTGTGCAGGGAGTGTAGGAGGAGCCACAGTAGAGGGTCCAACGTTTGGAATGGGTAAGACTTCTGTAGCGGAAGGTGAAGGAGGAGATATAGTAGACTCCCTAAAGGGCGGTATAGGTAAAACCTCAGATATATCCAGATGGTCAGAATGGTCAGAAGAGGTAAAGAAAGGTTTAGACTCAAAAAATGTGACATCGGCTGACATAAGGTACCTACGAAGATCAGGTGAATAACAACGATAGCCTTTCTGAGCACGAGAATAACCAAGGAAGACACACTTGAGAGCACGAGGAGCTAACTTATCTTTCCCAGGAGCTAAGTTATGAATGAAACAAGTGCTCCCAAAAACACGAGGGGGAACAGAATATAAGGGTGACTAGGGAAACAATACATCATGCGGAATCTGATTCTGGATGGGAGAGGAAGGCATCCGATTAACCAAACAACAAGATGTGAGAACTGCATCGCCCCAAAAATGCAGCGGAACATGAGATTCAATGAGAAGTGTGCGAGCAATCTCAACAATGTGCCTATTCTTTCTCTCTGCAACCCCATTTTGCTGAGGGGTATAAGGACAAGAGGTCTGATGAATAATTCCATGAGAAGACATAAACTGCTGAAATTGAGAGGATAAATATTCTAAGGCATTATCACTGCGAAGGGTGCGAATAGAAACACCAAATTGATTTTTAATTTCAGCACAAAAATTTTGGAATATGGAAAACAACTCAGAACGATCTTTCATTAAGAAAATCCAAGTACATCTTGAATGATCATCAATGAAACTAACAAAATAACGAAATCCCAATGTTGAAATACTCTACTAGGACCCCATATATCCGAATGAACTAAAGAAAAAACAGACTCTGCACGACTCTCAATACTACGAGGAAAGGAGGCGCGGGTATGTTTCCCGAGCTGACATGACTCACACTCTAATGTGGATAAACTGGACAAACGAGGCACCATCTTCTGAAGTTTGGACAAGCTAGGATGGCCTAAACGACTGTGAAGTAGGTCTGGAGGATCTGCAGCTAGACAGGCCTTAGAGGATGTTAGTGAGTTAAGGTAGTAGAGTCCGTCTGATTCAAGTCATGTTCCAATCGTCTGTCCCGTACTGCGGTCCTGCATAATAAAAGAGTCATCAATAAAATATATTCCGCAATGGAGGGCACGAGTCAAACGACTCACAGATGCAAGATTAAAAGAACAGCCAGGGACATAAAGAACGGAATCTAGAGTGACAGAGGGTAGAGGATTTGCTTGTCCAACTCCTTTTGCTTTAGTTTGAGACCCATTAGCTAAAGTAACGTTGGGAAGAAACTGTGAATACGCAATATTTGACAAAAGGGATTTATTACCAGAGATATGATCAGAAGCAGCTGAGTCCACAACCCATTGTTCAAGAGGACTAGACTGGAAAACACAAGCAAAAGAATTACCAGCAACAGAAGTATCAGGCTGAGCAACAGTGGCTACTTGTGGAGACGGCTGCTTACTTGCTCGATATTTAAGGAACTCATTATACTCCCTTCAGATACAGAAAATCCCTAGTTACCTGTAGGCTCGGTCTGAGCAACATAAGCATTTTTTGTTGGTCGACCATGTAAAGAATGGCACACGTCACGAGTGTGACCAAGTTTATAACAATAAGAACAAAGGGAATGGAGGCCATATGTTTAAAAAACTCAACTAAGGGATTGAAGCCCTAATATTGGTAAACGGCGACTAGGGAATGGAGAGCCTATGTCTAAAATCTCAACTCAGGGATTGGAGGAGCCCAAATATTGGTAAAAAGGCGACTAGGGAATTGAGGCCCTATGTCTAAAAGTCTCAACTCAGGGATTGGATCCCTAATGTTGGAAAAAAGGTGACTAGGGAATGGAGAGTCTAAAAACTCAACTCAGGGATTGGAGCCCTTATGTTGGGAAAAAAGGCGACCGGGGAATGGAGGCCCTATGTCTAAAAACTCAACTCAGCGATAGGATCCCTAATGTTGGTAAAAGGAAACCACGGAATGGAAGCCTTGTGTCTAAAAGCTCAACTCAGTGATTGGGGCCCTAATATTGGTAAAAGGGGACTAGGGAATGGAGGCCCTATATCTAAAACTCAACTCAGGGATTGGAGCTCTAATGTTGATAAAAAGGCGACTAAGAGGCCCTGCGTCTTAAAACTCAACTCAAGGATTGGAGTCCTAATGTTGGTAAAGGGCGACTAGGGAATAGAAGCCCTATGTCTAAAAACTCAACTTAGGGATTAGCGCCCTAATGTTGGTAATAATGCGAATGGAGGCCATATGTCTAAAAACTCAACTCAGGGATTGGAGCCCTAATGTTGGTAAAAACACGACTAGGGAATGGAGGCCCTATGTCTAAAAAGGTCAACTCGGGGATTGGAGCCCTAATGTTGGTAAAAGGTGACTGGGGAATAGAGGTCCTATGTCTGAAAACTCAACTCAGGGATTGGTGCCCTAATGTTGATAAAAACGCGACTAGAGAATGGAGGCCCTATGTCTAAAAACTCGACTCAGGGAATGCAACCCTAATGTTGGTAAAACACGACTAGGGAATGGAGGCCCTATGTCTAAATAGGTCAACTCTGAGATTGGAGCCCTAATGTTGGTAAAAAATGTAAAAGATTGATGTTTAGAATCCTAAGCTATCATTTTTGTTTTGTATTTTCTTTTTTATTTATTCTTTTTTATTTTTTTTCATTTTCCTTTTTCATTTCATTTTATTTCAATAAAATTCAGGAAAGAATTTTGGAGGAAAACTTCCCTTTTTGGGTTGATTCTTACTGCGAAGCTATTTTTAGCCTTTGCGTATCTTTTCCTTTTGATCACATATGTTTTTGCATGGTTGCTTTGGGCTATACCTGTTTTAATTTTCAAATAAAGAACAATTCTTAGCTTGAAACGATGGTTGGTTTTGTGGTATTGATTGTCTCGATAATTTGATCTCGGCCCAACCCTTTGTTGAGAACCTCCGTTGCTTGCTGGTTTTTCTGAAGATTGATCTTTCTTTCAAACCGAGGAACTTAACTCTTCAAGATTTCATGGCGGCTCGCCCGCATGGGGTTTTGGTCCTTTCACTTTATGCCATTTTTAGGGCTTTTGTCTTTGGATTTCTTTTCTTTTCCAATAACTTTGATTCCAGAGCATTAGCCATCATGGCTAGTCGGGATCGGCTTGATGCACCCGCTGAGGCTGGGTATCTTCTTTGGCTTTTGTCAGACAGAACCCAGTAAAACCAATCTTGCCACATTTTCTTTGTATTAGTTTCCGCAATAAGTTAGGCCAAAATGGATTCAAGGAAAAGCAAACAAGAAGCAATAAAATGAATTTGGAGAAGTGTCCATTTCGGAGAAGAAAGAAGGACTTATTTGTGGTGCATGCAAGCTTCAATAGACATGACATGATCTTGAATGGATGCCCGACCCGCACAACTTTCCTAACTTCTCATAAACTCATTGTGAGCCATACTTCCAAATCAAGAAAACTTGCCAGGACTCCAATAGTGGTGAGGGGTGTCTTCTTTTCGATCGACGACGCCCTTTGCGGGTTTTCGCTAGTCGACCTCTCTTATTATCTTCTCATTGTCGCCTAATAGTGCTGTTTATGAGTTTTCACTAACGAGACTCTCTCATTATTAATATCTTTGCTCACTGTCGCGTTATGGTGCACGTAGGTTTTCACTGATAAGAATCTCTCATTTTATTTCTCTCATTTTGATTATATCAGATCCAAGCAACTATATTCTCTAATTTCGACGCCTTTTGCAGAGTGATCAAAAGGACTTGGACAAGGTTTAGGTAAAAGAGAGATGGATCATGTTACAACTTTGGAAACGTTCGGGCGGGATCATCGCCGAACCATTATATCATCTGCCCCAATTTCGGTTTTTGGGAAAAATTGGATTTTTATTTTGTTGTGACTGAACCTCGAAAAGAGGCTGCCTATGTATCCTTTCGGAATCAAGTCGAACGTTGTTTAGGAAAAATATTTTGTTTTTATTTATCTTTTGTTTTTCTATTTTGCTTTTTTTTCTTTTTTTTTATGCTTATTTTTCATTCCCTTTTTTTCATTTTTTCATTTTTTTTTCATTTTTCTCTTTTTTTTCTTTTCTTTTTCAATAATACTTTCGGGTTCCAAATAGGGTAGTCAAAGAAGAGTAATCGGTTAAAAGGGTTTACAAAAGGTTAATCGAGTTTGGCTAGCAGCAATGAAAGCCTTTGTCATCCCAATCAAATGATGTCACTGCTACAAAAAACCTAATCATAGTACCTTTTCACTACGTCTGCATTCACAGCTGCTTCAGGATCATTTCTTTCGACATCTCCCAAGTACAATGCTCCTCTTGGCAATATTTTCCTGATGACATACGGGCCTTTCCAAGTAGGAACAAACACTCCTTTCGCTTCCTGGTGATGGGAAAGAATTTTCTTTAACACGAGTTGCCCCACTTCGAAATTTCTGGTTCGTACTTTCTTATTGTAAGCACGAGCCATTCTTTGTTGGTACAACTGCCTGTGGAAGACCGCAACCATTCACTTTTTATCAATCAGGGCCAGCCGTTATAGACGAGTCTTGACCAGCTCACATCTTCGATTTTGGCATCAACGATGACCCAAAGAGAAGGGATTTCAACCTCCACGGGTATTACAGCCTTAATGCATAGACAAAGAGGTATTTGGTTGCTCCTACCGATGCGCACACCTTAGTGCATAGACCAAGAGGTATGAGGTTGCTCCTACCGATGTGCGCACCATAGTGCGATATCCCAATAATGCAAAAGGCAACTTTTCATGTCATTACCTTGAGCTTTGAATCATCATTCTCAAAATATTCTTGATATTCTTGTGTGCTGCTACGACAGCACCATTGGCTTTAGGCCAACAGGGCGTAGAATTCCTATGTGTTATTCTGAATTGTTCGCATATCTCCTTCATCAGATGACTATTCAGGTTCGCAACATTATGTGTAATGGTCATTGGAGGAATACCAAACCAACATATTAGATTGGAGTGCACGAAATCTACCATAGCTTTCTTGGTGACAGATTTGAGAGTGATGGCTTCGACCCATTTTGTGCCTATTTGAGGCTTTCGGCTCGATTGGCCCAATGACATCCATGGCCCAAGAAAAAAATGGCCAAGGCGCTGACATGGGATATAGTTCTGTAGGCGGTGAATCAAATCACAGTGCACCTGATACTTCCAGATGAAGTTGAAATAGTCTTTTTCCATGGTTATCCAATAGTAGCCCGCTTGAAGGATTTTCTTTACTAAAACATAGCCGTTCATATAGGGTCCGCATACTCCTGCGTGCATTTTGTGCAAGATTCTTTCAGACTCATCTACGTCAACGCATCTTAGCAAGTTGAGGTCCAGAGTTCTTTTGTACAAGACATTACCACTCAAAATGAAACCACTTGTGTGCCGTTTAATGGTTCTCTTTTGGTCCCCGCTTGCTTTATCGGGGTATTCTTGCATTTTCAGAAATCTTTTAATGTCATTGTACCATGGCTGGGTATTTGCTTCTTCTTCAACTATATTACAATGACCATGCCTTTCCCGGATTTGGATTTCCTAGGGATCTATGTGAGCACTGCCAAGATACGGCAACATTTAGGCCAAAGTAGCAAGTGCGTCGGCCAAATGTGACAACGAGGGATGTACCTGAACTCTACTGACTTGAATCGCCTGCTAATGTCTTCCACATGCTGTTTATAAGGGTTGAGTTTGACTTCTCGGGTTTCCTATTCTCCCTAAGCTTGCCGGATAATCAGATCTGAGTCTCTCATGATCAACAAATTTTTGACGTCGTGGTCGATTGCCATCTTCATAGCCATGATGCAGGCTTCATACTTGGTAGTGTTGTTTGTGCAAAAAAACCAAAGTCGGGTTGTGGCTGGGTAATGCTTATCAGTAGGTGAGATCAAGACTGCCTCAATTCCCACACGTTTTACGTTTACTGCTCCATAAAATAACATCTTCCAGGCAGTAGTATCCCCGGATATTGCCTCAACTGAGTTCACCTCTTTATCCGAGAAGTAAGTGTTCAAAGGTTGGTATTCATCCTTAATCGGGTTTTCAGCCAAATGATCTACCAATGCCTGGCTTTCATTGTCGTGCGAGTGACATAGACTAATGCAAGTTCGGTGAGCAGGATTTGCCATTTTGCTAATCTCCCCGTGGGCATTGGTTTCTGGAATATGTATTTCAAAGGATCCAACCTAGTTCTAAGGTAAGTGGTGTAGGCTTGCAGGTAATGTCTCAACTTCCGAGCGACCCAGGTTAAAGCACAATAGGTTCTCGCCAGCAAAGTATACTTAGCCTCATAGCTGGTAAAATTCTTGCCCAAATAGTATATCACCTGCTCTTTCTTTCCAGTCGCATCATGTTGCCCGAGGACACAGCCAAAAGAACTTTCCAATACTGTCAGGTACATGATCATAGGCCTCCTACTTCAAGTGGGACCAGGACTGGCAGGTTAGAAAGATAATCCTTGATTTTATCGAAAGCTTCTAGACATTCATCTGTCCACTTGACTGATGCATCTGAGCAGTTTGAATATGGGTTCGCACGTGGATGTAAACTGAGCAATGGACCGGCTAATATAGTTCAATCTGCCCAAAAGGCTCATCACATCTTTCTTAGTTCTTGGAGAAGGAAAATCCCAAATAGATTTTATCTTTGTTGGATCTAACTCAATACCTCTTTGGACGACTATAAAGCCCAATTTGCCCCCATGGGACTTCAAACGCACACTTGGTTAGGTTCAGCTTCAAATCATATTTGTGCAACCATTCGAAGAATTTTCTCAGGTCTCGAACATGATCATCCTAGGTTTTGGACTTGATGATTACATCATCCATGTACAACTCTATTTCTTGGTGCATCATATCATGGAAATGACGGTCATGGTCCTAATGTAGGCTGCCCTAGCATTCTTCAAACCAAATGGCATGACTCTATAATAGTATGTACCCCAAGGCATGGTAAAGGCTATTTTCTCTGCGTAACAATCCCTGAAGGACTGTGTCTCATGTTTGGCGCACTTATCAATAAGGATGTGGATGTTGGTAGGGGAAGTTATCTTTGGTACTTGCCTTATTTAAATCTCTCTAATCCACACACACTCGGGTCTTCCCATCTTTCTTCGGTACTGGGACTACATTGGCTAGCCACATGGTGTACCGGACCACTCGGAACACCCATGCCTTTAACTGTTTCATGACTTCTTCCTTGATCTTTTCATTAACATCAGTTTTAAATTTCCTTTGCTTTTGTTGGATAGGGGGTTAATCGGGGTAAGTTGGCAACTTATAAACCACCAAATCAACACTCAGTCCTGACATGTCATCATATGACCAAGCAAACACATATTTGAACTCAAATAGGAGTTGGATTATTGCATCCCAAGTTTTTTCATCAGTGTGAATGCTTATCTTGGTTTCCCTAATTTCTTCATCACTACCGAAGTTAACAGGTTTAGTGTCATCTAAGTTCGGCTTAGGTTTATTCTTGAATTGTTCCAGTTCTTGATTTATTTCCTTAAAAGCCTCTTCTTCATCATATTCATGCTCTTGGTTCATTATTTCACAGTTAGATAGCGTGTTTGGATCTAGGCATGAAGTCCGCAAGCATGTCATGTAATTTAAAAACACGTTATTAGAACTGGAAAAAAGAAATAAAAGTAATAGAAATGAGAAGAAATAAATAAAGATGGACGCTGAATTATTGGTTTCATTTCATTGAATTTGGAAGATAACATGGTTTACATTGGAAAAAAAGACATGAAACTAAAGAAAAACATCTGAGTTATACCCTAGAATAACTCGTGATGCAAAAAAGGTGGTAGGACAAGTCTACTGGGACTCCTGGTTGATTGGGAATGGTGTAGCTCTCCAATTTTTCAAGTTTGCCTTAGGTCCCATGCACAGCACCTCGACAGTGCTTGGTCCTTTCCCTGGATGGACCATGTGGGTTTCATATAATATCTTCCTCATTGACCCATAGATCTCTTCAATCTCTTCTGTCGTAAAGGCACCTTCCTCTTCTTCTTCATTGTATTTGATCTTGACAAACATTTTGTACAGATGCAGAATTTACTGCAGTAAGAACCATTTGTATTCTTTCTACCATCCACCCATTTAATATCAGTTGGTGTAGGTTTGAAGCCGACCCCAAAGAACTTTTCACTGGCAGGCAGGGTGATAGGTTCAGCTATTCCTTGTAATGATTTCCTAAGCCCCTTCCTAGGTTTGAATCCATGCTTGATCATTTCCTTAGCAACCATGATTTATGCATTTGAAAGGAAGGTTGAGGTCAAGGTTTTCCTTCTTCGCACTGATCTGCGACCACAATTTCAAAGGCCTGATAAACTATGTGCTCACTCCCCTCTCTTGATCTCTTGATAAACTGATTGCTCATCTTCCCCATGGACCACAATCTCTTGATCTTCATGCTCGAACTTCACCATCTGGTGAAGAGTAGAAGATACAGTTCCCGTTGCATGAACCCATGGCCTCCCCAAAAGAAAGTTGTAAGAAGTATCCCTGTCCAAAACCTGGAAATTTAATTCGAAGTCTACTAGGCCAGCGATCAGAATCAGATCGATCTCTCATATTTTTTCCCTTTTGATACCATCGAAAGCACATACATAGACATTGTTGGGTTGGATTCTTTCGGTGTCAATTTCCATGCGTTGCAGCATTGAGAGTTGGCAAATATCTACCCCAGAGCCCCTGTCCAACATTACCCTTTTCATGTATTACCCTTCGCATTTGACTGTCAGGTGCAGGGCTTTATTATGTGCGGCCCCTTCTAGGGGCAGTCATTTTTTCTAAAAGAGATCTGGTTGATTGCAAAAAAATTTTCTGCCATTCTCTCCAATTCCTCTACAGAAGTCTCAACAGGCACATATGCTTCATTAAGGGTCTTGATCAATACCTTTTGATGTTCGGTGGAGTTCATCAACAGAGATAACAGAGAGACTTGAGTGGGAGACTTTGAAGCGGGTCAATCACCTCATAATCCACCATTTTCATCTTTTGAAAGAAAGCCTCTGCTTCTTCGGCGCTCACCGGCTTCTTAGAAGGGAAGCATTTTCTAGTGGCATTGTTTACCTCTTCTAAATTGTAATAATTTTCAGTCGGGTTATTTTCTGGCACTTCTCCTAAGATTTCTTTGCCTTTATAGGTCACCACTGATTTGTCGTAATTCCTGGGCACAACGGCGGGATCTGTCATGGACTTCTGTGGCAAGAGGCCAATAACCACGGGCTCACTCAACCTTGGTGGATTAATTGGCCCCCGCATCACATAAGCTCCCCAAGGCACATACATCTGGGTTGTCTTGTTCAGCTCAAATCACTTAGGAGGACTTAATGACATCTGCTTTTCTTTGCAGCCTCGAGGGACATACAGAACAACATCTTTGGGGAGCGTCACCCCAGTTTCAATTTTAAATTTCTTTCGAATTCGGAGGGGTGTTTTTGTTTTTTTCTCTCACTTATCCTGCTTCGGGATAGCTTTTGGTTTCTTTTCTATGTCAGCGATGGCAATGATAGCCTTCAACGTTGGGTTAAATTCCTTATCCTCACAAATCATTCCGATACCAGCCCATTGTCATGGGCAAGCAATGGGTTGTTGGTCACATTGGGAATATCTTCATCCCTCAGCACTATCTTTCTTTGTCCTAACAAATTCTTCCCCCGAGTGATAAGCATATCAGGCACCAGCTCTATAAGCGGGTGATGTCGCTTTTTGCCTGGTTTAAGGAACAGACTGTAGCTGACCCATTTGAACAAGCTATGGGAATAGACTAGAGTAGTATTCACCGATGGGAGTGAAAATCAGCCTCTTGGGTGGTTCACGAGCCTCGAAATTGTTTTTTGTGGATAGCAGGAGTTGTAATGAGTTTAGTAGGGAGGCTGGTTTCTAGGAAATGGAGCTTGGTTTCGGTTGGTTTGTGGTTGTGGCTGGACATAAAGTTGAGCATTCATGACTGTGTATGGACGAGGAGCATAGGGTGCGTCTTGATGGAAGTAATAGTGATGAGGGGTTCTTTCTGAGAAGATGGATCTGAGAGTATGGTGATTTCTTGCACCCGACGCTGCCATTGATGTTTCTTCCTTTTTCTTTCCCTTTGCTACTCCTCCAGACCCACCCTGGATGGCTTGGGAGGTAGCTCTTATAGAGTATTGGCTCAAAATTTGACCTTTCTTCAACCTATTTTCAACCATTTCATCAATCTTGATGGCTTCAGCGAATGGTTATGCAAACATCATATTTTGGAAGTAGTCAGCCTCTTGGGCTTGGAGGAAAACTGCGGTCATTTCAATCTCATCCATCGGAGGCTTTACCCTTGATGCATGCTCACGCCATTTAACTGCGTACTCTCGAAAGCTCTCCGAGGATTCTTCTTCAAGTTTGTCAATGAGTTCCTATCCGAAGCAATATTAATGTTGTACTGGAACTACCTGACGAAATCTCTAGCAAGATCATACCAGATGTGCCAGCGGGATATATCTTGGTCCATGTACCACTCAGATGCGGTGCCAACTAGACTTTCTTCAAAATAGGCCATAGGTGTTCTTCCTTTCCACCAGCTCCTCGCAGCTGGTTTCAATATCTCTTGAGATGCACAATAGGATCACCATTACCATTATACTTCTCGAATTTTGGGGTTTTGAATCCCAATAGTAGATGCACATGAGGGTACACACATAAGTCGGCATAGGATACACTTTTTGACCACTCAAGCGTTGCATGCTTTTAAGACTTTGTTCCATACTCCTCATCTTTCTTGCGATCTCTTCTTGCTCAGGAGTTTTGGCGGTCTCTTCTTGCCCTGCAGTGAACTCATATCGGGGTGGTTGAGGGTAAGTATAAGTGGAAAATTGAGGAGGTTCCATAGGGAAGGAGGGTGTTTGGAAGGTAAAAGATGATGGGTCAAAATTGGGCCTGGGAAATATAGGTTGTGTCGTGGCCGAGCAAGGTGGAGTGGTAAAGATATTTGAAGCTGCACTGGACATTAACACCTAGAGCGTACCTTAGAAGATGTTCCCACAAAATAAGCTGCAATAGTTGGGTGTCCTAGTGGTGTATTTGGTGGCTGATAGGGATGGTGGAGGAACCGCTTGCTCTAGGAAAAAGTTCAGGTAAACCCGGGATTGTACTTCACGGCTCTCTTCCATTTGACCAAGAATCCCACATTTCCATAACCCGAAGACACAGGATTCTGTATGCTTTGACAGTTGTTGATTCTAAGGTTGAGATGGGTGAGATTGGAGTATCATCCATGATGGGAATTGTTGGCAAAGTCATTTCTGAAGACATTTCGTTGCTCCCTTTCGATCTCGTAAAGTATGGGTGCGAAGCCAGATTACCACAAAAACCAACCACAGTTCTATAAAAACTCGGGTTTGGGAATAACAGCAGCAAATAGTTAGTTTGAAAAAAATAACACATAGCTAATCACACGTTGGGGCTGTGATGCACCTATACTGTTAAATGTGCTTCTACATGTTTCGCCATGGTTGCATGCTTCATCCCAGCTTTACTTATCCTTCCCAATTTTCTTCTTTCCTTTTCATCACTCTTTCTTTATTTCTTTTTCTCTTTTCTTTTACTTTACTTTTCTCATTTTCTTTTTTGGTTTTTCTTCTCTCATTTCTTTTCTTATAAGAATTATTCAAAAAACTATGATCAGACCTGATGACGATTGCCTACGTATCACGGCGCTGTGTGGATCAGATCATTACGTAGTCCAAGTAAAATAAGTGCAGAAAGTAAAGAAACAAATTTTTGGGAATTTTTTATCTTTCATGAATAAAAACTTCTATTACAAAATATTTCAAACTACTCATTTTCTTGGAATGAAAAACTACAAACAGACCCAAAATAAACCAAAATAAAGACTCGATACAACAAAAATCATGAATATATCAAAGCTTCAACTCTTGGGGCCTGCGAGCATCATTCAGCCTTGCCACGGGCCTATGTGCGAGATCCCCTTGTAGCCTCTCAAAATCACTCACTATCTGGTGGACGAGTTTCATCACTGCAGCAAAGAAGGTGGTTGGGGTCATCCTTACATGCTTGGCATATTGCAACAATGTAGTCGGCAATAGCCCTAATCCTTTCTCGAATCCTACCCTTTTCCTGAAGTCGATTTGCTGGTCTGGCTTCTAACACCTGAACGTCATGATGGTTTTGGTTTTGCAGCTATTGCATTTTGTCCTCCATCTAAGCCATTAAAGCATAACAATATTCCCTATCGGCTTTAAAGTCCTTGGCTTGCTTAGCCGCCTCATTCTCAATGGTGGTTAATTTTCTTCTCAGGTTTGTGATTGTCCCTTCATACTTTCTTTTCATTTGTTGCACAAACTGTTTCTTCACTTCTACATTCATCGCCAATTAGGCTCAGACTTTTGCTAGATTAGCTTTAGACGTTTCTAGATCATCTTGACTCTCAAGTACTTTCTTTCTCAGACTGCTTATAAGCCTTTCGTCTGCTCGGCTTCTTTCCATGTTTTTGGTTGAAATTCTCAACTTCTGGATTTGAGCCTTGAAAGCTTCATTTTCCTGAGTAGCTTTTTTTCCACTTCGTCTGCGAAAACTTGGATGCTTTTGTCAAATTCAAGATCCCTGATTTGTCCTTCCACTTTACCAATTCTAGCCATGTAGCTTTCTTCTTTGCCAACCAGCCCCATTGTTCTTGCTAATCGTCGATGAATTGTTGAAAGTGGGCTCTCTTAGTAGGTCTTTCAAGAATCTAGAATCTTTTACCGAACCAGACAATGTACTTAGGGTCCACTTCGCCTCTAGCTAAATCTCGCACCATGGTCTTAGGTTCAAAAATCCTACATTCATTCCATACACTTGCGAATTCTTCCCTCCAAAAATACGGCTTTTAGGCCCAACTCAATGACATGTTTACTCAAATCTTCGTCATGAAGGACGGTTTGAAATCTTTCTAATTGGCGCAAAAATCTATGAGGAGCATACGATTGGATGCTCCAGATACCCATCAGGACGAGATAACACACTTCAACTATCGTGTGTACTGCTTCGGTGACAGGGAGCCATCCGAATGCCCACTCAATTTTATTAGAATGCAAAGAGCTCAAATTTGAAAGCCAAGCTTCAGTACCCTCGGGGAATTCAATACCTACTGCTCGTTTTTCAAATTCTTCAATGCATCTCAAGCCAGCCCTACCGTAATTCATGTACCCAACCCGGTTGCAGATATGCTCTTTTATCAACAATTGTAGTAGTAGATTGCAACTTTGGAAGAACTCCCCCTCTTCCCGACAGATAGCCAAGGCTCTATAGAATTCATATAAGATCAGGGGAACCACACTGCTATTGGCTTTCTTGATTGCAACATCAACCATTCTACGAGACTCATTTCTATATTACCATCTGCTCATAGACAGACTATGATACCTAAGAATGCTGCTGCAAAGGCTAAACCTCGTCTTGCCACCCATTTGTCTTTATTTCCAGCGTGGGTCAAACCAGTATTGGGTGCTTCAAAACCTTGAGGGCTACTGTAGCATTGATATAGAAACTGGAAAGTGCAATACCCTTCGGATAAGTTCCCATCTTGGATATTCCAACTAATACTTAGCAAATACAAAAATTTCTGGTGAGATATCGGTCTTGGCGACACTAGATATCGACTTCTAAGGTTTCCATTAAGGCCAACATAAGGTTGTGTGAGCTCAAAGTCAAAAAAGCGGAACACATTGCGAGTTGACCGAACCTCGTTCTAAAATTTAGGATAAGGCTCTAATAGAAAAGAAGTTACACGAAGTGTCCAGATGATTTAGATGACTTAGAGAGAAGAAGGGTTTTGTAGCAGTTTATATACAGTTCACACAATATCAAAGTGGTAAAAGTATTTAGCACATTAGGCTCAAACATGTAGGAAAATCAGATAATAAATAAAGCCAATCATAACAGCTATTCTAAGCTCGAATTCTTAAACCTTGAATCGCAGTTCTGGGTTTGGCTCCCCGTAGAGTGGCCAGAGCTGTCACACCTCTTTTTTACACACCCAAGGGTATATAAGGGAGTTTTTCCAATTTAAGTGACATAGTTTGAAAGGGGATTATTTATTTATTTTTATTCAGAGTCGCCACTTGGGATGGTTTGTTTTCTGGCGTCCCAAGCCACCAGTTTATTTTAAAATCCCAAATTGAGTAAAATTCGACTTTCCTTTTGAAGTCTACAAACCAGAAATTCTGAATACGGAATTCTATTTACCCAAGGAAGGTGTTAGGCATCCCCAGATTCCATGGTTCTAGCACGGCCACTTAAATTATTGCAATTGGCCAATTATCTAATTTTAAAACATGTTAAAGTGTCTTTTAAACTTATTAACCACTTTTAATTAATTTTAAGAAGATTTCAACGTCAGCTAAAACATGTTTTTAGACCACGTGACATGAAACGCACCCGTAGTCCGATACATATTTTATTTAACATTGTGAGATTTGGATTTGGGTCGCATGAAATGCGCAACCGAATTTAGGAAGGTAATATTATTAAAATAACGCGCCTAAAGCAACTATGTGTTTTCAACTGCGCGGGGGCCATGAGAAATTTTCTAAATGGGTCGCCTCGAATTCTAAGGATTTTAATAAAAATAATTAAATAAGGGTCACACATTTAAGATTTTATTTGGCGCGGCGCGCCTAATTCTAATTCTAAAAGCGAATTCGAATTAAACTTTGGAGGGCAACAAACTATTTATATTGTTAAATAGCTCACCTCTACTAATTTAAGAGACTGGACTATTCAAATACTAAAAGGGTCGGGGTTCTAATCACTTTATGAAACTGTGAAGTTAGAGCTTGATAACCAAAGCCAACAACGAATGGCCTAAATGATGAAACACAAACAATCTTTTTCCTTGCAAATGCCTTCAAGCTCAAAACCCAAAACAAGCCCAAGTCTGATTTCAAGTTATTAAAACCAATTCGTGGTTATTTCCAATTTAAAAGGATAGATCGAATTTGCATTCAAAGACTTAAGAAAGAAACTAACGTTGGAAAACTTTGTGATTATATAAAACACGCATTCTGATAATCAATTCCTTACCATTTTGCGATATCATGTATCTTATCACTTATAAAACAAATAACTAACTAAAAAGGAGTGTTTACTAGCACTCACCCACATCATTTCATGTATACACATTACTTGAATAAAATAGAGTTGGAATCCAACAAGTTTATATGAACCTGAAACAGACATATTTCTATCCGAACTTATTACGTTGAGTTTGATTCTCATGGTTCATATATACCTCTTAAGCCATTTAAAAGAAAACGAAATATCACAACAATTAAAACATGATAAAATAGGCTAAATAAAGTAGGATAGCCAAACTACATGATCCAAAGAGGAAAGAAAGCAACATAAAATCCTAAAATAAGTTACAACTTTATCTAAATCAAAATGGCTACTAAAATTCTCCGAATTTATGGAGAATTGGACAACAACAACGACTCAAACGTGTACATAGGAAGGGCCAATCTACAATATGACAATTAGTGGCTACAAGAGTGTAGAAAGGACATTAAACAAAGGCTATTCTTTACAAAATTCGGTCTGACCAAATCAAATCCAACATTCATTCATTCTCACACATTAAGAGATATGATGAATACGTGGAAATGAAGGAAACAAAAAGTAAGGGATCAGCAACAGCAGTAACAACAATTAGGCCCAGATTCAAACAATAAAATAGTGAAATTGACCCAAAAACCAATAGAACAGTAACTTGATCAACAAACATAAACAATACCCAAGTTCAATACATTTTTACTCCAGATGAATCAGATATTATTTCCGAAATTAACAACTTCAGGAATCACAGAAGAAAAATGAAATAGTGATTTTCATCAAGTTTTTAGTCATTCTTGTTTTCTGAATTTTATATCTCTCAGGGTCTGCCTTGAAAGGCAAGGAAATGTGCTTTTATAGACAAGGGACTTAGGGCAACCTAATATGAATCAGATTTTCACCCTAGTCCCTTTCTTATTTTTGTTTTTCTTAGGGAGCCTTAATGCAAAATTAGAATTTCAAAACAATCCGCCTCTCCAGCTTTCGAGAAGTTTCCTATTCTGGTACCCAGAGATTCCCCATACCATTTCCCCCATTATTCTTTTTAGCTATTGTTATTTACCCTCCCAACCTAAACCAACTATGGGTCAGGCCAAACCAAACAAACAAATCTCTAGGGCTGTTGTTGGGACGCGTGTCAATAAATTGAGGGCCCAAGAATTCCACCCGGCCCATGCATATTCTGAGACCCAAAACCCTGACCCCAACAAATTAGCATTCAAACGATGGCCCCAAAGAACTGACTTAATTATATCCCTCTAACAAAAATATTCAAAGTTAAACGCATGGCTACTGCTATACAAACTTAAACTAATGAACAACAGAAACAGAAGGAAAAAGAAAAGAAAAAGAAAGAATGAAGATGGAGGAGAAACAGAAGAAAATAAATTAATAACGACATAGACGAGGATGACGATGGAGAAAGGACGAAGAAAAATACCTCTAAGGTCGCATGGGCAAAGCTTGATGAACCTTAACAAGTTCGATTTGATTTGAAGCAAGTATTAGACATATGTTCTCAAAGAAAACAAACGGGCAATACCCGTTTCAAACCCTATCATTCAAGGGGACTCGATGGGTTGATAGACTTTTCTTCGTTTTAGATATGTGACTGACCCGATTTGGTGAGGATTTAAGGAGAGGAGGTGGTAGATTGGGGCTCAAATATGAACGGTAGTTGCGTGGGTAGATTTTGGTGGTGTTTGGGGAGCTCAAACGCTTGTGACAATGGTGGATTAGGGCTTCAGATATGGAGAAGACGAAGTAACCGAGATGTTTGGAGGAAAATAGGGGTGTCTGATGTTTTTCGAACATTATTAAGTGATTGGAGTGAGGCTTTGCTTGCCATTCGATTGACGTTAAACGAGAGGCTCAGATTGATTTACCCTTAAGAAGCTCAAAACGACGTAACAGTGGTCTTAACGGCATCGTCCGGACTGTTTGAGACTAACAATTTGAATCGGGTGGAGTTTCTATTTGGGCTTGGGATTTAATGGGTGTGGGGGAGATTGGGCTTGGGGTTTTAATTAAAACAGGCCCAAAACTCTAGCTCTTCAATTCCTTTTTCTTTTTTTCCAAATTAATTCTTTTTTATTTCAATCTCTCTCCTTTTTTTAATTAATTTTTCTAAAGTTGAACTCAAGTAAAACCCTAACAAAATCCTAAATTAAATCAATCCTAACACATTAAATTAATTAACTCTAATTAAAACTACATTAAGCGAAAAACCATCAAAATTCAATGATTAAAATTAAAAGTGCAAAAATATCATTTTTTGTGATTTTTTCAATTCTTATAAAATAACTAATTTACTACTTGGTTCAAAAATACAAGTTAAATTCTAAATGCAAATACAACATATTTTGTATTTTTTTATTAATTAAATAAAATAAACATGCACAAACAATATGCAAACAATAACAGAAAATGCCAGAAAAATTCACAAAATTGCAAACAGAAAAATTATTTTATTTTGAATTTATGGGAATTATTCATATAGGGCAAAAATCACATGCTCACACATTGTATGTTTTATTGTGCAAGAAAAACAGCCTTCGTATGTTCATTTTTTAAGACTTCGAGAAGTTTATACTAAAAGGAATGTTCTTAAGCTTCAGGTTATCATGAAACAAGAAATGAGTGGTCATAGTTGATGATCAGAAGCAACAGCAAGAAATAAAAGGTGTGAATGGGAGTATTCATGATAATATTAAGATTGACTATGTGTTTAAGGTTGTGGTAATAGGGGACTCTGCTGTTGGTAAAACTCAGGTATTGTCCAGGTCTGCTAAGAATGAGTTTTGTTTTGACTCCAAATCTACCATTGGTGTGGACTTTCAGACTAGGACTGTCTCCATTCAGTCAAAAATTATCCAAGCTCAGATTGCTGGCCAAGAAAGGTTGAAATTATGAAGTTGTAATTAATATGTCTTTGTGCTGCAGGTGTGCATGTTTTCCAGTAAGCCCGGGACCGTTAGACCCTGCACCGTCAGGTCGGGCCTAAACGGGCCTTACGACTGTATTTTTTTAAAAAAATTTTGTTTTAAAAATCAGCAACGGACATTTTAAAAAGTAGCCTTTTGGGCTACTATTTGACCGTTTGAAGGTTTAAAAATAGTCATTTGGCCCCCAAACTTTATATAATTACACTTTTAACCATTTCTCAACTATAAATACCCCTCATTATTTTATTTTTATTCACCAATTCATCAATATCCCTCAATCTCTCTCAATCTTTCTACTACAATTGCTTAATTTATTGTTGAAAATTCGTGAAAAATTGTGAAGGTGAATTGAAGTTTTCAAGTGTTCAACGATTTTCAATTTTCAAGAAATTGTTCGGCAATCCGGTAAACTCGTTTCAATTCTAACATTTTAATAATATATTTTTGTATGGTTTTGTTTGCATAATTATAATTTATATAGCATTTTCTTTGAAAAAAATATTTGGTAAAGGAAAAGGTAAAACCGGTAAAAGCAGTGGCCATAATACTACCCTTCCCCCGGCTCCCCGACTTAGAAAAGATAAGCAAGTTGAAAGTAGTCGTCAATCTAGAGGTCCTCCTCCTCCTCCCGTAATGCTTGATAGTGATCACCCTTGTTTTCAACTTACCGATAGTGAATTTCTACATGATGTTGCATTAGGTGATAGATTAGATGATGATGATGATGAAACCCAAGCACCAGATTTAGATGATACACCTACTAGTCATGTTCATAACTCAAGTAATGCACCGGCCGACCCACCTGTAGAAACTCCAAGTTTTAATAGACAACCTGCTAAACGTCAAGAAACATCATAAGTTTGAATTTTTTAACTCAAATAAGAGAACTAAATAAGGCTAAGTGTAAAACTTGTGGGAAATTACCGGTTCGTAAATTAACTGGAGACCGTAGCGGCAGGGGTAGTTTGACTAGGCACATAAAAACACATCCTAGAGATAAGGCTAGATTTTTGCAAATGCAAGCGCAGCAAGAGGGGACAAGTGTAAATTCTGCGGTTAACCCTAGTAACAGGTTCAAATCTAGTTCAACCAGGAATTAACACTGTCACCGGAGGTATTTTATATTACGATCCAAATAGAGATCGTGAAGAATTAGCAAAGATGATTATTGTTATGTGCTTACCTTATACTTTTGCTTCTAATCCTAATTGGGTTCATTATATTAGAAGACTTTTTAATCCTACTTATAAAGGTTGGCCTCGCGCAACAGTTAAGGCTGATATTTATAAATTCAAACATGAATATGAATAAAATTTGCGATATTTATTTACTCATATACCTAATCAGATTTCTATTCCCACTGATATTGGTAGAAGTGGTAATGATTGTGATTATCTAATTGTTACAAGTCATTGGATAGATGAGGAGTGGACAATGCAAATACATAAAATTGCGAATAGAATAATTAATTCACGTCACACAGGTAAGTTTATTGCTAACACTGTTTCAGATATTTGCGATTATTTTTGCTTTAGCGATAAAATAATGGCAATTTCTATGGATAATGCTTCTAGTAACACTAATGCTATAGGCATGCTTACAAAAACACCAAATGCTGCATTTACTAATATTTTCCATGTTAGATATATTTGTCATATTAATCATTTAATTGTCGGTGATGGTATGTGAATTTTAAACATAGAAATTGAAAAGGTTCGAATGGCTCTTAATTGGCTTTTTTATTCAAACTGTAGAACTAGACTTAGAGAGTATTTTAAAAAATGTGATGAATATGGCCTTGGAGAAAGAAAGGTTCCTAAACCTTGCCCGACTAGATGGAATTGTATGTACGAAAGTTTAGTAGTTGTATATGAATATAGAAACATAATTAATGCAACGTTTAATTCTCGGGTAGGTGGCAAGGATGATGATGAAATGCTTACCACCCAAGATTGGACGAATGTTAAAATTCTTTTAGATTTTTTAGAACATTTTCAAGTTGCTACAAATGCATTCTGGGCAATATTGTACTACTATTTCAAACTGTTTAGTTTATATTGCCGCACTAGCTGATTTGTTTGTTGAATTTGGCGAGTGTGTGGATATTTATGAACTTGCTATAAATGAAATGAAACAAAAATTTAAAAAATATTTTTTTCCTATCCCTCCTATTTTTAGTGTTGCTGCAATGTTAAATCCTACAATGAAATTGGGAGGTCCTCATTTTTGGTATTCAAATATTTATAAGGCTTTAGATCTTTCAAACGAGGAAGTTGCTACACTTGCAGATGCAAAAGCATCAATTAAAATTAATGCTCAAACAGTTTATAATGTTTATCAACTTGCCTTAGAGCATGCTAGGTCAAATATTCCAACCCCTACTTCGTCTAGCTCACAATCGTCTAAAAGAGTTGCGGGCTTAGCAGCTCTTAAGTCTTGGACAGAGTTCCGGGGTTCTCAAGGTGATAACTATGATGAAACTTCACATCTAAATGAGCTTCAAGTTTATTTTGTCTCGGGGACTTGAAAAGGAGAATCTAGACGGCTCCTTTAATCTTTTGGAACGGTGGAAGTCAAGGGAAAAATAATTTCCGGTTCTTGCAAGAATGCTCGGGATATTTTATTAATTCAAGCTTCAATTGTTGCATCGGAGAGCGCTTTCAGTCAAGCAAGACTGCAAATAGGTGATCATAGAGCGTCGATGAGGGATAGCTTGGAATAATCAGTACTATTTAGAGATTAGATCCGCGCGGAAAGAAGAAACTTTGGAATTGCATAATCACAACCGGCGATAGATACATCTTATGAAGAAATAATAGCGGAACTTGCGGAGGATTCAGCTTCGTCCGGAAGTGGTGATGAACAAGCTTCTTTTCCACCACCACCAACACAACATCCTCCCAACCTTGACGGATTTATGAGATTTGTTAGAGATACAATGTAGATTATGATGTAACATGTACTTTGGCACATCTTCTTTTAGTTTTTTTTTATTCTTTTAATGGTAGTATTAGTACTGTGTTGTGCCCATTCCATCTAGGGAAGGAAGACTAAGAAAGATATGCCATTTTAGGTAATAAAAATAATAAGACATACTCTTGAATATCTTTTTTCTCAATTTCTTCGTCTTTACTTCGAATTATTTATAAGCTACAATATTAATATATATATATATATATATATAACATACAATATATACTACAAGAAAATATATACGAGAATATATATACATAACATACAACCTAAACTACAAGAAAATATATAAGTAATAGCATATATACATAAGATACAATATATATAAGAGAATATATATATATAAGAGATACAGCATATATACTACAACAAAATATATAACTATATAAGTTATAATATATATACATAAGATACAATATATATACTACAAGAAAATATATAAGAGAATATATATACATAACATACAATATACTACAAGAAAATATATAAGGGAATATATATACATAACATATAATATATCGTAACTATTACAATACAATATACAATAAAAAATATACTATATATACTATACTAATAACTAGTATACTATATGAATATATTCTACACTAGTATATTATATACTATACTAATAACTACTATACAAGATATTGCCTTAAATAAAAATAAAAATAAAAAAACCCGCCAGGCCCGCCAGGCCCACTAAGTCCAGCCCCCTAAGCCTAGGAACACATGGGCTTAGGCCCGTCACGGACTAGCCTCACCTATTGAGCCCACGAAGCATGCGACCGCCGAAACCCAGTCTCACGAAGCCCAGCCCGCGAAGCTCGTTTAGGTCTGGGCTAGTCTCACCTAGTGCAGAGGAAGACTACTACCAAATCAAGCATCCTCATCTCATAATATTTCTTTTCTTTTTACTGATCTGCAATAATTGGTATTTTTGCTAGACGGTTCTTCTTTTGGTTATCATAGAATTTTAAATGTTAAATTATGCATATCTGGTTTTTCTCATCATTGGAATCTTAGCCTTCCAGCATTGTCCATTAAGTGATTTATTACCCGAAATATAACATATAATTTCAGTTGATGTGAATTTTGTGACTCCAAAACTGCTTTGTTTGTTTCGTTTTGATATAGGCTACAAATTACCTTGAGTGCTCTGTTATTGTGATCATAATAGTGCTTATATATATTTTTTTGGTTCTAACATTTACTGTAAAAGTACTTTTCTTTCACAAAATTGTATCTCCTGCACTAATGATAGCTAACCTTTTACCTCATCTGCCCATGACTTTGGAAGTATAAATAAGTAATCAAGCTTAAGATTTTCAGGGAACACAAAAGAAAAAGAAGAGACCAAAAGTGGGGCGGAGCCACATTATTAGTTACAGGTTATAAATTTTATAACTTTTGATTTATATATATATATATATATACACGAATCTTATAACTAAATCAAATTATGACAAACTCAAAATCAAGAAACTTTAAAACTTAACTTGCCTTTTATTCAAAGGGAATTGGTTATTAGTGTAAAGATTTATGCCCGTCACTAGAGGGAGGGTGAATAGTGAGGCACGAGAATGTCGATAAATTTTGCGGAATTAAAATTGCAGGAGTAAAGTAAGTGCAGTAATTAAAAGAGTAAGGAGAGGACACACCGAATTTATACTGGTTCACCACAACGTGTGGTTAGTCCAGTCTCCCGAGAGACTCTCTCGAGTTTACACTAACTCCGTTAAGCTTACGGGTGCCTACAAACCGTTACACTTTCTCGTAGATGTATGCTCTACAAGACTTCAACTTGCTCGAGGATACCTCACCTCAAGACTTCACCTTGCTCGTGGATACCGCACCACAGGACTTCACACACTAAGATTGAAGGTACTTGGCAAACCCAACGCTCAATGAGAAGGTATGGTCTTCTCAAGAACCTTTCTCTTTTACAACAAGAACTCTCTAAGAAGAGTAGATAAAGAGATACAATATATGCTTTATGAACAACACAAAGTTGTCTCTCAAATGGCTCAACAAAAGCTCTAAAATGATGCACAAATAATATCAAGATGTTTATAGATAATTGAGAGATGTTGTTCATGTAAAATCAGCTCCAAAGACCTCTATTGATAGGGTGTGGAGGTTATATGTCCGTTGCTTGATAGTCAATCACTAATTGCTGAATTTACGCTACATAATCGATTATTGTATTAGCATAATCGGTTATCTTCTTAACGTTCAGAAAAACTAGACGTTGGATGGCAACGGTCAGGCAGATAATCGATTATGCACAAGGTGAAAAATCGATTATTTTGTGGGACTAGCCCAATAATCGATTATCACCTTGTGCATATTCGATTATTGTGGTTTGCTGGAATTTCCAGATTCCAAATAATCGATTATCAAGTTGTGAATAATCGATTATTTGCCCATTCTGTCCAGAAGTGAAAATTTACTTCAAAAACCATTTTGGTTAAAATGAAAACGTTAAAATCATTTTATTTGAAGTATATTAAAAATGTTTATGATATATATGATTTAATAAAATGATTTTATGCATATTAATGATGACCTATGTTGAGCCAAAAGACGAGATAACTTAAATGTTGCTCTTACATTGGTTCTACCTAACGACCTACGTCTTGGGTCTTCGCTCTTGAACTTTTGAGCTCGTCTTGGCTTGTCTAAGCAATCCCTTCATCAGTATGCTTCTTGGAATCCAATCTTGATTGTTTGATTCATCATCATTGATTCGTCAACCATCTCGATTGTTTGCTAATGCATCTTCATCGTTTGTCATACAATATCGTTGTTTGACAATTGACTTTATTGTTTGTCATTCATCAAAACCTATACCTGGAAATCATGCTAATATAACCAAAGCACACATATCAAATATATCAATGATTTCCAAACGAGGTTAAACGAGGTCTTACAATTAGTAGTAGTAAGGAAAACGATTCTACAAAACTTTCCAAAGGTTGCAATCAGAGAAAGGTTAGCAATATGAAAACTGTTCTTCATTTATGCTTAAAATATACATACAAGTAGCAGCCGGTACTGTACCTACTGCAGCTATTGCATTTTGTTCTCCATCTAAGGTAACAATATTCCCTATCGGCTTTAAAGTCCTTGGCTTGCTTAGCCGCCTCATTCTCAATGGTGGTTAGTTTTCTTCTCAGGTTGGTGATTGTCCATTCATACTTTCTTTTTATTTGTTGCATAAACTGTGTCTTCACTTCTACATTCTTCGCCAATTAGGCTCGGACTTTTGCTAGATTAGCTTTAGACTTTTCTAGATCATCTTGACTCTCAAGTACTTTCTTTCTCAGACTGCTTATAAGCCTTTCGTCTGCTCGGCTTCTTTCCAGGTTTTTGGTTGCTATTCTCAATTTCAGGATTTGAGCCTTGAGGGCTTCATTTTCCTGAGTAGCTTTTTTTCCACTTCTTCTGCGGAAACTTGGATGCTTTTGTCAAATTCAAGATCCCTGATTTGTCCTTCCAATTTATCAATTCTAGCCCTGTAGCTTTCTTCTTTTGCCAACCAGCCCCATTGCTCTTGCTAATCGTCGATGAATTGTTGAAAGTGGGCTCTCTTAGTAGGTCTTTCAAGAATCTGGAATCTTTTACAGAACCAGACAATGTACTTAGGTTCCACTTCCCCTCTAGCTAAATCTCGCACCATGGTCTTTGGTTCAAAAACCCTACATTCATTCCATACACTGGCGAATTCTTCCCTCCAAAAATATGGCTTTTAGGCCCAACTCAATGACATGTTTACTCAAATCTTCGTCATGAAGAACGGTTTGGAATCTTTCTAATTGGCACAAAACCCTATGAGGAGCATACGGTTGGATACTACAGATACCCATCAGGATGAGATAACACACTTCAACTGTCGTGTGTACTGCTTCAGTGACAGGGAGACATCCGAATGCCCACTCAATTTTATCATCAGCCAAAGAGCTCAAATGTGCAAGCCAAGCTTCAGTATCCTCGGGGAATTCAATACCTACTACTCGTTTTTTTGAATTCTTCAATGCAGCTCAAGCCAGTCATACCGTAATTCATGTACCCAACCCGGTTGCAGAGATGCTCCTTTATCAACAATTATAGTAGTAGATTGCAACTTGGGAAGAAATCCCCCTCTTCCCGACAGATAGTCAAGGCTCCATAGATTTCATATAAGATCAGGGGAACCACACTGCTATTGGCTTTCTTGATTGCAACATCGACCATTCTACGACAGCCATTTCTATATTACCATCTTCTCGTGGACAGACTATGATACCCAAGAATGATGTTGCAAAGGCTAAACCCCGTCTTTCCTCCCATTTGTCTTTATTTCCAGGGTGGGTCATGTTGGAAACACGTTTCAAATGCAATATACTAAACGTGTGTTCTTTTGTAGGTTTTGATGAATGTCAAACAAAGCAATAAGCGATATATAGCAGTGCTCAAGGACAAGCACATAATGGATGCATTACAAGAAGCTCAAGACAATGCTTGGAAATGTTATAATTGAGTCAATATTAATTGTGATCTTGATTCCTCAATCTTGGCTCATAACATGGCTTCTCTACTAAAATTATTTTTTCCAAAATCATGCATATTTAAAGTAAGTGTCAAATGATTTTAAACTATGCATATTTACAGTTGTTAAAATGTTTTCCAAACATGCCTCAAAAATCTGGGCTAAGATAATCGATTATGTACTTATGATAATCGAGTATCTCTAAGCCAAGACTGCATGACAATCGATTATGAATTAATGATAATCGATTGTGAGTAAGCCAGTTAACATCAGGTTTTTGCAAACTGCATAACAATCGATTGTGTACTTTCGATAATCGATTGTTAACTGAGGCAAAGTTTTCAAAACTCATAAAAATCGATTATGAACTAATGGTAATCGATTGGAATGAGAAAAATGTCTCCCAGTGATTTTAAGTAAAATGATAATCGATTGTGGCTTTTGATAATCGATTATATATGAGACAGTAAGTTTTGAAATTAATTAATAATCGATTGTGGCTTTTGATAATCGATTATATATGAGACAGTAAGTTTTGAAATTAATTAATAATCGATTGTTCTATTTGATAATCGATTGTTGAAGCTGACCGTTGTCATACTTTTTCAAATTACCTTCAGGTAATCGATTGTGATATTTAACAATCGATGTTTTAGCGTAAAATCTGGAAAAGATTTTCTGAACGTTGTTAAAATAATCGATTATTGATTTCCTGATAATCGATGTTCTATGCCAAAAATTGGAAAGGATTTTTTAACGTTATAATTAATCGATTATTGATTTGAAGTAATCGATTGTTAACGTAAAATCTGGGATTGATTTTTTGATCTGATAGGCAAACAATCGATTGTTTAGTCCTGACAATCGATTGTCACTGAGTAATTTCAGCAATCCTTAATTGGCAATTAGACAACGGTAAGACTGAGTTTTTCACCTATAAATACAGGTTTAACTCAGTGTTTTCACAACAACAACACATACAATTTAAGTATTTTCATTGCTAAAAGCTTTCTTACATTGATCATCATTTTCATTCATCTATAAAGCTTTTTGAAGAGCCATTCTATTGAGCTAAGTTGTTGTGATCTTGAGCGTACTATTTCTACTCATATCTACTCATTGAGGAGTACTTTGTAAAGTGAGTGTGTCTTTGTGTTTGTAAGAGAATTGCGATTCTCGTTTGTTGAGGAACTTGTGATTCCTCAGTTGAAGTCTTAGGGATTGTTATCCCCGAGCAGTTGAAGTCTTTGGGATGGTTATCCCTGAGCCGTTGAAGTCTTTGGGATT
This sequence comes from Nicotiana benthamiana, assembly GCA_034376525.1. Classification (NCBI taxonomy): domain Eukaryota; kingdom Viridiplantae; phylum Streptophyta; class Magnoliopsida; order Solanales; family Solanaceae; genus Nicotiana; species Nicotiana benthamiana. The sequence continues at coordinate 3,129,093 of CM067326.1, forward strand.
GTTATCCCCGAGCAGTTGAAGTCTTTGGGATTGTTATCCCCGAGCAATTGAAGTCTTTGGGATTGTTATCCCCGAGCAATTGAAGTCTTTGGGATTGTTATCCCCGAGCAATTGAAGTCTTTGGGATTGTTATCCCCGAGCAATTGAAGTCTTTGGGATTGTTATCCCCGAGCAATTGAAGTCTTTGGGATTGTTATCCCCGAGCAATTGAAGTCTTTGGGATTGGTATCCCCGAGCAATTGAAGTCTTTGGGATTGTGATCCCCGAGCACCTAGGTGAGGCTTGTGTCCTCAGCTGTAACGGTTTGTTAAGCACCCGTAAGCTTGACAAGTTTAGTGGAAATCTCGAGAGAGTCTCTCGGGGACTGGACTAACCACGTTTGTGGCCAACCAGGATACATCTTTGTGTAAGTTTATTTTACTGCACTTGTCTTAATTTCTGCAAAGTTTTTAAATTCCGCACTAAAACGCTTAATATTTTTAAAACGCTATTCACCCCCCCCTCTAGCGTAAAGCGTTATTTCCAACAATTGGTATCAGAGCCATACTCTCTGAAAAACCTAACCGTTTGAGAGAACCATCCATGGCTTCTACTCTAAATTTCTTTGCAGGAATAGGTGAAGGAGAATGCAGCATGTCACCTCCAATATTAGACGAAAACGACTACTCAGTCTGGAAATATCGGATGCAAGTTTTTACAATGGCAAACGATTTGTATCTATGGCAAGCTATTAAACATAGTGATCAACTGACGACAAAAGTCGGGAAAGATAAGGTAAGTGAATACAACACTAAAGCTATGAATATATTTCATAACGCCTTGAATCAGGAACTTTGGCGAAAAATCTCCCACTATAAAACTGCTAAGGAAATGTGGGACAAACTTGAGGAATTGCACGAAAACACACCTCAAAAAGCGGTCAGCACAAACGATGAATCAACTGGTCAGTGCCTCATGGCAGACGAAAAAGACGAGGTAAGTACATCTAACGATATGCAAATTGCTTATAACAAACTGCATGATGAGTTGGTAAATGCTTCTAAGACTATTAAAGATTTACAAAGAACTCTTTCTTTACAAGAAGAGGATTTTCAAAAACAACTCTTTTTAAAAGACAAGGACTTTGAAGAACGTCTTTCTTTAGCTCAAAAAGGTGTTGAAAATCTGTCTCGTGATAACGAGAATCTTGCAAATGAAAATCAGTTTTTGCAAAATGATAGTGTAGAACTTAGACAAGTCATTAAGACTATGCATGAAGCTTCTTATGTTGATGAATGCTCTACTTGTACTTCCTGCGATTCTTTGAAGTTAGAAAACGCAGAACTTAGGAAAACTTTAGAATCACGAAGTATAGATGTCCCTAAGGTTATTGAAGAAAAGGAAACGTCGAAGAATAATCAACGGCATAAAAGCAGAACTCCCATTAGAAATTTTACTGCTCCACCTAGAAATAATTCTAAGGCTGTAAATGAGTCTAGGACAAATTCCTTTAGACCACCTAGACATTACGCTAGGATGTATGAAAACAAGTCTAAAACTAACGCCTTTAGATCACCTAGATACAACTCTAGAAATTGGAATAATGAATCTAGAGTTAATCACTTTACATCGCCTAGAATCAATACTAAGACTATTGTTGATAAGCCTAGAACGAACTACGTTAGACTACCTAGAAATGACTCTAGGATTCTCAACGCCTCTAGGAATGACTCTAGATCACCTAGAATGTATTTGGCGCAACCTAGGCATTGGCACAATCCGAACGTAGTATGCCATTATTGCAATCGGATAGGTCACATTGCACCCGTGTGTTTTGCTAAACATAGAGATTTATCTTTTGGTTATAATTATTATTTGCCTAACCCCAAAGGACCCAAAAAGATATGGGTACCAAAAACCTCTCCGTAGGTATTTTTGCAGGTGTGCTTGAAGACTACAAAATTGTAGTAGATGCGCCAAGCACGACACCCAAAGGCATCGAGAGGAATTTCGGTTAGCTATTCTTTTTGATAAAACCGAATATGTGCAAACTATTAATGTTGACAGATCTGTTGATATATGGCAGTTGGTGTTATTAACATATAAGTTGTCAACTTGATTCTCACCCTGAAAAACGTTGACATGCGTTAATTGTAAGAATCAATTTGTGAAATTTCTTGTTGACTATACTTGTTGATTGACATGCTGAAAATTCATTTTTGATTACTAGTATCAACTATTAAATGCTTCATCCATGCTTTGACAAATGTTGATTCGTGCATTGAATGAGTACCTACTAGAATCATGTTTAGTTGAATTATGTCTTGGCAATCTTTTCAAACAGCAAAGTGTTTTAAATCATGTTTCAATATATGTTTTGATAAATGTTTTTTTTTTGCATACTCTCATAATCGATTTCCAGGACTTAAAACCTTTTTGGTCTAGTCCACAATCGATTGTTCACAGGCACAATCGATTGTCCGTGTTTTTCTGAGTTTTCAAAAACTTTCTGTTTCTTGCAAATTTTTCAGAAACTAGTGTCAAATAGTCCAACAATCGATTGTCCCTTTTCAACAATCGATTGTCAATCGGTAAAAATCTCAAGATTTGTTACCTTTCTAAATTCTGAACTTGACAGCTATCTTTTATCATCGTGTCAGTTCAAAATAGGCATAAACGTTCTTGAACTCTTTTTTAAAGGCTAGGCTTTCATCTTTATCATGCCCAATTGTACGTGTTGATATGTCTTTGTTAAACCATTCGTATCAATTCTCCTTGAATCATGCTTTGTTTTGGTTCTCATTATTGCAAATGCACCTAATTGAAATATTTGACATTTGTTGCAATATGGACTGCTGAAAATAACCTTGTGTATCACTGTTAATAAAATAACATTTGATGCATTTGTTATGCTCTCCGTCAAATGGATTTTTCATTGCTTGTGTAACAATCGGTATTTCCTGAAAAATGTCAAATTGATGTGTTGTGCTTAAACAGGTGATAAGATGGTTGATTCATGATTTGACTATCTATTTGAAACAGCATGCAATATATGTTTTGACAAATGCCTTTCAAAATAACAATAGGTATTTTTTTTTGATAAATTTATAGAAATCGTCATATTGTATATTCCTCAATATCCTTCCTATTCTTATGTGAATATGGTAAAAGGAATTAGCCTTAATACAATCTTCTTATCAAAAGAAGAAATATTTTAGGCAAATTTGTTACAAGTAAGAGGAATTTCATTACATTCCATTTTGTCTTACTTAAGAGGGAACTTGTGCTTTGAAAGAATTGATTGCATAAATTTTATTGATGATATTCTCTTAACAAATATCTGTTTGGGTTTTGAATTGTTATTATGGTGATAAATTGTTTATATATATATATATCGGAAATGGCTTCACTTGATTAAGTGTTGGAAATGCTAATGTGCTCGCATGAAGCATTCAATTCAATCTCTAGCAAATTGAGATGTCAACGATGGAGGATGACATCAAGACAAACCGGGTATGATCGTTCCTTACTCTACCCTTTAGCTAGTTGAATTGGTATTATATGTCACAAGTATTGATATGAATGTTATTTTGATAAATTGCATAATTGATTAAGTGCATAAATTGTATTGAGTTTTGATTTTCTAAATTGGTATTTATAACAATTGGTGTTGATTATATGTATTCATGATGGAAAATCTATTTTCATAAAAACGTTTTCATCCAAAGAATCATTATCTTCCACCATGTGTTGATGACGTTGTTTCATTCATAATCAATTGTCATAAATCCAAAATTGATTATAATATATTCAAAATTGATTACCATACTTCCAAAATCAATTTTCAGGACTTAAGACCATTTTTGCCCAGTACAGAATCGATTGTCAAGTTCCACAATCGATTGTCAGTGATTTTCTGAAATTTCAAAACATTCTGTTTCAAGCCAAATTCTCAGAATCTAAGTGTCAAACTTGACACAATCGATTGTCTCTATCACACAATCGATTGTCCAACGGTATTAATTCAAAAATTCTTACCATTCTGAGTCCTGCAGCTCTCGTTAATCAATTATCAGTTTTTATCAGTCAATCCAACTGGCATAACACTGTTCAACAATCGAGTGTCTCAGGTATACAATCGATTGTCTCAACGGTCAATTCCAAAACTCGACCGTTTTTGAGTTGACTTCAGGCATAATTTTTTCCTATTCTCCCCTCTATAAATAGGAGATGGTGTCTTCATTCTCATCACCAAATATTCAAGCTCAAAGCCTCAAATCCTCTCTAAAAAGCTCTTTTTGCAAAATTCAAGCTTTCTTTCTTCTATCAATATGTCGAGAAGAACCCGTTCAAATAGGGAAGGTGCTTCCACCTCTACTCTTCCTACCCTCCGGACCATTTCTGACCAAATTACTCAATTAACACGTGAGGTCCATGGTTACTTTGATCACGTGAATTATGCCTATGCTCAGATGGTGCCATATCAAGCGCCTCCAAATGATGATGAAGGGGATGGGGGTGATGAATGATGAAATTGCTATTTTATCTATGTGAAATTGTTGAATGATGAATGTGAAATTGTTATTGGTTTATTGTTTTTGTTGGTTAGTCATGTTTTGTTCCACCCTTGTACTGTTATAATTTTTTTTCCAATAAATAAACTTGTGTTTATTTCATATTTGTTATTCTTCCCTTGTGTACATTTTTTTTGCTAATGGCAAAAGGGGGAAGAAACGGGATATCAAGAAGTATGCTATATTATGCTATATGCTCTCAACTTCATTCATGCTTAAAGTGAGGGGGAACATGAATTGAGGGGGAACATGACACTTGTCTTGGTTTATCAAAATAATTATTGCATATATCCCGCCTATGTTTGCCATTATCAAAAAGGGGGAAATTGTTGGAAACACGTTTCAAATGCAATATACTAAACGTGTGTTCTTTTGTAGGTTTTGATGAATGTCAAACAAAGCAATAAGCGATATATAGCAGTGCTCAAGGACAAGCACATAATGGATGCATTACAAGAAGCTCAAGACAATGCTTGGAAATGTTATAATTGAGTCAATATTAATTGTGATCTTGATTCCTCAATCTTGGCTCATAACATGGCTTCTCTACTAAAATTATTTTTTCCAAAATCATGCATATTTAAAGTAAGTGTCAAATGATTTTAAACTATGCATATTTACAGTTGTTAAAATGTTTTCCAAACATGCCTCAAAAATCTGGGCTAAGATAATCGATTATGTACTTATGATAATCGAGTATCTCTAAGCCAAGACTGCATGACAATCGATTATGAATTAATGATAATCGATTGTGAGTAAGCCAGTTAACATCAGGTTTTTGCAAACTGCATAACAATCGATTGTGTACTTTCGATAATCGATTGTTAACTGAGGCAAAGTTTTCAAAACTCATAAAAATCGATTATGAACTAATGGTAATCGATTGGAATGAGAAAAATGTCTCCCAGTGATTTTAAGTAAAATGATAATCGATTGTGGCTTTTGATAATCGATTATATATGAGACAGTAAGTTTTGAAATTAATTAATAATCGATTGTGGCTTTTGATAATCGATTATATATGAGACAGTAAGTTTTGAAATTAATTAATAATCGATTGTTCTATTTGATAATCGATTGTTGAAGCTGACCGTTGTCATACTTTTTCAAATTACCTTCAGGTAATCGATTGTGATATTTAACAATCGATGTTTTAGCGTAAAATCTGGAAAAGATTTTCTGAACGTTGTTAAAATAATCGATTATTGATTTCCTGATAATCGATGTTCTATGCCAAAAATTGGAAAGGATTTTTTAACGTTATAATTAATCGATTATTGATTTGAAGTAATCGATTGTTAACGTAAAATCTGGGATTGATTTTTTGATCTGATAGGCAAACAATCGATTGTTTAGTCCTGACAATCGATTGTCACTGAGTAATTTCAGCAATCCTTAATTGGCAATTAGACAACGGTAAGACTGAGTTTTTCACCTATAAATACAGGTTTAACTCAGTGTTTTCACAACAACAACACATACAATTTAAGTATTTTCATTGCTAAAAGCTTTCTTACATTGATCATCATTTTCATTCATCTATAAAGCTTTTTGAAGAGCCATTCTATTGAGCTAAGTTGTTGTGATCTTGAACGTACTATTTCTACTCATATCTACTCATTGAGGAGTACTTTGTAAAGTGAGTGTGTCTTTGTGTTTGTAAGAGAATTGCGATTCTCGTTTGTTGAGGAACTTGTGATTCCTCAGTTGAAGTCTTAGGGATTGTTATCCCCGAGCAGTTGAAGTCTTTGGGATTGTTATCCCTGAGCCGTTGAAGTCTTTGGGATTGTTATCCCCGAGCAGTTGAAGTCTTTGGGATTGTTATCCCCGAGCAATTGAAGTCTTTGGGATTGTTATCCCCGAGCAATTGAAGTCTTTGGGATTGTTATCCCCGAGCAATTGAAGTCTTTGGGATTGTTATCCCCGAGCAATTGAAGTCTTTGGGATTGTTATCCCCGAGCAATTGAAGTCTTTGGGATTGTTATCCCCGAGCAATTGAAGTCTTTGGGATTGGTATCCCCGAGCAATTGAAGTCTTTGGGATTGTGATCCCCGAGCACCTAGGTGAGGCTTGTGTCCTCAGCTGTAACGGTTTGTTAAGCACCCGTAAGCTTGACAAGTTTAGTGGAAATCTCGAGAGAGTCTCTCGGGGACTGGTCTAACCACGTTTGTGGCCAACCAGGATACATCTTTGTGTAAGTTTATTTTACTGCACTTGTCTTAATTTCTGCAAAGTTTTTAAATTCCGCACTAAAACGCTTAATATTTTTAAAACGCTATTCACCCCCCACTCTAGCGTAAAGCGTTATTTCCAATAGGTCAAACCAGTATTTGGTGCTTCAAAACCTTGAGGGTTACTGTAGCGTTGATATAGAAACTGGAAAGTGCAATACCCTTTGGATAAGTTCCCATCTTGGATATTCCAACTAATACTTAAAAAATCCAAAAATTGGTGGGGACATATCGGTCTTGGCGACACTAGATATCGACTTCTAAGGTTTCCCTTAAGGCTAGCATAAGTTGGTGTGAGCTCAAAGTCAAAAAAGCGGAACACATTGCGAGTTGGATCCCAAAAAGGTATTAAAGCTTCAATTACGTCCGACCTTGGCTTGATGTTCAACAGTCCGAAGAGACCTCCCAGAACCTTTACCACAATTTCTCAACTGCCTTTTCCTAGATCATTCTGCCACATGTGAAGCTGTAAGAGGGTCTCTCTTAGGGTTGTGGAGGGTTCAATTTCGTTTGTGCTCATCTTACATTTTTATTAAGGTGATTTAATAACTCATTTTGACTCAAAAAGAGTAACACCATTTTTTCAAAATTTTAACTTCAAAAATAAAACCCAGTTTGCAAATATGGCCTTTCAGCACTTCGGGGATGAAGATTTTAAGGTTGTGCCTACTAACTAGCTAAAAACTAAAGAAATGACCCATGTGGCTATTCTTGCAAAAATAGCCTTCCGTCGCCCTTTTTGGGGACATTCGGCTTATTTTAGACAAGAATGGCATCACCCTGTTTATTTGTGATGAAAAATAAAATTTTTGTTTTTTTTTTTGGCTATTTTTCAAAAGGAAAGTTGGACCCGGTAGGGGTTGCCTACGTATCGCACATTCGGTGGATATCAAACTAGCGTAGTTCGAGCAAATTTTTAAATAAAACAACTATTTTTGAAAACTTTTCTTTTTCTCTTTTTCAAAAATCCGCAGAGTTTCAGTACCTTTTGAACATTGGTTTTTTTTTCAAAACAGATAAGTATCGCTCTTAACCCTTTACATTGTTATTTTCTTTACCCAACTGTCTTCTATTATTTACAAGTCGGTCGACATGCAAATCCGAAGCAAATAAATGCCCAAGTAGCAAGTAGGATGCAATAGGATGATCTTTTCATTTCAGGTACACTTGTCCTAGACGGACCCAAGACATGTGTTGAGTCTCTTACGTCAAATGCACGCGATCACAAACTTTCCTACTAGGGATCTAGCATGAGGTTTGTTATACTAGGTTTAAAACCTGGTTTTATTAATCTAGACCTAGCTTATCCAAGCGGACAGCTCGAGCCAAGGGCATGGCAGCACATCGGGAATACAGAAGTTTCGCCGGCTTTGCAACTTGACCGAACCTCGTTCTAAAATTTAGGATAAGACTCTAATAGAAAAGACGTTACACGAAGTGCACTCTTTCCAGATGATTTAGATGACTCAGAGAGAAGAAGGGTTTTGTAGCAGTTTATATACAGTTCACACAATATAAAAGTGGTAAAAATATTTAGCACATTAGGCTCAAACATATAGGAAAATAAGATAATAAATAAAGCCAATCATAGCAGCTATTCTAAGCTCGAATTCTTAAACCCTAAATCACAGTTCTGGGTTTGGTTCCCCAATAGAGTCGCCAGAGCTGTCACACCTCGTTTTTACACACCCAAGGGTATATAAGAGAGTTTTTTCAATTTAAGTGACATTGTTTGAAATGGGATTATTTATTTATTTTTATTCAGAGTCGCCACTTGGGATGGTTTGTTTTCTGGCGTCCCAAGCCACCAGTTATATTAAAATCCCAAATCGAGAAAAATTCGACTTTCCTTTTGAAGTCTACGAACCAGAAATTCTTAATAAGGAATTCTATTAACCCGAGGGAAGGTGTTAGGCATCCCCAGATTCCGTGGTTCTAGCACGTCGCTTAAACTATTACAATTGGTCAATTATCTAATTTTAAAACATGTTTTAGCCTATGGTGCATTTTAAACTTATTAACCACTTTTAATTAATTTTAAGAAGATTTCAACGTCAGTTAAAATACGTTTTTAGACCACGTGACATGAAATGCACCCGTAGTCCGATACATATTTTATTTAATGTTGTGAGATTCTGATTTGGGTCATATGAAATGGGCAATCGAATTTAGGAAGGTAATATTATTAAAATAACGCGCCTAAAGCAACTATGTGTTTTCAACTGTGCGGGGGCCATGGAAAATTTGCTAAATAAGACGCCTCGAATTCTAAGAATTTTAAAGAAGTAATTAAATGAGGGCCACACATTTGAGATTATAGTGTTCAATAGCTCACCTAAGCTAATTTAAGAGACTGGACTATTCAAATATTAAAAGGGTCGGGGTTCTAATCACTTTATGAAACTGTGAAGTTAGAGCTTGATAACCAAAGCCAACAACGAATGGCCTAAATGATGAAACACAAACAATCTTTTTCCTTGCAAATGCCTTCAAGCTCAAAACCCAAAACAAGCCCAAGTCTGATTTCCAGTTATTTAAACCAATTCGTGATTATTTCCTTTAAAAGGATAGATCAAATTCGCATGCAAACTATAAAAAAAGAAACTAACATTGGAAAACTTTGTGATTAAATAAAACACGCATTCCGATAATCAGTTCCATACCATTTTGAGATATCATGTATCTTATCACTTATAAACTAAAAGGGAGTGTTTACTAGCACGCGCCCACATCAATGCATCTATACACATTACTTGAATAAAATAGGGATGGAATCCAACAAGTTTATATGAACCTGAAACCGTCCTATTTCTATCCGAACTTATTACGTTGAGTTTGATTCTCATGGTTCATATATGCCTCTTAAGCCATTTAAAAGAAAACGAAATATCACAACAATTAAAAGATGATAAAATAGGCTAAATAAAGTAGGATAGCCAAACTACATGATCCAAAGAGGAAAGAAAGCAACATAAAATCCTAAAACAAGTTACAATTTTATCTAAATCAAAATGGCTACTAAAATTCTCCGAATTTATGGAGAATTGGACAACAACAACGACTCAAACGTGTACATAGGAAGGGCCAATCTACAATATGACAATTAGTGGCTACAAGAGTGTAGAAAGGACATTAAACAAAGGCTATTCTTTACAAAATTCGGTCTGACCAAATCAAATCCAACATTCATTCATTCTCACACATTAAGAGATATGATGAATACGTGGAAATGAAGGAAACAAAAGGTAAGGGATCAGCAACAGCAGTAACAACAATTAGGCCCAGATTCAAACAACAAAATAGTGAAATTGACCCAAAAACCAATAGAACAGTAACTTGATCAACAAACTTAAACAATACCCAAGTTCAATACATTTTTACTCCAGATGAATCAGATATTATTTCCGAAATTAACAACTTCAGGAATCACAGAAGAAAAATGAAATAGTGATTTTCATCAAATTTTTAGTCGTTCTTGTTTTCTGAATTTTATATCTCTCAAGGTCTGCCTTGAAAGGCAAGGAAATGTGCTTTTATAGGCAAGGGACTTAGGGCAACCTAATATGAATCATATTTTCACCCTAGTCCCTTTCTTATTTTTCTTTTTCTTAGGGAGCCTTAATGCAAAATTAGAATTTCAAAACAATCCCCCTCCCCAACTTTCGTGAAGTTTTCTATTCTGGTACCCAGAGATTCCCCTTACCATTTCCCCCATTATTCTTTTTAGCTATTGTTATTTACCCTCCCAACCTAAACCAAATATGGGTCAGGCCAAACCAAACAAACAAATCTCTAGGGCTGTTGTTGGGACGGGTGTCAATAAATTGAGGGCCCAAGAATTCCACTCGGCCCATGCATATTCTGAGACCCAAAACCCTGACCCCAACAAATTAGCATTCAAACGATGGCCCCAAAGAACTGACTTAATTATATCCCTCTAACAAAAATATCCAAAGTTAAACGCATGGCTACTGCTATACAAACTTAAACTAATGAACAACAGAAACAGAAGGAAAAAGAAAAGAAAAAGAAAGAAAGAAGATGGAGGAGAAACAGAAGAAAATAAATTAATAACGACATAGATGAGGATGACGATGGAGAAAGGACGAAGAAAAATACCTCTAAGGTCGCATGGGCAAAGCTTGATGAACCTTAACAAGTTCGATTTGATTTGAAGCAAGTATTAGACATATGTTCTCAAAGAAAACAAACGGCAATACCCGTTTCAAACCCTATCATTCAAGGGGACTCGATGGGTTGATAGACTTTTCTTCGTTTTAGATATGCGACTGACCTGATTTGGTGAGGATTTAAGGAGAGAAGGTGGTAGATTGGGGCTCAAATATGAACGGTAGTTGCGTGGGTAGATTTTGGTGGTGTTTGGGGAGCTCAAACGCTTGTGACAATGGTGGATTAGGGCTTCAGATATGGAGAAGACGAAGTAACCGAGGTGTTTGGAGGAAAAGAGGGGTGTCTGATGTTTTTCGAACATTATTAAGTGATTGGAGTGAGGCTTTGCTTGCCATTCGATTGACGTTAAATGAGAGGCTCAGATTGATTTACCCTTAAGAAGCTCAAAACGACGTAACAGTGGTCTTAACGGCATCGTTCGGACGGTTTGAGACTAACAATTTGAATCGGGTGGAGTTTCTATTTGGGCTTGGGATTTAATGGGTGTGGGGGAGATTGGGCTTGGGGTTTTAATTAAAACGGGCCCAAAACTCTATCTCTTCAACTCCTTTTTCTTTTTTTCCAAATTAATTCTTTTTTATTTCAATCTCTCTCTCTTTTTGTTTTAAATTAATTTTTCTAAAGTAGAATTCAAGTAAAACCCAAACAAAATCCTAAATTAAATCAATCCTAACACATTAAATTAATTAACTCTAATTAAAACTATATTAAGCGAAAAACCATCAAAATTCAATGATTAAAATTAAATGTGCAAAAATATCATTTTTTGTGATTTTTTCAATGCTTATAAAATAACTAATTTACTACTTGATTAAAAAATACAAGTTAAATTCTAAATGCAAATACAACATATTTTGTATTTTTTTATTAATTAATAAAATAAACATGCATAAACAATATGCAAACAATAACAGAAAATGCCAGAAAAATTCACAAAATTGCAAACAGTTATTTTATTTTGAATTTGTGGGAATTATTCATATAGGGCAAAAATCACATGCTCACATATGGTATGTTTTATTGTGCAAGAAAAACAGCCTTCGTATGTTCATTTTTTAAGACTTCGAGAAGTTTATACTAAAAGGAATGTTCTTAAGCTTCAGGTTAACATGAAACAAGAAATGAGTGGTCATAGTTGAGGATCAGAAGCAACAGCAAGAAATAAAAGGTGTGAATGGGAGTGTTCATGAGAATATTAAGATTGACTATGTGTTTAAGGTTGTGGTAATAGGGGACTCTGCTGTTGGTAAAACTCAGGTATTGTCCAGGTCTGCTAAGAATGAGTTTTGTTTTGACTCCAAATCTACCATTGGTGTGGACTTTCAGACTAGGACTGTCTCCATTCAGTCAAAAATTATCCAAGCTCAGATTGCTGGCCAAGAAAGGTTGAAATTATGAAGTTGTAATTAATATGTCTTTGTGCTGCAGGTGTGCATGTTTTCCAGTATACTCAAATATATAAGTAAGATCCTTTTCTCAAGTGAATCGAGAACTTTTTCCATCACAAGTAAACCTAGTTGTCTGACAATAAAGAGACACTACAGCAAATTACATTTCCAATGGCTAAATAACTCTATTACTAATGAAGAAACCCGAGATTATAGATATGCACAATGATTACTAAACTATTTCCACGCTTTGTTTAAAATCTTACAATTTTTTCCTTTCATGATGTTAAGAAATTACTTTTGAAAAATGTCTTGTGCTACTGACGTTTCTTACACTTAAAGTCTTATATGAATTAGCATGTTAGGTGCCACATTCTTTTTAATGAAATATCTGCCTGCAGATTAATGCTGCGCTGTGGCCCGGGTCTGAATCGGATCGGACCGGGCCTGCGGTCCTGCAGGGTCTAACGGGCCTGGTGGACCGGTCCTGGTGGTCCGGGGCCTGGTGTGACTTTTAGGCCCGTGACGGGCCGGTCCACATTTATTAACCCGTAAGTCCGGGACCGTTAGGCCCTGCACCGTCAGGCCGGGCCTAAACGGGCCCAACGACTGTATTTTTTATAAAAAAAAATTGTTTTAAAAATCAGCAACGACATTTTAAAAAGTAGCCTTTTGGGCTACTATTTGACCGTTTGAAGGTTTAAAAAATAGTTATTTGGCCCCCAAACTTTATATAATTACACTTTTAACCATTTCTCAACTATAAATACCCCTCATTCTTTCATTTTTATTCATCAATTCATCAATATCTCTCAATCTCTCTCAATCTTCTACTACAATTGCTTAATTTATTGTTGAAAATTCGTGAAAAATTGTGAAGTTGAATTGAAGTTTTCAAGTGTTCAACGATTTTCAATTTTCAAGAAATTGTTCGGCAATCCGGTAAACTCGTTTCAACTCTAATATTTTAATAATATATTTTTGTATGGTTTAGTTTGCATAATTATAATTTATATAGCATTTTCTTTGAAAAAAATATTTGGTAAAAGAAAAGGTAAAACCGGTGAAAGTAGTGGCCATAATACTACCCTTCCCCCGGCTCCCCGACTTAGAAAAGATAAGCAAGTTGAAAGTAGTCGTCAACCTAGACGTCCTCCTCCTCCTCCCGTAATGTTTGATAGTGATCACCCTTGTTTTCAACTTACCGATAGTGAGTTTCTACATGATGTTGCATTAGGTGATAGATTAGATGATGATGATGAAGCCCAAGCACCAGATTTAGATTATACACCTACTAGTCCTGTTCATAACTCAAGTAATGCACCGGCCGACCCACCTGTAGAAACTCCAAGTTTTAATAGACAACCTGCTAAACGTCAAGAAACATCATTAGTTTGAATTTTTTACTCAAGTAAGAGAACTAAATAAGGCTAAGTGTAAAACTTGTGGGAAATTACTGGTTCATAAATTTACTGGAGACCGTAGCGGCACGGGTAGTTTGACTAGGCACATAAAAACACATCCTAGAGATAAGGCTAGATTTTTGCAAATGCAAGCGTAGCAAGAGGGGACAAGTGTAGATTCTGCGATTAACCCTAGTACAGGTTCAAATCTAGTTCAACCAGGAATTAATACTGTCATCGGAGGTATTTTATATTACGATCCAAATAGAGATCGTGAAGAATTAGCAAAGATGATTACTGTTATGTGCTTACCTTATACTTTTGCTTCTAATCCTAATTGGGTTCATTATATTAGAAGACTTTTTAATCCTACTTATAAAGGTTGGCCTCGCGCAACAGTTAAGGCTGATATTTATAAATTCAAACATGAATATGAACAATATTTGCGGTATTTATTTCGGTATTTATTTACTCATATACCTAATCGGATTTCTATTACTACTGATATTGGTAGAAGTGGTAATGATTGTGATTATCTAACTGTTACAAGTCATTGGATAGATGATGAGTGGAATATGCAAAAACGTATAATTGCGTATAGAATAATAAATTCACGTCACACATGTAAGTCTATAGCTAACACTGTTTCAGATATTTGTGATTATTTTTGCTTTAGCGATAAAATAATGGCAATTTCTATGGATAATGCTTCTAGTAACACTAGTGCTATAGGCATGCTTACAAAAACACCAAATCCTGCATTTACTAATATTTTCCATGTTAGATGTATTTGTCATATTTATCATTTAATTGTCGGTGATGGTATGTGAATTTTAAACATAGAAATTGAAAAGGTTCGAATGGCTCTTAATTGGCTTTTTTATTCAAACTGTAGAACTATACTTAGAGAGTATTTTAAAAAATGTGATGAATATGGCCTTAGAGAAAGAAAGGTTCCTAAACCTTGCCCGACTAGATGGATTGTATGTACGAAAGTTTAGTAGTTGCATATGAATATAGAAACATAATTAATGCAACGTTTAATTCTAGGGTAGGTAACAAGGATGATTATGAAATGCTTACTATCCAAGATTGGACGAATGTTAAAATTCTTTTAGATTTTTTAGAACATTTTCAAGTTGCTACAAATGCATTCTGGGCAATATTATCCTACTATTTCAAACTGTTTAGTTTATATTGCCGCACTAGCTGATTTGTTTGTTGAATTTGGCGAGGGTGGGGATATTTATGAACTTGCTATAAATGAAATGAAACAAAAATTTAAAAAATATTTTTTTTCCTATCCCTCCTATTTTTAGTGTTGCTGCAATGTTAAATCCTACAATGAAATTGGGAGGTCCTCATTTTTGGTATTCAATATAAGACTTTAGATCTTTCAAACGAGGAAGTTGCTACACTTGCAGATGCAAAAGCATCAATTAAAATTAATGCTCAAACAGTTTATAATGTTTATCAACTTGCCTTAGAGCATGCTAGGTCAAATATTCCAACCCCTACTTCGTCTAGCTCACAATCGTCTAAAAGAGTTACGGGCTTAGCAGCTCTTAAGTCTTGGACAGAGTTCCGGGGTTCTCAAGGTGATAACTATGATGAAACTTCACATCTAAATGAGCTTCAAGTTTATTTGCCTCAGGGACTTGAAAAGGAGAATCCAGACAGCTCTTTTGATCTTTTGGAATGGTGGAAGTCAAGGGAAAAACAATTTCCGGTTCTTGCAAGGATGGCTCGGGATATTTTATTAATTCAAGCTTCAATTGTTGCATCGGAGAGCGTTTTCAGTCAAGCAAGACTGCAAATAGGTGATCATAGAGCGTCGATGAGGGATAGCTTGGAAAAATCGGTACTATTTAGAGATTAGATCCGCGCGGAAAGAAGAAACTTTGGAATTGCATAATTACAACCGGCGATAGATACAGCTTATGAAGAAATGATAGCGGAACTTGCGGAGGATTCAGCTTCGCCCGGAAGTGGTGATGAACAAGCTTCTTCTCCACCACCACCAACACAACATCCTCCCAACCTTGACGGATTTATGAGATTTGTTAGAGCTACAATGTAGATTATGATGTAACATGTACTTTGGCACATCTTCTTTTAGTTTTTTTTCTTTTAATGGTGGTATTAGTACTTTGTTGTGCCCATTCCATTGGGGGAAGGAAGACTAAGAAAGATATGTCATTTTGGGTAATAAAAATTATAAGACATACCCTTGAATAACTTTTTTCTCAATTTCTTTGTCTTTACTTCGAATTATTTATAAGCTACAATATATATATATATATATATATATATATATATATATAAGATACAATATATATAAGAGTATATATATACATAATAGATACAATATATATATACTACAACAAAATATATAACTATATAAGTTATAATATATATACATAAGATACAATATATACTACAAGAAAATATATAAGAGAATATATATACATAACATACAATATACTACAAGAAAATATATAAGGGAATATATATATACATAACATACAATATATACTAATTACTACAATACAATATACAATGAAATATATATTATATATACTATACTAATAACTAGTATACTATATAAATATATTCTATACTAGTATATTATATACTATACTAATAACTACTATACAAGATATTGCCTTAAACAAAAAAAATACAACAAAGCCCGCTAGGCCCACCAAGCCCGGCCCGCTAAGCCCGGCCTGCTAGGCCCATGACCACATGGGCTTAGGCCCATCACGAGCTGGTCTCACCTATTGAGCCCACGAAGCCCGGGACCGGCAGAGCCCAGGCCCACAAAGCCCGTTTCAGCCCGGGCCCGAGACAAAATACAGTACTGCAAAGGAAGACTACTACCAAATCAAGCATCCTCATCTCATAATATTTTTTTTCTTTTTACTGATCTGCAATAATTGGTATTCTTGCTAGACGGTTCTTCTTTTGGTTATCATAGAATTTTAAATGTTAAATTATGCATATCTGGTTTTTCTCATCATTGGAATCTTAGCCTTCCAGCATTGTCCATTAAGTGATTTATTACCCGAAATATAACATATAATTTCAGTTGATGTGAATTTTGTGACTCCAAAACTGCTTTGTTTGTTTCGTTTTGATATAGGCTACAAATTACCTTGAGTGCTCTGTTATTGTGATCATAATAGTGCTTATATATATTTTTTTGGTTCTAACATTTACTGTAAAAGTACTTTTCTTTCACAAAATTGTATCTCCTGCACTAATGATAGCTAACCTTTTACCTCATCTGCCCATGACTTTGGAAGTATAAATAAGTAATCAAGCTTAAGATTTTCAGGGAACACAAAAGAAAAAGAAGAGACCAAAAGTGGGGCGGAGCCACATTATTAGTTACAGGTTATAAATTTTATAACTTTTGATATATATATATATATATATATATACACACGAATCTTATAACTAAATCAAATTGTGACAAATTCAAAATCAAGAAACTTTAAAATCTAACTCGCCTTTTATTCAAAGGGAATCGGTTATTAGTAATAGTAAGAAAAAAGATTCTGCAAAACTTTCCAAATATTGCAATCAGAGAAAGTCAGCAATATGAAAATTCTTCTTCATTTATGCTTAAAATATACATACAAGTAGCAGCCGGTACTGTAGCTCAACGGCATTGGTGAGTCACTGCCCCAGTACCCTCTCCATCCCTAGCACCCCACCTGAATACACAGAGTACAGAGCAGCTGCCTCAGCTCAGATCAGCTAGTCCCTCAAAATCAGGCTCCCCACTGGCCACTTGTCCTACCTCAGCCACCATTACCAAAGTCAATACTATCTTATTGCGGCGGCAAAGCTAATTTGTGGTAGGTGACTAAAAAATATATCGTTCCTTTATTATTATTCTCTTTACTTTATTCTATTTTATATAGAGCTATAGCTTACCAAATCTTACAGTTTTGGTTCAAATTGAACACTGTTAAATCAATATGATGAATGTGTATAAACTGATGATTCTTGTCATACCAATACACGGCTAAACAGCCCCTTTAAATACAAATACAATAGAAACAAATCCCACTCTTGTAGGATTTATATTTAACTTAGGATTCTAATATTATCCCTAACTAGTAGGATTTATATTTAACTTAGGATTCTAACATTATCTCTAATATTATCTTCAATACCCCCCCTCAAGTTGGAGCATACGGATTACAAATGCCCAACTTGCGAAGTAAAAATTCAAACTTGTCTCTTCCCAAGGCCTTAGTGAATATATCCGCTAGTTGTACCGTAGTGGACACATATGAAGGGTGAATAGTACCATCGGTAATCGAGTCCCGAACAAAGTGACAATCTGCCTCAATGTGTTTCGATCTCTCATGAAACACCGGATTTTGAGCAATGTATAACGCAGACTGACTATCACAATAAAGATGCATGCCACCCTTGTGTTCAACACCCAAATCCCCTAAAAGTTGTTTCAACCATTTTAATTCACAAGTCAATGCAGCCATCGACCGATATTCTGCTTCAGCAGAGGAACGAGAGACCGTATGCTGTTTCTTAGTTTTCCATGAGACAGGAGACAAACCAAGAAGAACAAACCAACCACTTAAGGATCGTCTGGAAATAGGACAACTAGCCCAATCTGAGTCGCACCAACCTTCAAGCTGCAATGCACTATCCGATCTCAACAATATACCTTGTCCTGGGTTTTTCTTCAAATACCGAACAACACGCAATGCAGCTTCCCAATGTTCCACTCGCGGAGCCTGCATGAACTGAGATAATATGTGGACCGAGTATGCCAAGTCAGGCCTAGTGACAGACAAATATATCAAACGACCAATTAGTCGACGATACTTCTCTACATCTTGCAACACATCTCCTCCTGCCAGGGCTAGTTTGTGATGTTGCTCCATTGGGAAATCTGCAGGCGAGGAACCAAGCATACCTGTTTCTGTAATGATGTCCATGGCATATTTGTTCTGACAAATAAAAAATCCCTGTTTGCTACGAACTACCTCCAAACCCAAAAAATATTTTAAAAGACCCAAGTCTTTCATCTTGAAACAGTTCCCCAAGTATTGTTTAAAATTGAGCATAGCAGATTTATCATTACTTGCAACAAT
Source organism: Nicotiana benthamiana (assembly GCA_034376525.1). Lineage (NCBI taxonomy): Eukaryota > Viridiplantae > Streptophyta > Magnoliopsida > Solanales > Solanaceae > Nicotiana > Nicotiana benthamiana. The sequence continues at coordinate 3,147,994 of CM067326.1, forward strand.
CAAGTCATCCACATATACCAGCACATTTAACTGTGTTTTACCTGTCGACAAAGTAAATAGGGAATAATCAGAATATGACTGATTAAAGCCATAAGTTTTCAAAGCTGTTGCGAGCTTGGCAAACCAACATCGGGGAGCCTGTTTCAAACCATACAGTGACTTTTTCATCCTGCAAACTTTGCCACAATTTATATTATCAAAACCAGGAGGGATTTTCATATATACTTCCTCTTCAAGATCTCCATGGAGGAAGGCATTATGCACGTCCATCTGATGAACCTCCCAGTTCTTCACTGCTGCTACTGCTAGAAAAGTACGAACAGTTACCATTTTAGCTACCGGAGCAAATGTCTCATTGTAATCCAAGCCTTCAATCTGATGATGGCCAAAAATGACCAAACGAGCTTTCAATCTTTGCAAGTGTCCATGCTCGTCATACTTCTCTTTATATACCCATTTGCTTCCGAGGGCCTTTTTGCCAGGAGGCAAGTTAACAAGTTCCCAAGTACCTTGTTCCTCTAGAGCCTTAATTTCATCTGCCATGGCCTTTCGCCACCCCTCGTGTCTCATAGCTTCTTTGAAATTTCTTGGCTCATTCCCTACTGAAATAGCTGCAATATAGTTTCTATGTTTTTGAGAAAAATTGTGAGAATCAACGAAATGTGTTAATGTAAAGACCATACCTGAGGGAGATGTTGTCACGGGAATAACCGGAGGCGGAGATGGACGTTTATTATTTCGCACAGTGGTCACAAAGTCACGATATTTCACATTTGCATACTTAGTACGCATTCCCTTTCCCATAGCATCACCTTGCTCGCGCACCACACCTCGCTCATCAACAAGCTGCGGATCACTGACCTCAGGTTGCGTTACAGTAGCCTCCTCGCCACCAGCAGCATCCTCGCCACTGGCAGTCTCCTCGCCACCAGCAGCTGCCTCGCTACTGGCAGCCTCTTCGCCACCAGGCTGGGCAGGCTGTGCCGCTGCGGCACCAGCACAAATGTCCTCATCAACAGCCCCCCTAACTCGTAGTCCACCCTCATAGCACTCATCTTCATCGTCACTTAACACACAATCCCCCTTAAACGAGGCCGGAGTTGGATTAGATGTCACACTACTGCTAGTTATGAAAGGGAATTCATGCTCAAAGAATTGCACATCACGAGACACAAATCGTTGGTTAGTTTCTACATCAAAAACTTTCCACCCTTTTTTCCCAAAAGGATATCCTAGGAAAACACATTTCCTACTACGACTTGCAAATTTATCCCCTTTTCCCCGTTGATCATGAGCATAACACAGGCATCCGAAAACTTTGATGTGGTCATAAGAAGGGGTTTTATTGAACAAAATTTCAAAAGGAGTTTTATGTTTAAGCAATCTAGAAGGAGTACGGTTAATCAAATGACATGCGGCTTGAACACATTCCCCCCAAAATTGAAGCGGTAAATTTGCCTGAAATCTTAAAGCTCTGGCTACATTCAATATGTGTTGGTGTTTTCTCTCAACTCGCCCATTTTGTTGGGGGGTACCAACACACGAGGACTCAAATATTATCCCATTAGCCACAAAATAATCATTCAGATTATTAAACTCTGTTCCATTATCACTCCGGACTATTTTAATGTCACAAGAAAACTGACGTTTAATTAAAGCAATAAACGAAAGAAACAAGTATTCAACTTCCGTTTTATTGCTTAGCAAATATGTCCACACACTTCTAGAAAAATCATCGACGATGGTCAAAAAATAACGAGATCCACACAAAGAGGGTGTCTTGTAAGGGCCCCATAAATCAATGTGAACCAATTCAAATAAACGACTAGCTTTACTATTGCTAATTGGAAAACTATTCCTATGTTGTTTTGCACGAGGACAAACATCACAGGATTTATTTTTAATGTTTCTAGTAGAACCACTCACAAACGGAAGATGTTGTAGAACTCTTCCCGACGGATGTCCCAACCGTTGATGCCATAACTCTGCAGAACTACTTCGATCAATCTTCAAAGCTTTCACCCCTGGAACCCCGCGGAAATAATAAAGTCCTTCCACCCGATCACCCGCTCCAATCACCTTCCTCGTCGCTAGGTCCTGTATAACACACAATTTTTTAGTGATTTGCAAAGTACAATTTGATTCATCACATAATTGTGAAGCAGAAATTAAATTGCAGTTTAAGTCCGGAACATAGAGAACATTATTAATAGTCAATCCTTCCAGTTCCACCGAACCCTTCGAAGAAGCATTTGCACATCTGCCATCCGGTAAACCTACCGGATAATGAGACACACGGACCGCATTAATCAAAAGAGACGCATCATATGTTACATGATTTGATGCGCCGGTGTCGATTATCCAATCAACACCCTGCTTACCATGGAGTTTTGGCTTGAGAGAATTAAGATGGTCTAGGAGTTGCTGAACCTGAGCCGCGGAAACCCCTGCAAGAGCTGAGCCATCAGCGTGAGTAGCAGGCTGCGTACCTGGAGCAGCAGACCCTCCTGTCTTGTTTGCACGAGCAGGAGGTGTTCGTAGTCCGCGACCTGCTGTACCTGCTGCACGCCCCCCTCCGCGAGCCGAAGACGTGCTACCACGACCATTACCACGGCTTCCTCGAGGCCTATCACCCCACCAATCTGGGTATCCATGAAGCTGAAAGCAAGAAGCTTCGACATGCCCCTCACGATTGCAATAGGTACAAAGTTTATCCGAATTATCAGGTCGAGTAAACTTTGGTCGCGGGTCAGATTGCACCTTGAAAGCCATGATGCTTTCTCGATTAGAGGCCACTGTATCGGTCGAGCTTAGCCTCTCTGCCTGAATAATTTGCTGATATGATTTGTCCACCCCCGGAAGAGGGTCTTGAGCCAGAAGTTGACCTCGGATGGAAGCGAACTTGTCATCAAAACCAATCAAAAAATGATGTACGTAGTCATCTTCCCGCAATTTTTCCACCTGGGAAACAATATTACAGGAACAATTCCCACAAGAACACGACGGAACAGTGAGATACGTGTGGAGTTCATCCCAAATTTGGGCCAGACGACCAAAATACATTGCAACAGGTTCATTTTTCTCCTGCCTACACAAGCCCAGAGAGAGCTTCAATTGACAAATCCTAGTGCCATTGACAACACAAAAACGATTTTTAAGGTTTGTCCATAGCAAGTGAGCATCATCATATGCACCAATCGTAGAACGAATAGTCGGTTCTAGAGTATTGGTAATCCAAGAGACCAACATTGAATGAACGACCTCCCAATCCTCTCGCTTCTGGACATCAGTAGGCTTCACAATCGAGCCATCAACAAAACCAAACTTTCGTTTGGCCTTCAACGAGGTCTTGATCGCCCTCGCCCACTCATCGTAGTTTTCACCACGAAGCTGAATAGGGGTGATGATATTTCCTGGACCATCACTGGAGCCCAAGTGATAGATTAAATCGACTTTGGGTACTGATTGGTCTTGCGCAGCAGCCATGGCAGCGAATGTGTAGAGGAAGAAAGAAAAAAAAAAAAAAAGTATGTGAAGGCAGCGAATGTGTAGAGGTCGTGGAAAGGCTGCTGGAAAAGCCACAACAAGTAAAAAAGGGCTAATAGAAAGGTTGTATAATCCAGAATCAGGTGAGATATATTTGGATGGTGTGGAGATCAAACAATTCAAGCTAAGTTGGCTAAGGCAACAAATGGGCCTAGTGAGTCAAGAACCAATACTGTTTAACGAAACAATTCGTGACAACATTGCCTACAGCAGACAAGGGAATGCAACAGAAGAAGAGATCATTCAAGCAGCAAAATCAGACCCAGGAAATCGTAAGAGTACAAATATACGTGATTAATGAATAATACGTATAAGAGATTGAAAAAAAAAACTAGGCTCTTGATACCATGTTAAATCAATATGATGAATGTGTATAAACTGATGATTCTTGTCATACCAATACACGGCTAAACAGCCCCTTTAAATACAAATACAATAGAAACAAATCCCACTCTTGTAGGATTTATATTTAACTTAGGATTCTAATATTATCCCTAACTAGTAGGATTTATATTTAACTTAGGATTCTAACATTATCTCTAATATTATCTTCAATAAACACAAATTAGCTAGAACTTAGAAACAAACTGATAACTTAGAAATAAACTGATTTAGCACGATCATACATAGAATCAAGTGAAGCTATTAGTTGCAGACTAATAGAGGTGAACGAAACATGACAACGATGAACACAAATAGCTCCAGTGAAGAAAGACCAGTTCAACTGTTACAGTTTATTCTAATACTCAAATTGATTTTGAATATGTAACAGCAATAAATTAGTTAGGATTACAAATTGGTAAAGGTTTCGTACCTTATAACAATGAAATTGCTAACCAAAATGTTATCTTCCCTTTGCCTTGCAGCCCGCAACTTCCACTTGTTGGGGAATTCTTATACACAAATTGCCAGACCATGATCACACAATTAACATCCAAAAATATCATTATGAAGTATACAATTTTATCTTAAAATTACAATAATACACAAATTGCTACCTTAAGATACTTTTGCCCAAAAGGTAAGGTTTAGCATAACAATTTCAATAAACACCACCTTCCAAGTACCTCTTATACTTTTCCTGAAAATTACAATTTTTTTTGCACTAAAATACAACAACTTAATATGGGATAAAGTGAAAAAAGTTTCTACGGATCACATGCTATTTTGGTAACCAAATGCATCGAAAGATATTGAGAATAGTCCTGTTTATCACACCGCATTGCAAAATCTATTCGATCACCAAGTCACTAACCTAGTACAGTATAACTTGTAGGATAGCTATAGGAAAGAAGACTAAAGCAAAAAACAGTAAGCCTTCATTATCAGATATTAAAATTCTTATAGCATTGTTAGTTCTCTGGTCTAATATGGAAGTGATAACCTCTAAATCTTCAAGGTTTCTCTATCTATTTTATTACCAATCAAATCTCAAGTATGACAGTTTATAATAATGTTTAGTGAAGGGTTTTGCTAATTGAAGAAAGAGAGATAAGCTCCGCCTAATTCGACGGAAGAATAGTCATACACAATGGATAAGAACCTATTAAACCAAAATGCCTCTTGCTCGTGTTGTTTGAATCTTGGCTGTGAGGCCTAGGTGTTGAAACACGGCACCTTGGACTTAGGGTTTTGATTTTATTATTGGTGATGGATAAACCTAACTTGGGGAATTGCTTGCCATTGAAATCTGAACCGACAAAGCCTAACCCATTTGGGAAAATTCTCCTATAAAGACTTGAACTTTCAGTTTCAGTGATGAGCATTAAGTTTTCCATACTCACACAGGCGCAAATGCAAGAAATAAGAAGTCTTCTAATCATTTGAAGCAATGCCTAAGTCGTCAAAATCAAGGTTTACTGAGATATATAGTGAAGAAACCACTGAAGATGTCCTAGTAAAAAGGCAAAAAAATAGTAGCAAGTACTAAACTTGTTTAATTAAGATTGTGATCATGAAATTTGTGCAATTATTTAATTTTTCGACTACTGTAGTTAGAAATATCTTTTTTATTTTAAGAAAAATTAAAAATTAATTTTTAAATGTTATAACTACCAAAGTCGAAAGATTGGTCAAAGTTTTATTGACTTTGTCCCGATTATAGTGGTTGGAAAAACTAATTCATGAAATTTTGCGCTAAATATTACGATTATTGCAGTCGAAAAGGCAATCACCTATAAATTAAAAAATTAAAAAATAAATTATACTTTTCCGACTATTTTGTAGTCGGAATATGTAGTAAAAAAATAGTATTTTTTTGGTAGTGTAGGAATTGAATAGGAAGAAAAACACCTTTTGGACTAAATGGATTCATGAATGCTACATAAAAGAGCAGCACATGGAGAGTATGTCTATCCTTCAGCAAGCTAGGTGTATGGTTAGAAAAATAGTTAAGAGAAGAGAGAAACTGTGTCACGTGCAACCTGACTTTGCTAGCAGTACAAGTATGAACAGAAGCATGTACGTTAAAATAGTAGGGGATCTGCCCAAAGTTCCCCGGAAAAACCTCATGTGTGAGCATATTGTTTAATCAAAATATAAAATTTTAGTCAAATATAGAATTTAGAAGAACACGAATTATTGATAACTAAAAAAGTATATAAAAGAAATTAATTTATGTAGCAGAAGAATATTTCAAGAGAAAAGCGGGTAAACCAAGATATATTCCAATAATATTTTTTTGTGTTCAACTGATCAGATGTTTCCCCTTTTATAGGTGTCCTAGAGATATACGTTTTACCCAAATCATAATGAGGTTATTATGAGTAATTAAAGACATTGAATGCTACGTTACATAATTATTATATTTAATATGAATTCCCTAACGTATTTCGTATTTAACTTCTTTCATATGATGTATCTGCGCTCTTTTTACTATCAGATTCATTCTTTTCTGCCCATGGATATAAACGACTTCAACAGGTATGGGCACTAAATTATTTGAATATTTACCCATGCCTCCTCTTCGGTTATTAGCTCGTGTATGTTGTAATTCGCCCCTGCTATTGCTCGTGCCTCTTAACCAGCTGTCACTCTTTGATCACTTAAACAGTCTACATGTCATGACACATTTTCTTAAATATAATTTTTTTTCAATACAGATAGTCCCCCTTCCCACTTTCCATTTATTCATCGGTTGAATATTTGGGAAGTGGATTTCTTTAAAAGAAAACTTTTGTCACCATAAATGTTATTACAAAACTGACACTTCAATTGTCGCTTCCATTTAATGCTCTATATACGTGTAATTTTCTCACTGGTTCTGCAGTTTTGCAGCCCTTTTCAAGGCTTATCCTACGGCTCCACTATTCTCGAAGTATAGGTTATCGTTATTATGGTTCTTCCATCATCGTACTTTTTTCTTTTACCGGTTGTCCATCAATATAAATATAACTTCTTTTTTTGTTTTCTATCACGTAAAACTTATTGAACACTCCTATTCTTTAAATCTCTATTTACTTCTTCCCTACTTCGATCTTGATCTTCTTCACCATGACTTCACCAAACCCTTACCCTAGGAGAACTCCTATTTTAGATAACTTCCCCAATGGCCCCATTAGACATAGAAGAGGTGGCAGACTATGTAATTTAAGGTTTGTTCGTAGTGGTAGCACTTCTATGTCTTCTCCTAGTTCTGGTCCCTCTTCTAGAACTAGAGGTTCCCTTCTCCAAAGGTCTTCATCTAGAAGTAAAGAACCTTCTGAGCCCTTACGCGAGCTTTCGGTTGAAGAGATAGTTCCAACAGAGCTATCTTTTTTCCATGGTAGGGAATCTCTTAGAAAACAAGTCGCTACCTTAGACCGTGTTGATGCCTTCCCAATCAAATTACAGAGATTCTAGCTCCCATTATAGTCCGTAAAGACTGTCACTGGAGCAATGATTTTCCCATAATTATTCCCAATCCTAATCGGAGGATCACTTCTTACATGATTGGGTTTTCGCTTGTTTACACATACCCTTTCACTTTAGGGTTCAAACCAGCCATCGACCCGGTCATTCTAGATTTTTGTCGTTTTGTCAATGTCTGTTTGGGCTAGATTGGTCCAATTGTATGGAGGGCAGTTGCATGTTTGAGGCATCTTGCCAATCTAACAAACGTTAACTTTACTTTTCCTCACCTAATCCACCTCAACTCTCCTAGGCTTTTCCACAATGGCATTTTTACCATAGCAGCCAGGAGCAAAAGGGTTGTAGTGAACCCCGAAGATGATAAGGATCGTGGCTGGTATGCCCAGTTTGTTGCTACCCCTACTGCTGCTTAGTAGGCAAAGATAATGTTTCCTTCCCCGATAAGTGGAATTTGCAAGTAAGTTTTATTTTCTTCTTGTGTCTTTTTCCTTCAAGTTTATCGATTTCCCTAATATTTCTTTTTTTCTTTTAGCAACCATGGGAATTGTAGAGGATGTACTCAACTTCTGTGGTTGGGTAGATAAGTTGCTGAAGACCGCTCCAATGGAGGGTAGGTCGTGAAAAATCTTTCCAACCGTTGTGGTCGGAAAGTAAAGACTCATGCTAAGAGGTTTTATTTTACCTTCCACGCATATAAATATTTTCTTTTATTGTTCTGAATTTCATCCTTCTTTTTATCAGGATTTATTATTCGAAGAGTCACTGCTGAAGCTGTTGCTGCTTCTCGTGACTCTTCAGGTACTCGGACCTCCTTAGCCCGTGAAACAATCTTGGGCTCTTTTTCAGTAAAAAGGAAAGCTCTTGAAGAAGAAGATTCCGATGAAGAATATGAAGGAGGATCCCTGGTGATGAGACCACAAGAAAAAAGGCGTATCGTCTCTGATGACAAAGCTGAGGCCTCACCTCTTTATGCACCAATCATTATTCCTGACGAAGACGCCACTCCTCGTGATACTCGTGAGTCCATTAACCAACATTTTTCAATGATTTTGATAGTGGAGATTTAGGACCGGGTTTAGAAGAACTCCCCTTATCTTCCTATTCAACTCCCGCACCTGCTATTCTTTCCTTATCTGCTCCAAATGTTTCTGTTCCTGTCTCTACTGTTCCTACTCCTTCCTATGCTCCTGCTTTGACAATTCCCCCACCTATCGTTCACCATTTGGAGGCGGGTTCTTCGAGTAGAAGTGCTGCGATGAGAAGCGTTACTATTGAAGATCCTGCTAACAGTAGCCTTCTACGGAAATCTGGTCAAGTAGACATTTGGATCGAGCCTTTAATTGGCCCAATCGAGAAGGCAAAACTAGAGATCTACAGCTGCCTGACCCAGATAAATGACATAGTGCATGCCACTCTAAAGGTATTCTTCTTTTTTCTCTTCTTTGCTTTTTTACTTCGTAAAATTTCTATCTTTGGGATTTTTATTTTCCTTTTTATTCCAATCTCATTGGTACAGAGCTAATGAATAGAATCTCCCTCTTGGAGAAGACAGCACGTGATTTAGAGAGGGTTGCACTTGATTCACAATTGAAAGCAACCAATTGGAAAGAGCAATTTGACAATGCTCAAATTGACATGGAGGATTTGCAAGAGAGCAGGGATACCTTAGAGCAGCAGCTATGAGCATTAGCTTCGGAGCTGGCACTTATCAAGGCTTCCATGAGCCAAGCAGAAAAGGAGAAAGAACGCATTGAATCCTCCTTTTTGGAACAACTTTCTAAAGCTAACAATAAGAACAGGGTGTTAAAGGCTTTGTTGAACCAAAAAGAAGTTTATTCTGAAGATCTCATACAAAATTTAACTCAAGCACAAGAAGATCTACGAATTTCTACTGACAAGGTACATGCATTAGAGAGCTCTCAGGCTTCTCTTCAAGCTTCTGATAATTCTCCCTCGGCCGAGAATGAAGAGCTTAAGAATGAGGTCACTACCTGGGAGAAGGATTATAAGATCCTTGAAGAAAAATTTGATGTCGAAGTAAGTTGGGCTTTTTTGAATTCTCGTCGTGATACTTTGATTGAGACGGGTCAAGAAGGATTTGACCTGGAGTCTGAATTAGCTAAAGTTAATGAAACTATTGAACACACTCAGCAACCTCAGGATTTTCCTTCTCCCGTGATTGAAGCTCCCGTGGCTGAAACTCATACAGATATCACTTCTTCTTCAAGCCCAATCAAACCTACTACTGTGAGTCAACTTGAAACTGCTCATGATGTTGCTCTTACCCAAGCTGAGCATGTTGCTGCAAATCAAGATCAACCTGCAATCGTTGATGCATCTTATTCAGTTCCTTCAACTTCTTGTTGAAAAATTTTCCTTATCTTGAATTCCTATTTTTTTTACTTTGGAAAGTTATGTAAAGAACCCTTGGCTTCATTTGTGGGTTGATTTTTGAACGCAAGTCCCCAAGTCCTTTATAGGGCAAGTTGTATAAAGAATTTCATAGCTTTATGACTAAATTTTGTATTTAGTCTTCAGTTTTTTTTTTACATTATGTTTACTCTTGCCTTTTTCTTCTGAAGGACTTACAAAATAATTTTGCATTTTTGTCCTATAAAAATGCTTCTGTTAATCTCATGACTTAATAACTTAAACATGAGTTTTATAAAGAGGGATCTTTTATATTGCGATACTTAATGAAGAAAACGTCTCAACTTCATAATGGTGCTATCATACGATGAAAGAGATAGGAACACACATTTTTATCTGAAATAACTCTGATAAGTTTTGAATAATACTTAACAAGTTTTGAATAATACTTTACATGTATTTGAAGTAAATTTATAACTTCCTCGTAACTGTTTTTCTTGTAACGGATTTATGAAAAAATAATAAACACCTGATTTTTCTTTATAGCCCATTTCTGAACAATAAATGCAAGGTTTCACTTTATAACCTGCTTTAGTACATGGTTTTTACCCTAACTACAGTAAGGTTTTCTCTAACCATGGCTCGTGACTTTATGTGATTTTTACTCTGCACTTGACTTTTCCAAGCTTGATTTCTTCAGTCTTCTTTACCTCCTTTATACATACTTGTGTATATTATGTAGTCCCTCAAGTGTTTGAGTGTTGAAGAATGAAGTCTCAAACACTTGATTGTTTCCCTCATTAAGTCCTTTTCAAGAAAAGGAAAAACATGCGGGACTCGGAGATGCGATTATAGATGAATACTTAACCCATTTTAGTTTCTATCAGAATAATTGTAGCCCTAGGCCAGGAATTTGGGTTATTCTATGTACCTTAGAGATCGTGACTCATCATTTAGTACGGGTAAGCTTTTTGCCTATCAGCTGAAATCATTAGTAAAATCGTAACTCAAAAAGTAATTTAAAATAACAATAGCTAACTGTGAGTATTCCTTAGAAATAATATCTCTTCAAATGAACAACATTCTAATGCGAAGGAAGTATCTTTCCATCCATTGTCTCTAGTTCAAATGCTCCATTTCCTGCTATATTCCGAACTCTATGTGGTCCTTCACATGTTAGACTTAATTTACCTGCGTTAACTGCCTTTGAAGATTGAAAAACCTTTTTAAGTACGAAGTCCCCAACTTTAAAGAATCTAAGGCATGTTTTTCGATTATAATATTGTTCTATGACTTGTTTCTGTGCTGCCATTCTTATTAATGCAGCTTCTCCCCTTCCTTCGAGTAAGTCAAGGTTGACTCGCATTTATTCATTATTAAATTCTTGTGTTATCTGTGTGAGCCTTGTGCTTGGCTCTCCCATCTCAACTGGAATCAATGTCTCAGCTCCATAAACTAATGAAAACGGTGTTTATCCCGTGCTTGTTTTTACGATAAGCCCATAAAACTCCAGTTAACACCTTAGGCCAACTACCTTTTGATTCTTTTAACTGCTTTTTTTAGCTTGTTGATAATAATCTTGTTTATCGATTTTGCTTGCCCATTTCACATTGGGTGGTAAGGTGTTGACATAATCCTCTTAATTTGCCAACTTTGAAAAAATTTAGTGATTTGAGCCCCTATAAATTGAGGGCCATTATCACACACAATCTCTTTTGGTACTCTAAATCGGCATATTATATTTCTCCAAATGAAATCCTTGACTTCTTTTTCTCGCACCTGTTTAAATGCACCTGTTTCTACCCATTTAGTAAAGTAATCAGTAAGTATGAGCAAAAATTTTACCGGTCCTTTCGCTTGTGGTAATGGACCAATGATATCCATTCCCCATTTCATAAATGGTCATGGCACGATTACTGGATGTAGCAACTCCGCAGGTCTATGCATATTGTTACCGTACTTTTGGCATTTATCGCACTTAGCCTCGACACTTTCTGCTTCTTCTTCCATTTTGGTCGAGTAATAGACTGCCTAATAAGGGTTCTTACCAATGACCTTCCTCTCGCGTGATTCCCACAGTGCCCCTCATGAACCTCTCTCATTACATACTGTGTTTGAGAAGGTCCGAGGCATATTGCAAGAGGTCCTCCAAACATTTTGTGATATAAATTTCCTTGCTTTAAGCAGTAACGTGCATCTCGCTTTTGAAGTGCGTGAGCTTTCTTCTTATCTTCAGGCACGGTACCATACTGAAAAAAGAAACAATTTTCTTTCTCCAATCCTAAGTTAAATTATTAAAATTACCTCATTTTTATCAGGGTCAAGAACTGAATGAAACAAATGTATAATTGAGGCGTTTGAATCGCTTACCACGTCAACCACTGATGCGAGGTTAGCTAAAAAACCAGCTTCAACATTCTCATCCCTTGGTATTTATGTAAATTTCCAAGTTTGAAATTTCTTTATCAATTCCCGTACCTTTTCTAGGTATTGCAGCATCCTTGTTTCCCTGGCTGTATAAGTCCCCAGCATTTGATTAACCACGAGTTGTGAATCACTCTTGATTATAATCTAATTTATGCCAAGTTCTCGTGTCAGTTCTAGACCTGCAATAACAGCTTCATACTTTGCTTCATTATTAGTCATGGAATTACATTTAATGGCTTGTCAAATGGTTTCACCCATAGGTGGTACCGAGACAATACCTAAAGCCGCACCTTTTACGTTAGATGAACCATCAGCGAATAAAGTCCAAGTTCCTGGGGTTAGCTCCATTGAATACTTGCAATTCTTTTTTTTCTTCTAATTGCATATCTTTACTAAAATCAACTAGGAAATTAGCTAATACATGTGATTTTATAGCAGTCCTAGGTTGATAGGTGATTTCGTATTCACTTAACTCTATAGCCCATTTAGCCAATCTTCCTGATAACTCATGTTTATGCAATATATTTCGTAAAGGGTAAGCAGTTATTAAAGCAATAGGATGACACTGAAAATAAGGTCTCAATTTCTTAGATGTCATGATTCATGCAAGAGCTAGTTTTTCTAACTAAGGATAACGTGTCTTTACATCTAATAAATATTTACTAACATAATAAATGGGGGATTGTTTACCTTGCTCCTCCCCGACCAATACAGTATTTACCGCTACTTTAGAAACGGCAAGGTAAACAAGTAGCCTTTCCCCTATTTTTGATTTTGCCAGTAAGGGTGGATTTGACAACTAATTTTTTAAGTTTCTGACCGCCTGTTGACATTCTTCATTCCATTCAAAATGATACTTCTTTTTCAGGGCCGAGAAAATTTTAAAGCATTTCTCTGATGACTTGGAGATGAATCTCCCCAAAGCTGCATTCCTTCCTGTTAACCTTTGAGCTTCTTTCTTATTTGGAAGTATATCAGGGATTGCCTCGATGGTCTTAATCTGTGCAGGATTTACCTCAATACCAACGATAGAAATAAGAAAATCCAAAAACTTACCTGATGCAACACCAAATGCACATTTCTCGGGGTTTAATTTCATATTATATTTGCACAAAATTGAAAATGTATCAGATAAATGAGATATGTGATCCTTTTCATACTGAGTTTTAACAAGCATATCATCTATATATACTTCCATAGTTTTCCCTAAATGTTCTTGAAACATTTCGGTAACTAACCTTTGATACGTTACACCTGCATTCTTTAGACCAAAGGGCATTACCTTATAACAATAAGTCTCCCTATTTGTTATAAATGAAGCTTTTTCCTCATCTTCTAGATCCATTTTAATCTAAATATAAACTGAATATGCATCTAAATACTTAATAGCTCATGACTTGTTGTCGCACCAATCAGATGTTCTATGTGTGGTAGTGGAAAAGATTCTTTAGGACACGCTTTATTAAGAACATCATAAATTACACAAACTCGTCACTTACCGCTCTTCTTTGGAACCACAACAGTATTAGCTAACCAGTTAGGATACTTTACCTCACGAATAGAACCAATTTTTACCAATTTTTGGACGTCATCTTGAATCACCTGATTCTTGAGAGTTCCTTTCTTTCTTTTCTTTTGTTTGACTGGAGGGTATAAGGGATCTTCATTCAGTTTATGAGTCATTACCTCCGATAGAATCCCTGTCATGTCAGAGTGGGACCTCAGTCCACGTTAGAATTAAAAAAATCAACTAACTTACCTCCCATTCCTTGGCTAAGATTAGCTCCAACGTAAACTTTCCTATCAGGCCATCAAAAAAATAACATGACAGGCTCCAATTCTTCAATTGTGGTTTTGATATTTCCATTTTTCTCCGATTCCTAAATAGTATTGGGTCTTGAATCTATATTTGTTCGCCCTTGCTCAGTTGAGGTTTGCGTTGTGGTGACCTCAACTGCCTTCTGTAATTGTTATTTACCTTTATTTATCATCCTTGTATCTGCAAGAATTGATTGCCCTAGATGCATTTTGATCTCCATGAATTTGATAGATTCCTTATGGTGATGGAAATTTAATAACTTGATGTAAATTTGAAGGTACTGCATCTATTTCGTTGATCCATGGCCTCCCAAGAATTATGTTGTAAGCCATCTTCATATCTACTACCTGGAACTTTGTTTCTTTGATGACACCTTCGGCGAATGTGGTGAGTGTTACCTCCCCTTTCGTGACTGCACTGGAATTGTCGAATCCAGATAAAGTGTGGCCTTTTGGTATTATTTTGTCGTCGGCTTGCATTTCGTGCAATACTCTTGACAAAATAATGTTTAGCGAGCTACCTAGATCAATCAAAACTTATTTTACATTAGTACCATATACAATTAAAGATATTACTAGTGCGTCATTGTGGGGTATTAACACTCTATCTGTATCTGCAACGTTGAATGTAATGTTATCTTCTTCCAAGGTGTGTCTCACCTGTTTCCCTAAAATGATTGTAATTATTGAAATCTTGTTAACGGCCATGTATGATATACCATTAATATCTTCATCTCCACTTATAACATTGACAGTCCTTTTCGGGGACGATGGTTTTGGAGGTTCCTCCCTATTTTCATGTAAGCTTGCTAAACTTTCTCGTTGAATAGCTCCGTGAGATATCCTTGCTTCAACAGATGATCAACTTCACTTTGTAGAAATCTACAGTTGACTATTTTATGTCCGTGGTCATTATGACACTCGCACCAATGGTTAGGATTTCGCCTGTTTGGATTGATCTTATTTCTTTTGGTCATCGAACCATATCTCCCATGCTTTTCAAAACAACAACTAACTCGGTGGTGCTGATGTTGAAGTTATAATCACTGAATCTTGCTTTTAAATTTGAATCATCATCTCGTTGCTCATGAGTGTTTCAATCATTCCTAAATCTCGAGCCTGACTCTCTATTCCTTGATCTATGATCGTACCTCTGATTGTCTTGCTTTGATCGTGAGTCACTTCCTGCAGGTCCCATTTAAGGCTCATATCTATTTTTTCTGGACCTTTTTTCAGCCTACATACATCTTGAACTTACCGTTTCTTCTTTTTGAAATCGTGGAACAATATCTTCCTTAATTCTTAGCTTCGTGCTATATCTGTTATAAACGTTATTCCAAGTTGTAGCTAGGAATTGTCAAAGGTTTTCTTTGAGCCTCCTCGTGGCTTCTGAACTTTTTTCATTCAAATTACTTGAAAAGCCTATAGCTGCCCAGTTGTTAGGTACACGTGGCAATATCATTCTTTCACGTTGAAATCTTTACACAAATTCTCTAAGCAACTCTGAGTCTCCTTGTTTAATTTTGAAAATATCTTCCATTCTTTTTCCCACCTTTTGAGCTCCCGAGTGTGCTTTGATGACTGAATCTGCAAGCTCAGCAAAAGAATTTTTAGAATTTTCAGGCAAAAGAGAGTACCATGTGAGCGCTCATTTAGTGAGTGTTTTGCCAAATTTCTTAACTAAAATAGATTCAATTTCCTGCTTAGTTAAGTTGTTGCCTTATACTCCCGTCGTAAATGCAGTCACGTGGTCTCGTGGGTCTGATATTCCATCATATTTTGGAATGTCAGGCATTTTGAAAATTTTTGGAATTGGAAGAGGAGCAGCACTTGGCTTCTAGAGCTGTTGTGAATATCGACCCATACCTACTCATTTGATCACGGGTGGTACGCCGGGTATTTGCTTTATGCGCTCACTTTGCTCCTTGAGATGTTTTTGCAAGGTTAGTACTAAGTTTTTTAAATCAGAGTTAACCACATTACTTGGTTCCCTCTCTTTTGATTCACTTGGAGTCTCTCCACAGCCCAAGTTGACAAGTCCAGAACGAGGGCTTTTCAAAGTGTTATTATTGGGTGTTGGTGCAGGGGTTGCAATAGGTAACCAGTTAACAAGTGCTTCAACACCTTTGTTAATCTGAGCAGCAATTAATTTCTGCAAAGCATCATCAACGGTTTCAGCATTCACAAATTGAGCATGTTCATTCATTTGAGACCTATCAGGGCTTCCCTCTCGAGATTGTCGGGGAGAGCCTTACGGAATTGGAATCGGGGTGTTAATATCTTGTGCATCTCCCTGATTTTGTTGGTTTTTTTGGTTTCCTCGAATGTTAATATTATTTTTCCATGATTGATCAGCAAGAAAAGTTAATTGAGAAAAAATAGATTATCAGAGTCCCGGCAATGAAACTAAATTGTTTAACCAAAATTTGGAATTTTAGTCAAAGCTAGAATTTAGAAGAACACGGGTTATTGATAATCAAAAAAATGTATCAAAGGAATTAAATAACGTAGCAAAAGAATATTTCAAGAGAAAAGCGAGTAAACCAAGATATATTTCAATGATTTATTTGTGTGTTCAACTGATCAGATGTTTCCCCTTTTATAGGTGCCCTAGAGATATACATTTTACCCAAATCATAATGAGGCTATTATAAGTAATTGAAGACATTGAATACTACGTCACATAATTGTTACATTTAATACGAATTCCCTAACGTATTTAGTATTTAATGTTCGTTATATTTTTTATCTGTGCTCTTTTTACTGTTAGATTCATTCTTTTGTGCCCTTGGATATAAATGACTTCAATAGGTACAGGCGCTGAATTATTTGAATATATACCCATGCCTCCTCTTCTGTTATTAGTTTGTGCCTGTTGCAATTCGCCCCTGCTGTTGCTCGGGCCCTTTAACCAGTTGTCACTCTTTGATCATTTGAACAATCTACGTGTCATGATACGTTTCCTTAAATATAATTTTTTCTAATACAATCTTTACTAAAATCAGATAAGAAATCAGATAATACCTGTGATTTTATAGCAGTCTTAGGTTGATTGGTGATTTCGTATTCACTTAACTTATCCAATCTTCCTGATAACACATATTTATGCAGTATATTTCGTAAAGGGTAAGTAGTTATTACAACATTAGGATAACATTGAAAATAAGGTCTCAAATTCCTAGATGCCATGATTAATGCAAGTGCAAGTTTTTCTAGCTGAAGATACCGTGTCTCCGCTCTAATAAAGATTTACTAACACAATAAATAGGGGATTATTTACCTTGCTCCTCTCGGACCAATACAACACATACCGCTACTTCAGAAACGGCAAGGTAAATAAGTAGCCTTTCCCCTATTTTTGATTTTGCCAGTAAGGGTGGATTTGACAAATACTTTTTCAAGTTTCTGACTGCCTGTTGACATTCTTCATTACATTCAAAAAGATCCTGCTTTTTAAGGGCCGAGAAAAATTTAAAGCGTTTCTCTGATGATTTGGAGATGAATCTACCCAAAGCTGCATTCCTTCCTGTTAACCTTTGAACTTCTTTCTTAGTTGGAAATATATCAGGGATTTCCTCGATGGCCTTAATCTGTGCATGATTTACCTCAATACCACCGTTAGAAATAAGAAAACCCAAAAACTTACCTGATGCAACACCAAATGCACATTTCTCGGGGTTTAATTTCATATTATATTTGCGCAAAATTGAAAATGTATCAGATAAATACGATATGTTATCCTTCGAATACTGAGTTTTAACAAGCATATCATCTATATATACTTCCATAGTTTTCTCTAAATGTTCTTGAAACATTTTGGTAACTAACCTTTGATACATTACACCTGTATTCTTTAGACCAAAGGGCATTACCTTATAACAATAAGTCTCCCTGTCTGTTATGAATGAAGTTTTTCCTCATCTTCTAGATCCATTTTAATCTGATCATAACCTGAATATGCATCTAAAAACTTAATAGCTCATGACTTGCTGTCGCATCAATCAATTGTTCTATGTGTGGTAGTGGAAAATATTTTTTAGGGCAAGATTTATTAAGAACAATATAAATTACACAAACTCGCCACGTACTGTTCTTCTTTGGAACCACAACAGTATTAGCTAACCAGTTATGATACTTTACCTCACGAATAGAACCAATTTTCAGAAATTTTTGGACTTAATCTTGAATCACCTGATTCTTGAAAGTTCCTTGCTTTCTTTTCTTCAGTTTGACTGGAGGGTATAAGGGATCTGCATTCAGTTTATGAGTCCTTACCTCCGATGGAATCCCTGTCATGTCAGAGTGGGACCTCAGTCCACGTTAGATTTAAAAAGTTCAACTAACTTACCTCCCGTTCCTTGGCTAGGATTAGCTCCAACGTAAACTTTCCTATCAGGCCATCAAGAAAATAACATGACAGGCTCCAATTCTTCAATTATGGTTTTGATATTTTCATTTTCCTCTGGTTCTTGAATATTATCGGGTCTTGAATCTATATATTTTCGTCGTTGCTTAGTTGAGGTTTGCGTTGTGGTGGCCTCAACTGCCTTTTGTGGTTTCTACTTACCTTCATTTCTCGTCCTTGTATCTACAATGGAATTGATCACCCTGGATGCATATTGATCTCCACGAATTTGACAAATTTCCCATGGTGATGGAAATTTAATAACTTGATGCAAAGTTAAAGGTATTGCCTCCGTTTCATGGATCCATGGCCTCCCAAGAATTATATTGTAAACCATCTTCATATCTACTACGTGGAGCTTTGTTTCTTTGATGACACCTTCGGCGAATGTGGCAAGTGTTACTTTCTCTTATGTGACTACACTGGAATTGTCGAATCCAGATAAGTGTGGGCGTTTGGTATTATTTTGTCATCGGCTTGCATTTTATGCAATAACCTTAGTAAAATAATGTTTACCAATCTACCTAGATCAATCAAAACTCGTTTTACATTAGTATCATATACAATTAAAGATATTACCAATGCATCATTGTGGGGGTATTAACACTTTATCTGCATCTGCATCGTTGAATGTAATGATATCTTCTTCCAAGGTGTGCCGCACCCGTTTCCCTTGAGTGATTGTTATTTTACCATTAATATATTCACCTCCATTTATAACATTGACAATCCTTTTCGGGGACGGTGGTTTTGGAGGTTCCTACCTATTTTTCATGTAAGCTTGCTTGCCTTTCTCGCTGAATAGCTCCATGAGATACCCTTGCTTCAACAGATGATCAACTTCACTTTGCAGAAATCTGCAGTCGGTTGTTTTATGTTCGTGGTCATTATGAAACTCGCACCAATGGTCAAGGTTGCGCCTGTTTGGATTTGATCTCATTTCTTTTGGTCATCGAACCTTATCTCCCATGCTTTTAAAAACAACCACGAGCTCGGTGGTGCTGACATTGAAGTTATAACCACCAAATCTTGCTTTTAAATGTGAATTATCATCTCGTGGCTCATGAGTGTTTCGATCATTCCTGAATCTCGAGCCTGACTCTCTATTCCTTGATCTATGATTGTACCTCAGATTGTCTTGCTTGATCGTGAGTCTCTTCTCGCATGTCCCACGTAAATCTTGTATCTATTTTTTCTAGAACTTTTTTCAGTCCCCATACGTCCTGAACTTACCTTTTCTTCTTTTTGAAATCGTGGAATAGTATCTTCCTCAATTTTTAGTTTCGTGATATATCTGTTATAAACGTCATTCTAAGTTGTAGCTGGGAATTCTCAAAGGTTTTCTTTGAGCCTCTTCGTGGCTTCTGAACTTTTTTCATTGAAATTGCTTGCAAAGGCTATAGCCGCCCAGTTGTCAAGTACATGTGGCAATGTCATTCTTTCACGCTGAAATCTATCCACAAATTCTCTAAGCAACTCTGAGTCTCCTTGTTTAATTTTGAAAATATTTTCCATTCTTTTTTCCACCTTTTGAGCTACCAATTGTGCTTTGATGAATGAATATGCAAGCTCAACAAAAGAATTTATAGAGTTTACAGGTAGAAGAGAATATCATGTGAGCGCTCCTTTAATGAGTGTTTCGCCAAATTTCTTAACTAAAATAGATTCAATTTCCTGCTTAGTTAAGTCGTTGCCTTTTACTCCCGTCGTAAATGCAGTCACGTGGTCTCGTGGGTCTGATATTCCATCATATTTTGGAATGTCATGCATTTTGAACATTTTTGGAATTGGAAGAGGAGCAGCACTTGGCTTCTAGAGCTGTTGTGAATATCGATCCATACCTACTCATTTGATCACGGGTGGTACCCCGGGTATTTGCTTTATGCGCTCACTTTGCTCCTTGAGTTGTTTCTGCAAGGTTAGTACTAAGTTTTGTTAAATCATAATTAACAACATTACATGGTTCCCTCTCTTGTGATTCACTGGGAGTCCCTCTACTGCCTGAGTTGACAAGTCCAGGACGAGGGTTTTCCAAAATATTATTATTAGGTGTTGGTGCAGGGGGTTGCAACAGGTAACCGGTTAACAAGTGCTTCCATAGCTTTGTTAACCTGAGCATCAATTAATTTCGGCAAAGCATCATCAACGGTTTCAGCATTCACTAATTGAGCATGTTCATACATACCCATCAAGGGTTCCCTCTCGAGATTGTCGGGGGGAGCCTTGTGGAGTTGGAATCGGAGTGTTAATAACTTGTTTATCTCCCTGATTTTGTTGGTTTTCTCGAATGTTAACATTGTTGTTCGACATAATTTATCAGAAAGAAAAGTTAATCGAGAAAAAATAGATTATCAGAGCCCCGGCAACAAAACTAATTTGTTTAACCAAAAAATGGAATTTTAGTCAAAGCTAGAATTTAGAAGAACACGGATTACTGATAATAAAAGAATGTATAAAAGGAACTAATTTATGTAGCAGAAGAATATTTCAAGAGAAAAGAGAGTAAAACAAGATATATTCTAATGATTTTTTTTGTTCAACTGATCAGATGTTTTCCCTTTTATATGTGTCCTAGAGATATACGTTTTACCCAAATCATAATGAGGCTATTATGAGTAATTAAAGATATTGAATACTACGTTACATAATCATTATATTTAATACGAATTCCCTTAACGTATTTCGTATTTAATGTTTGTCATATGCTGTATCTGCACTCTTTTTACTGTCAGATTCGTTTTTTTTGCCCTTGGATATAACGACTTCAACAGGTACAGACACTGAATTATTTGAATATCTACTTGTGCCTCCTCTTGGGTTATTAGCTCGTACCCATTGTAATTCGTCCATGGTGTTGCTCATGCCTCTTAATCAGCTGTCACTCTTTGATCACTTAAACAGTCTACGTGTCATGACACGTTTTCTTAAATACAATTTTTCCCAATACAAATATAGCAAGGCCAAAAGCACTATTAATATTATGGCTTCAACAGCATGACATGCTACTCACAGCAGCAAGGTTGAAAAATTGGGGGATGCAAGTTGAGTACCAACTATATTATGTGTAAACTAGTAGACGAAAGCAAGGATCATTTTTTTTGCTGAATACGCAATTGGCAGGCAAGTGTGGAGTAAACTAATGAACTGGTTACAAATTGCTTGGCCGGCAATGGAGACATATGCAGCACTGGATAGAGAAACATACACAAGGGAAAACAAACCATGCAAGACTTGTGAAGCTGGGGTATGCAGAGAGTGACTTTTTCTTTGTTTTGTTATCCACTCAGCAGACTGAGTTATAAAGTCTAGCTGGATTTGTAAATGATTTGTTGGTAATCAATGAAAGATTACTTCCTCTTGGAACATCCAAGTTGAAGTAAACAGATTTGGAGCGTATCACAACTAGTGATCATGCTTGCTAAAAACTTTTTATGTTTTCTTTTCATTTACTTTGGTACCTCTTTTTGGCTTTTTCGATGAAGCTATAGCCTATAGGTAGAGAATTGTCATATATTGCTCTAAACACTCCATGCCTACAATCTTCAAGAGTACAAAAGTTTGACTTGTGAATGATTACGAAATCCATATGTACAGGAAGTCTTTAAGAATCCAGCTTTCTCCAGGTTTTGCATACTCCTAATAGAAAACACAAAAGAAAAGGCTCCGATCACCACGGTGGTTGGATCATCAATCAAGAATTCATGATTTCACTGCACTACTCATGTTATACTTATATCAATTCTATTACTTGATACGCTATTCTAATTATAGCACCACCAACATATTACATGCAGAGTCAGACCTATCATTTGGATAAAGGGATATATATATATATATATTAGTTAGTGATAGATATATTTTGATTGCCACTTTAAATTTATAAACAGCTGCATTGGTCGATTTAGGAGGACACAACTTGACTTCTATTGTGCTGCCTAAGTTCGATTTCTACTCTAGTATTTGTTCAAATTTTATTGGACGGTAGTGTTCATGCCACTTTCAAATTCTGGGCCAGGCTTTAAATACATTAGTTACTTCAGGGTTTGAATACATTAGTTACTTCAACGATTAGACGTGCCTCGCATGGTACTTAAAAGACATGTACAATTTCGACATTTACTTAACTGTAATCGTTCTATTCAATTAAACATTGACTAAATTTTTATACATATATTTACTAGTAATTGTCAAAAATGAAAAGGAGATCGATGCAGCTTAATTGGATTGAAATTGCTGTGACCGTTTGGTAAAAAGCTACCAACTTTAGATATGACAATTTAGGATATAAATTCAGCAACCAGAAAACGCAAAACTCTTACACCCTATACAAAACTTGTGAATGAAACAAACGAGGCTCAACGTAACTACCTTCCTAGATAATATAATTTCTTTAAGAATTTGAAAAATAAATAGTAGTATTAATTATTCTCTCTATCCCATATTATAAAAATCTTGAAACGTACTAATATGAGAACCCTGGCGCTGTCTCTGTGTGTGCCAAGGTTTCTTGCATAGCATGAGAAGTTTAAGTGAAGCAATGAAATTATTGGTGGATGTTAAAGTTCCTCTTGTTTTTTTTGTCTTTTCTTTTTTACCCTAAATGTTTGTCTTCTTGAACACTCTAGGGCGACATCGGAACTGATACTAGGTTGCCCTATTTACACTCAAATACTTCTAGTCTTAGACCATCTTTTTTTAATTTAATTTTTAACAATACATGTTAAACTGTCTTTATTAAGATGTTCTATGGTTACTGATTAATATTAATAAAATTAATCCAAATAGACGCCCACTTAAACTCTTAAACCAAAAATAGCCTGCGGATGTATACAATATACATAATTCATGCGTAATATATGTATAATTAAGTAATATAAAATTTACGTATACCTGGCTAGTAAAAATAAATATTGAATCCTGGCCGGCTTGTTTATTGATTAAACAATTCAAATATACCCTTTTGTTGTTGAACAAAGATCCGGGAAATACATTTATTCCACATGAAGCATTCTTACTTAATAAGCTGGAGAAGAAGAAGAAGTGAATTCCAAGCAAACACTTATTTTTTCCATCTAAATAGTAATTATATTGCTCTACTTTTCTTCAACCTCTAACTTTAATCTTTTAGGTATAGCATAACTCTTTCTTTTTAAGTGTAAGATGGAGTAAGAAGAACAAGTAGGTACTATTGAACTGAATCGTGGTAAGGACTAGTACAAAGTGGAAAAAGTAGAATTCAATATACCTTCCCAACCTTGAAGAGCAATTAGCTTGAGGGAGAACATGCCTCAAGGGCATAAATTACTTTTTCCTTTTTTTCCTTTTAACTCTTTGTCTCTCATCCAACAAATCTTGTTATATTATGGAATAGTTAGAGAACAATAGTGAAAAGGTTTTTTCCTAATTTATTTTCTTAACAAAAGAAATGACTTGTATCAATGACTCTGCTAACGAGCAATCTGTCCCAACAAATGCTACCAATGAAAGCACCAAAAATACTACGAAAACAAGAACTTGTCCTTCTTGTGGTCATCTGATCAAATCTGAAGAAAAGGTTAGTGATGTTATATTTTTCAATTGTTTGATTACACAGTCAAATCTCTCTATAACAGCCTCATTTATTTTTTGGTTGCTATAGTGAAGTGTTGTTATAAATGACATATATTATAACATAACATAATTAAAAATCGATTCCGACAAAAGTTTAGCTTTTATAGTGAATGGTTGTTATATATAGATGTTGTTATAGAGAGGTCTGACCGTAGGTTATTATAACGCGATTGATCTTAATTTTTTTGCTTCTGGATTTTTGTGAATTTTTTGTTTATATGTAGGCTGGGATTCACAATCTTCCAGGGTTGCCTGCTGGGGTGAAGTTTGATCCAAGTGATCAAGAACTTCTTGAACATCTTGAGGCAAAAGTGAGATTAGACGCTCAAAAACTTCACCCTTTAATTGATGAGTTCATTCATACACTTGAGGGAGAAAATGGAATTTGCTATACTCATCCTGAGAAATTACCAGGTACTTACTCTACTAAGGATCAAGATTCACGTGCTTAATTAGAGTGAACATGTAAATGCAAGAAATTAACCTGGTATTTGCTTAGTCATTCAGCGACTAATATATATATATATATATATATATATATATGTATGTATGTATGTATATATATATATATATATTTTCAATGTATATAACTTAAATTCCAATCTGACGTGCAGGAGTGTCTGAAGATGGCTTAATCCGACATTTTTTTCATAGACCATCCAAAGCATATACCACAGGTACAAGAAAAAGAAGAAAAGTACACACAGATATAGAAGGAAATGAAACTCGTTGGCACAAAACAGGCAAGACTAGGCCAGTTGTGGTTAAAGGCAAAGTGAACGGACACAAGAAAATACTTGTACTCTACACAAACTATGGAAAGCAAAAAAAACCTGAGAAAACAAATTGGGTAATGCATCAATACCATCTTGGTGATAATGAAGATGAAAAAGAAGGAGAGCTTGTTGTATCAAAAGTCTTTTACCAGACTCAACCAAGACAATGTGGTAATTCTCTACTTAGAAATAATTGTCCTCCTCCTGCAGTTAGAACAAATGTTGGTCAAGCATCTCAATTTAGGGACAATACTACATTTCTTCAATGCTTCAATAATCCAACTATCATATCCTTTGATCAATATGAGCATAATAATCGTCCAACTCCTCGTCTCCCAAATTTTAATCTCCCTGACTCTTCATTTATTCCCTGACTATTTCTTCCCTTTTAGATGAGATAATCATACGTTTTAACAAGTCTGAATAAGTTATCCAAACAGAATTATTATAAACAGGAGGACGGGGAAGAATGAGAGTTTCTCTTGTTATTGAGGACTATATACGTAGGGTTTCAGGTGCTTCTAGAAGTTGGAAGATGAAGCTCAGCTCCAAACTTTAATTATCATTTTAATTATATTTTTGTATTTTTGATGTGGTTATTTCTGCAATATTGATGCTTCCTTTGTACAGTGAGGCTGAAGAAATAAGTGTACATGGCTCATGATACATAGACGGGGAGAGTTACTAATTGGAGTTTAACTGTACAAAGATATATACTGCTATGATTTAGCATATTTACACTCATTATTCATTATATTCTCTTTGGCTATAATCTTAATGTGTTCTTTCTTATATTTGGTACTTTATGATAAGCATTATGGGAATTCTGAAATTGTAGCAGCTCTTTTATTTAAATGAGTTTAATTTCGATACAGTGATAGTATAAAAGGATTATTTTAGCATATTAGACATCTAAAGATAACTGCAGGCAATCATTCATAATTGGAATTAGTAGCTCTTGGTTTCAGACCTAGTGCCTTATACAAGGTAAATCTTGTTCTTCATTTCCACTTCTATGAGAAGGTACAGTCAGATAATACAAGGCAAAATTTGAGTAACCCCACGAAGAATCATTGTCATATTAACTTTCGATTATAAATGGTGCAAAAGATTCTTCGAGTATACTTTGTTTCGATCCCATGTGTTTGCCGTAAAAAAGGAAATTCGGAATCTATAATTGTGGTTTTTTTGGACTAAAATTATGTAAATTGTATAGAAAAAAACTACCTTTCTATATATAACGCCAAAATACGTCACGCTATACTTTAACAGTAACTTTTTCCGTTAAGGTATAGCGTGACATATTTTGGCGTTATATATACTGACAATTTGACTCACAGGTATAGCGTGCTATATTTTTACGATATAAGTATAGTGTAAAAATACAGCAAGCTATACCCCTGATAATGGACTCATTAATAAGTTAACTGATATAACAATAATTCAAATGTGTATAGCGCATATTCAAAGAGCGCTATACATCAAAAATTTCAACCCCTGGGCTAGCCATTTCCTATATAAAGTAGTTAGGATTTTAGGAAGTCCATTCACAAAAAATTCTAACTCTCATTTTAATCTTCTCTTCTTGTTAAATTTTCAAGCATTTTTTCGCAATGTCTGAAGAGCGTAGAATAAGTGTTTCATTATATTGGGGGTGAGGTTGTGATAGAGAATAACTCTGTGAGGTGTAGCTTATCTCCACTGCGAGGTCATGTCAATTACCATTTACAATTGAGTACGATAAATTGATATCGTTGTTATGCAAAAAAAATGAGTGTGAGGAAATGCTCAGTGATACTTAACCTAACTAAAAGATATATGTATTCCATCACTCCGCACGGGGCTGCTTTTTACTCGGAGTTGAACATCTACGATGATGACTTTGAGAGAATTTCTGAGGACTCTGGATGAATACAGGGAATTTTTTGTAATCATAATGTTGGATATGTACGTCAAGGTCAAGACGTTCCCAACAATGAGGTTGCTGGACAGGTTCCGGATAACCCCTAGTAATGGGATGATTATTTTGGAGCAATTTTTGCCAACAGATTCCGGATGAAAGAGTTTTCCTGGATTTAAACTTATCATCTCCTGCTTTACATAATTCAAAAGACGAGTGGTAAACTTTAATTTTCCTTTGTATTACAATGTACATTTTTGTTGTATTGAATTTGTATTAACGCTAATACATTTAACAGGGGGTACCGGCCGAATATGAATTTTACAAATTATGAACCCAAGCATAGCTTTGGTGTGTTGGATTGTAGTGGTCTATTCGGTAGTCATTACCTAAATGAAAATGTCCATCATGAAATTTTATCACATTACGACTTGTAAGTGAAGTGATATAGCTATATGGAAAGTATTTATTAAATTCAGTATCGTATTATTTTGTTGATTGTTCAGTGAAAACGAGCAAGTTGAACCACATGTATTCACTCAATTGCCTGAAGACGACGTATTAAATTGGTATCTGGCATATGCACAGAATGAGGAAGAGAATAATGATTACGAAAAAATATTGATGAATCTGGAGACGAGACAACCTTTCCTCGTGAGGATGGTGATGAGGAGGATGAGAAGGAAGGACCTGATTTGACGAGAGAGTATGCTCCACCCTCCCCCCAGACAAAGAGTGTACGAGTTCCAAGTGTCGTTTCATTTAAGGGAGATTCCTTACGTTGATAACTTTCCAAAAATGTCGGATGTGGAAGCTCTCACAAGGGATTTTGATGAAATTCGGACATCAATGTGGGATGAGTCTAGACCAATGCTGCTAGCAAAGGGCATGCTTTTTCCTAATAAAGCGCGTGTAAGCAGGGCTTGTAAAATGCACAACGTAAAAGAGTGTCGTAAGGTGAAGGTATGGGTGTCAAGTTAGGCTGCATACAAGGTTGTTTGTCGCAGGTGGTTTTGGCCATGTCATTGGATGTTGTGTGCGAGCAAGAAGAAGATACCTGTGGAAAGTGGGTAAATACATTCCCACCCACACATGCGAAATGGACATATTCAACGAGAATCACTTCAACTTGGATATTGACTTTATTTTTGGGGACCTTGATAGGGACCACCTCCACTCCGCTCACCGCCACGTCGCCCGGCACCCCCTCCCTCGTCGGGCATCACCACCTCGTGCGACACTAGGGCCTCGCTCATACTGTTCTCACTCCATATAATTAGGTATGTGTGCCAAATTCTGATCCTCTCGGGCTCACTGTAGTGTCTAGGCAGCCAACTCTACAAATCGACGGTTGTGATCTTGCAAGGCGGCCGCAAGATCGCCGACATGATCCTACATCTATAGTCCGATCTGATAGATTGTATGTAGTCCAATAGCCTGTACAAAGTATAAAATATAAACTACATATATTGCACTAAGTTACAGTTATATAATTAATAATAACAGAAAACATACCAGGACCTCATATCGTGCGGCGTATGAAACCTACCGACTACCAGCCTGATGAATAGGAATCTCGATAAAAATTTGGGTAACGTGGTGGTACCAGGACATATACCTCTGAATAGCCACCTCCTGGATTTGTGTAGGTGGGGACAGAATCATCTGATCTCGCTAGTCCCAAATATGGATCTGCGTCGCTAACCATGCTATAAATGCAGCGCCTGCCCTGGAACAGTAATCCCTCTGATAACGTGTAGGCTCCCATATAGGCCCCTTCGGTATATATTGTGGGCAGCCAAACTGGCGAAGTACCCGCTCCAAGGCATGATGCTCCATAATATCGAGGTATATGAGCGGGGTAGAAGTGCTCCAAATTGGTCGGTCGACCGAGCAATAATATGGCAGGCCACCTATCAAATCGTCATTGTATCGCGTCACGATGAACTATCAAATAAGAACACAAAATGTGAGAATGCACAATACTAAGTTAATCTATACCTGGTAAGTTTAGGTACATACTTACATGTGCGCCCTCCAGCAAATCCAACACATCCCAGTAGAGGGGAAGATTATGATGAGCAACTTACTCTCGTGCAAGTGTACGGCGGAGAACCCACCTCCTGGCTAGAGGGAGAAACAGAGGTGGTACATTAGGAGGTAATTGTGGTAGAGGTAGTTGAAACTGCAAGAAATGCTCCCAGGACAAACCTAACATACAAAGTTGACGTAAGGTTTAAGATAAATTCTAACTAGGTAGAGTTGGAACTAATAGATTATTCGAATATGTTATTACCTCTAGAAGCTGCAGAAAACTACAAGCATCTCTTTAGGTGCCGGGCAGCAGAAAACTACAAGCATCTCTCTAGGTGCCCATGCTCGCCCGGCATATCTACGTGTAAATATAGGCGAGAACAGGAGAACCCAATTGTAATAGGGTAACTCATCTAGCAGCTGAATATGATAAAGAAATCCTAGGCTCACTAGGTTCCCCGAAGTGTTCGGGAACAAAACCCCTCCAAATAGAAGAACAAAACGACAACCTCGTATACTGGTAATATGTATCTCCTCTGTATCATCGATGATATCGGGGTGGAGTACCTCCAGGTACTGCCTAAATAGGGGTCAAATTCAATCGACTGGCACCCGACGATACAGTCTTGTCTTGTGGCCTGAAACCCGTGAGCTGCTGCAGCATGTCCAAATAATCCGCACGCAACATAGATCTCATAGCAATAGGCAGAAACGGACACGCCATCAATGGGCATGCCATATAAAACCTCCACATCCTGCAGTGTGATGGTGGCCTCGCTAATGTACACGTGAAAAGTGTGCGTCTCAGTCCGCATCGCTCAATCAACGCCGTGATCAAAGGCCAGTCAAGCTGCATCCGCCCAATCTTAATAATCCTATAGAATATTGTACCCTGCAGGCGCTGGACTACACGGGAATGGAGATCTCTGGGCCTCAAAAAATTCTACAGGTCGTCCATTCTCCTAGCGCAGAGAGTCTGGGACAGTAACTCTCCCTCCTGTTGGAAACACGTTCTCAATGCAATATACTAAACTTGTGTTCTTTTGTATAGGTTTTGATGAATGACAAACGTAGCGAAAATTGATATATGACGAAGTTCAAGAAACAAGCGCACAATTGATATACAACGAGATTCAAGCTCAAGACAAAGTTTTATAGTTTAATTGAGTCATTCTTAATTGTGATCTTGATCCTACAACTTGACTCGCAACATGGCTTCTCTCATAAAACTATTTTCCAAAATCATGCATATTTAATTTAATGTCAAATGATTTTAAATCATGCATATTTACAGTAGTCAAAATAATTTTTAGACATGCCTTAAAAATCTGGACTAAGATAATCGATTATGTACTTATGATAATCGATTGTTTTAAGCCAAGACTGCATGACAATCGATTGTGAACTAATGACAATCGATTGTGAATAAGACAGTGAGCATCAAGTTTTTCAAACCTACATGACAATCGATTGTGAACTAATGACAATCGATTGTGACCGAGGCAGTGTCCATCAAAGTTTTTCAAAACTCACAATAATCGATTATGAACTAATGGTAATCGATTATGTTGAGACAGTGTCTTCCAGTGATTTTAAAATTTATTAAATAATCGATTGTTACATTGGACAATCGATTGTCAAAGAGACAGTGTCTAAAATATTTTTCAAAAACTGATAAGTAATCGATTGTTGACTTTGTGCAATCGATTGTGAAGCTGACCGTTGTCGTAAAGTTTTCAAATACCGTCAGGCAATCGATTATTGATTCTATATAATCGATTGTTTTGATTAAAATCCGGAAAATATTTTTTGAACTTATTGGGCAATCGATTATTGATTTTCTATAATCGATTGTTTTGATTAAAATCCGGAAAAGATTTTTTGAACGTTGCTGAGTAATCGATTGTTGATTCTGGACAATCGATTGTTTGTGGTAAAATCTGGAAATGATTTTTTGAACGTTGCCAGTAATCGATTATGGATTGTAAGTAATCGATTATCAAGCGTAAAATCTGGGATTGAATTTTGATCTGACTGGCAGACAATCGATTGTTGGGGTTTGACAATCGATTGTCAGTGAGTAAAATCAGCAACTCTTAATTGGCAATTAGGCAACGGTGATGCCAAGTTTTTCAACTATAAATACAGCTTCATTTCAGTGTTTTAAACACAACAACATACTACAACTGATCATTACATTGCTATAAGCTTGCATCATTTTATATTCAATTTCATAAAGCTTTTGAGAGCCATATTCTTGTCCAAAGTTGTTGTGATCTAGAGCTTACTTCTTTTACTCATATCTACTCATTAAGGAGTATTTTGTTTGAGTGTTTAGTGTTTTGTACACTTGTAAGAGAATTGTGATTCTCTTGTTGTAAGGAACTTGTGTTTCCTTGGTTGAAGTCTTGGAGTGTTGTATCTCCGAGCAAAGGTGTTAAGGCTTGTGTCCTTAAGTTGTAAAGGTTTGTTGAGCACCCGTAAGCTTAACAAGTTAGTGGAAAATCTCGAGAGAGTCTCTCGGGGACTGGACTAGCCACGTGTTGTGGTGAACCAGAATATATCGGTGCGTTCTTTCCTTTTTGTTTATTTAACGCACTTATTTATTTCCTGCAAATTTTAATTTCCGCAAGTTTACGCTAAATTTTATTATAACGCTATTCACCCCCCCCCCCCCTCTAGCGTTAAGCGTATTTTCTAACAATTGGTATCAGAGCCCAGCTCTCTGAAAACTTAACAGTTTGAGAGAACCATCCATGGCTTCTACTCGTGATTCTTTTGCAGGAATTGATGAAGGACAGTGCTCCACACGACCACCTCTATTCAACGGTACAAATTACACGTACTGGAAAGAGAGGATGAAGATCTTCGTTCAGTCCAACAGCTTTCACCTTTGGAAGGTGATTATGAAGGGAAACCAAATTCCAACAAAGAAGGTGGAAAACGAATGGGTTCCCAAGTCCGAGGATGAGTATGACGCGGATGACATCCGAAAGGTTCAAAATAATGCTAAAGCAATTAATTTATTATATTGTGCTGTTAATGCTGACGATTACAGGAAAATATCGTGTTGCACAACGGCAAAGGAGATGTGGGACAAGCTAGAAGTTACGTACGAAGGTACGGACCAGGTAAGGGAAGCAAAAATTGATTTCCTAACCCATTCTTATGAATTATTTCACATGAAGGAAGGTGAAAAGGTGGACGAAATGTTTGAACGATTTTCAATAATCGTAAATGACCTACATGCTCTCAAGAAAACATTCACGGATAGAGAGCTCGTGCGAAAAATTCCTAGAAGTCTCACACCAGCATGGAGATCAAAGGCCGATGCAATTCAAGAATCCATTGGCGTTTCAAACGTCACCATCGACGCACTAAGAGGTAACCTTAAGACCTATGAATCTAATATTCATAACCCTTTTGTTGATGATCAAAGGAGGCAAAGAATAGCTCTAAAGGCGAGCACAAGCCAACCGCAAATTGATGAGGAAGGAGACAACGAGTTTGGGCTCGTTATCAAAAGATTTCAAAAGTTCATGCGCAAGGAGTATGAACGCAAGGGCAAAAAGCAAGGCGAACAAATCAAATGCTATGAATGTGGTGAAACCGGGCACATCAAATCAAATTGCCCAAACATCAAAAAGGAGAAGAAACCTTTTAAAAAGCAACGTGCATACACTTCTTGGGGAGGCGACTCCGGAGATGAGTCAAGCGAAGGAGAAGAAGACGAAGCAGCAAATTTTTGCCTTATGGCACAGGAAGACAACAAAGGTGAGGTATGTCAAATCTCGTCTAAAAACTTCTTTACTCTTGAAGAAATGCAAACTGCTTTTGATGAATTATATGTTGAGTTTATTAAGGCTTCAAAAACTGTTAAGGGCATAAAAGAAAATGCTTCATTAAAAGAAAAGGATTTTCAAAAACAGGTTTCTTTGAAAGAAAAGGATTTAGAAAAACTGGTTTTAGAAAATGAAAAGCTGAAAGAGGAAAACAAGTTTTTTGGAAAAAGAAGCGCCGATAAGCCCGAAAATTCTACTAAAAATTGTTATTCTTGCTTGCATCTCAAAAATGAGGTAGATAGACTCAAAGGTACCTTAGATAAGTTTAATTCTTCCCACAAGAATTTGAATGAGGTCCTTGTAAATTTGAAATCAACCAAGCATGGCATAGGATTTAAGAATGAGGTTAAAGAAAAGGTTGAAGCCAAACCCCAACCACCTAAGGCTCAACCTAGAACTAATAAAACAAATGCTTATCCTAGAAATAGCAATCCTAGAACCAATATACATGCTAGACAAAATGTTGAACATTTTAGGAGACCTAGAAATGACTTACCACCTAGAAATAGTTACCCTAGAAATGATGCATATTTTAGGCCAAATGTTGAACCTTTGAGAAGACCTAGAAATGGCCTTCAACCGAGAAACATTCACTCTAGAAATGCTGCCCATCCTAGAGCTCATAGTAGGAGAAATAATTCTCATGAAATGCGAAATAGTCATAGTGTTCAAAATAGAGTAAGAATTTTTCATCCGTCTAGTTACTATGAACCTAGAAGGATGCATAACCCAAATGTGACTTGTCATTGTTGTAAACGTATTGGTCATATTGCTCCTGCATGCTTTACACGTCATAGACATATTACTCAATCGCATCATTATAATATGCCTAACCCCCAAGGACCCAAGATGGCATGGGTACCTAAAGAACATTAATTTGTTTTGTAGGTGTGCTTGAAGGGATCAAGTGTACTATGGTACCTTGATAGTGGATGCTCCAAGCATATGACGGGAGATGAATCCAAATTCCTTCAATTAGAGCACAAAGAAGGAGGAAGTGTTGTCTTCGGTGATAACAATAAAGGAAAGATCATCGGCATCGGCTCGGTCGGTAAGGATGAAAATTCCTCTATTAAGCATATATTACTTGTTAAAGGATTAAAGCATAATCTCTTGAGCATAAGCCAATTGTGTGACAAGGGAAATCTTGCTTTATTTGATTCGGATGAATGCTTAGTGTTCAGACGTAGTGATTTCAAAATTATCCTCCGTGGTTTTAGAGTGGATAATATTTATATGGTTGATCTTGCTAATTCCTCACCCGATTATGTTGATTGTCTAATGAGTAAAGAGGATGATACTTGGCTATGGCATCGTAGAGTAGCACATATCAATATGCATCGCTTGAACAGATTGATTTCTCAAAACTTAGTTGTTGGTCTTCCAAATTTAAAATTTGAAAATGACTCTATTTGTAACTCGTGTCAAAAGGGGAAGCAAACAAAAGCATCTTTCAAATCTAAAAACATTGTTTCAACTTCTAGACCATTGCAATTGCTTCATATGGATTTATTTGGTCCCTCTCGCATTGAAAGTCTAGGAAGAAATAAATATGCTTTTGTGATTGTTGATGATTACTCGAGATTTACTTGGACTTTATTTCTTGGCAATAAAAGTGATGCTTTTCAAAATTTTAAATATTTTCTTAAGCGTGTTCAAAATGAGAAAGAAACAACTGTCACTTCAATTAGAAGTGATCATGGGGGAGAGTTTGATCACAATCTCTTTGCGGACTTTAGTGACGAACTCGGAATCGAGCATACCTTTTCCGCTCCACGTACACCACAACAAAATGGGGTGGTGGAAAGGAAAAATAGGTGTCTCGAAGAGATGGCTAGAACCATGCTCGACGAAGCTAAGATACCCAAACATTTTTGGGCGGACGCCGTGAGTACCGCTTGCTATGTTCTAAATAGAGTAGTAATTCGGCCGATACTCATGAAAACCCCCTATGAACTTTATAAGGGTAGAAAACCATATATTTCCTATTTTAGAGTTTTTGGTTGCAAATGTTTTGTTCATAACAATGGCAAAGACCAATTGGGTAAATTTGATGCTAAGTTGGATGAAGGTATTTTCATTGGATATTCCTCACGTAGTAAAGCATATAGGGTCTTTAATAAAAGAACCCAAATTGTGGAGGAATCCCCTCATGTTGTATTTTCCGAAAATAATGCTCGCTTAGCGAGAAAGAATTCCGGTTTTGATCTTGCAGGTATCTTAGATAGCTTGAAAGACAAAATACAAGAGGAACCACCCAAGGAAAATAAAGATGAAACTGAGGAACAACCAACGGAAGAAGCGCCACAATTGGAAAAAGAAACAAAAGTGCCAAATGAGTGGAGGACGATCAAAGATCACCCTCTTGAACAGGTAATTGGCAACGTTGGAGACAAGGTAAGTACCCGAAACTCTCTCAAAAGTACCTTAGAACATACTGCTTTTGTTTCTCAAATTGAACCCAAAACCATCTCAAAAGCAATTGGGGATGAATTTTGGACCTTGGCAATGCAAGAGGAGCTTAACCAATTCGAACGCAATGACGTTTGGGATTTGGTGCCAAGACCCGAAGGTCATACCATAATTGGTACGAAATGGGGTTTTCGCAATAAACTAGATGAAAATGGTATAATCACTAGAAACAAAGCTAGGCTTGTAGCAAAAGGCTATAATCAAGAAGAGGGTATTGACTATGAGGAAACATATGCTCCCGTAGCTAGATTAGAAGCTATTCGCTTATTGCTTGCATTTGCCTCTTCTATGAATTACAATTTATATCAAATGGATGTGAAAAGTGCTTTTCTAAACGGTTTTATTTAAGAAGAAGTTTATGTTGAACAACCCCTCGGTTTTGAAGATTTTAAATCTCCTGATCATGTTTTCAAACTCAAAAAGGCTCTTTATGGTTTAAAACAAGCTCCCCGAGCTTGGTATGAAAGATTGAGTAAGTTTCTTTTGGAAAATGATTTCATTAGGGGGAAAGTTGACACAACTCTCTTTGTTAAGCATAAAAACAATGATATTTTGTTAGTTCAAATATATGTAGATGATTATATTTGGTGCTACTAACAATGTTTTATGCAAGGAATTTTCCGATTTAATGACAAGCGAATTTGAGATGTCTATGATAGGTGAGTTAACATTCTTTTTGGGATTACAAGTAAAGCAAATGAAAGAAGGTACATTCATTTGTCAAACCAAATATTGCAAAGAATTGCTGAAACGATTTGAGATGAACAATGCAAAAGAAATGGCAACTCCCATGAGCACATCCGATCATCTAGACAAAGATGAGAAAGGTAAGGAAGTCGACACCAAAAAGTATCGAGGTATGATTGGCTCTCTTCTTTATCTTACTGCTAGTCGTCCGGACATCATGTTTAGCGTGTGCTTATGCGCTCGTTATCAATCGTGTCCGAAGGAGTCTCACCTTACTGCGGTAAAACAGATTTTAAGGTATCTTGTTGGTACTACAAATGTGGGTCTATGGTACCCCAAAGGCTCTTCATGCCAACTTGTTGGCTATTCCGATTCCGATTTTGCTGGATGCAAATTGGACCGCAAGAGCACTAGTGGCACTTGCCATTTGCTCGGTAGCTCTCTCGTTTCTTGGTTTAGCAAGAAACAAGTAAGTGTTGCGTTGTCCACAACCGAGGCTGAATATGTAGCCGCGGGGAGTTGTTGCGCTCAAATCCTATGGATGAAACAACAACTCTTGGACTATGGCCTAAGTCTTAATCATATCCCTCTTAGATGTGATAATACTAGTGCCATATGCTTGACGAAGAGCCACGTTCTTCATTCGCGAACGAAACACATTGAAATTAGACATCATTTTATTAGAGATCACGTTCTCAAAGGCGATGTCGAAATTGAATTTGTTGAAACCAAAAAACAATTGGCAGACATCTTTACAAAGCCTTTAGAGAAAGAGTCCCTCTTCCGAATTCGCAGTGAACTCGGGATCCTTGACTCCACGTTGATCTAAGTCATGCATTGCATTTTTTTTACATGATTTCTAACTTGAGCGTCGGAGACGTCTAACGATTTTTGCAGGTATCGCCCCAAAGGAAAGGGGAATTATAAAGCTTGAGCTTGGAAAATAGTTTTAAAATAGTTTTGGAAAATAGTTAAATATGCATGATTTTGGAAAATAGTTAAATTAAATATGCATGATTTTGGAAAATAGTTCTATGAGAGAAGCCATGTTACGAGTCAAGTTGTATGATTTCAAATACCGTTTTGATGAATGACAAACGAAGCGAAAATTGATATATGACGAAGTTCAAGAAACAAGCGCACAATTGATATACAACGAGATTCAAGCTCAAGACAATACAGCATATTTAGCTTGTTTTCAAATACCGTCAGGTAATCGATTATTGATTCTGTATAATCGATTGTTTTGATTAAAATCCGGAAAAGATTTTTTGAACGTTATTGGGTAATCGATTATTGATTATGTATAATCGATTGTTTTGATTAAAATCCGGAAAAGATTTTTTGAACGTTGCTGAGTAATCGATTGTTGATTCTGGACAATCGATTGTTTGTGGTAAAATCTGGAAAGGATTTTTTGAACGTTGCCAGTAATCGATTATGGATTGTAAGTATCGATTATCAAGCGTAAAATCTGAGATTGAATTTTGATCTGACTGGCAGACAATCGATTGTTGGGGTTTGACAATCGATTGTCAGTGAGTAAAATCAGCAACTCTATTGGCAATTAGGCAACGGTAATGCCAAGTTTTTCAACTATAAATACAGCTTCATTTTAGTATTTTAAACACAACAACATACTACAACTGATCATTACATTGCTATAAGCTTGCATCATTTTATATTCAATTTCATAAAGCTTTTGAGAGCCATATTCTTGTCCAAAGTTGTTGTGATCTAGAGCTTACTTCTTTTACTCATATCAACTCATTAAGGAGTATTTTGTTTGAGTGTTTAGTGTTTTATACACTTGTAAGAGAATTGTGATTCTCTTGTTGTAAGGAACTTGTGTTTCCTTGGTTGAAGTCTTGGAGTGTTGTATCTCCGAGCAAAGGTGTTAAGGCTTGTGTCCTTAAGTTGTAAAGGTTTGTTGAGCACCCGTAAGCTTAACAAGTTAGTGGAAAATCTCGAGAGAGTCTCTCGGGGACTGGACTAGCCACGTGTTGTGGTGAACCAGAATATATCGGTGCGTTCTTTCCTTTTTGTTTATTTAACGCACTTATTTATTTCCTGCAAATTTTAATTTCCGCAAGTTTACGCTAAATTTTATTATAACGCTATTCACCCCCCTCTAGCGTTAAGCTTATTTTCTAACACCTCCCATCTATGGGCAGACCTATGATCGCCCTGTAGCACTAATAGCTACGAGAGTAAGGGTCGAGATATATAGGCGGCGCGTCCATGTTGTCAACTGTAAATTAAACAACATTAATTGTATGTTTATTATTTAATTGTACAAAGTATATACACCTATTGGGTTCCAGGCTCAATATTTGAGGCCAGTAGCACCAAACTATCATGAATATTTATGTGTGTCAAATTCAATATTTTGTATAATTTTGTGTGTGTTTGTTTTATAATATAAATTCTTAATTTTTAATTATTTAATTTTATAAGGTATATATATCTATTAGGTTCCAAGTCGATATTTGAGGTCCAGTACACCAAACTATCATGAATATTTATTTGTGTCAAAATCCTTATTTTGATAATTTTGTATGTATTTTTTAATAATTTAAATTCTTAATTTTTAATTATTTAATTGTACGAAACATATATACCTATTAGGTTCCAGGTTCGATATTTGAGGCCTAGTAACACCAAACAATCATGAATAATCATGTGTGTCAAATTTATATTTTGATTGTTTAATTATACAAAATATATATATTTTTATCTACCAGTATAAGAAATACTTAAACTACATGAATTCTATGCTAAATTACTCTATAGTATACTACACTAAAAGGTTCTACATTTTACTACGCTAATAAATAATCTAAACTAAATATAAACAACAAATACATTTTAATCGCATAACATTCACAAAAATACATGTAACATACCAGTTTCGCAAATAATACATAAAACGACATGGAAACATATTCAAATCAACTAATATGCATTGTTATACAAGTTACCTCGATGTAGTGTTCTGTGTGAAAATTTGAGTTCAAAAGAGTGAAACCACAATAATACGATACTCTACTATGATGTGGGACATACGCTCTTAACGCTTTGCGACGGGAGGGTCCCACAATTTTTTTATTTTCAAAGACGACAATAGGGTAGGGGGACCAAAAACTAAAGAAGTAAAAAAATGGAAAGGGGAAGTTTTGGTTGCAGAAGAGATGAAGGGGATTATTTAATCAGAGGTATAGCATGTTGTATTTTTATGATTTATGTATAGCGTAAAAATACAGCACACTCTACCTGTCAGTCAAAGCATCAGTATATATAATGTCAAAATACGCCACGCTATATCTTAACGGTAAAAATACCGTTAAGATATGACATGGTATATTTTAGCGTTATATATAAGAAAAGTAACTTTTTTATATATTTATTTACTTAATTTGAATCCAAAAGAATTATAATTAGTTCCGGACTCGTAAAAAGGGTAAATAATTACTCTGTACGTATTCTTGTCACTTGTCGGAGACCTGGGAAGTTATTGTACCTCATATGGTACTACTTTTATAATTCTACACAAATTTTTTCTGGCTTTGGGTGTAATTGTTTAGGGATTTTTTTTTTTTATCGGGGGAGTGCACAATTAGTCATTAATAAAATATGTATTGACTATTAAGTTATTATTTAATATATTTTTAGACTTTAATTACTGCTTTAATAAATTTAATTAGCCCCCGGACGAAAATACGCTTCTGCTCATAAAGTTCAGGATCAAGTGTCCTTAATTTATAAGCTTATTATTGTAAATTCAAAATTAGTTGTCCTTAATTTATGAATTTGTAAGATTAAGTTAAGGACTACATGTCCTTAGTTTTTGAGCTTGTAACTCTAAGTTCATGACTATATATTCATAATTTTTGTGCTTGTAACTCTAAGTTAAGGACTACTTATCTTTAATTTTTATGTTTATAACTAAATTAAGGACCAAGTATCTTTAATTTTTAAACTTTAAATTATTAAGAGGCAACAAAATCTCTAATTTGGTCAGAGAGAAACAACCTGAAGATAAAAATTACTAATATCTACTTGCATATTCTCATCGAATTGCCAATCAAAGGGTTATATCCAAATATTGCAAGATCGCGTAATCCGGGGAATTTCAAATTGGAAATCCGAAACCCTTTTGGGGAAGATTGTTGGGACGTCAGTGATATAGAGTTCCAAGCGCTCAAATACTTGAAATTGTTAAACTTCATGGATATTAAAGAATGGAAAACAAAATCTCTACTCCCTCGTTTGAAGTAGTTTGACTCGGCACGGAGTTTAAGAAAAAAAAACTGAAATTTGTAATCTTAAAAGATTAAGGTGTAAAAAGTTTGTGGGATCATGCCATTTGTGTGATTATAAAAACTTCTCATTAAGGGCAAAAAGGGTAATATAAAGAGCTTAAAGTTGAATTACTTCCAAATTTAAAAATGTATCATTTGTTTTGGAACAGATTAAAAAGGAAAGTATCTCACTTATTAGGAAACGAAGGGAATACTTTGGTCAAGATAAAAACAATCATGTATGTTCTTTATATTGGTACAACATGAACAGAAAAGAGATAGAAGAAAGGATATATATATATATATATATATATATATATATATATATATATATATATATATATATATATATATATATATATATATATATATATATATATATATATATATAAAACTTGTAGATGGTACATAATTGTATCATACTTGTATCTCAATTGTATCTAACTTGTAGATAGTACATTAATATCCAAAATAATACCCGATACAATATTTATAAATTAATATATAATTATCATATATTTGTGATGCAAAGTATGAAATTCGTCACAAACTTACGACTGTATAACTCATATACAAATTTGATACAATCTTGAAAGAATTCTTACACAATTTTGATACAACCAAAAATCGATTCTAAACTTAAACTGATATGATATCGTATTATATTTGTATTAGTATTGTTTCATATACTATTTTAGGTACAAATTGTGATATAATTATGATATTATCGTGATATGATTCTAAATTATGATACAACTTTAACTTCATCTTTTCAAGTTTCAATTTGTAACATCATCCTTAAACCAACTCTAAATTTAAATTATGATATAATATTGTATTTTAACAGTATTAGTATTGTATCAAATACAACTCCGATACAATTATGATAAATTTATCATACAATCCTAATACAATTCCAAAACTTCTTCTTCCTCGAGTTTTAATATGAAATTCAACCTAAAACCAACTTTAAACTTAACCATTCTCTCTTAACATTGAGATATAAACTCTAAAGAATATTTTCAATCATTTTCAGGAACACCAAATCCAAAGAAATCAAAAATACATGAAAATTCGAATATCTAATTCAAAGTTTCGAAGCTTTTTAATTGTATGTCAATGGCAGCCCTCTACCTGCAATTTCAGAGATAATATCAATAGATTTTTCAACAGTTGAAGCTTTTTAATGGTTGTTGGTGGAATTGATTCATAGAAATATATATGATACTATAATTTTAGAGAGATAATTGTTTGATTTGTATGAGAGAAAAAGAGCGATATTGGTTGATTTGTATGAAAGAGAGTATGACATCTTTTGATTTGTAACAGAATATCATTAAGTTCGCTACACCATCTATCCGACTACAGTCGCAGCAGAACAGTCATCTCACAGAGTACATAGGTTTCATCTATAATTATATTCATGCATGCAAACAGTTTGTCATTGTGAAGCCAGCAGATGGCTGAGTTGAACCTGCTTGGAGTTCTGCAGTTGACAATGCTAGTCTCCATTCTGCAACAACATAGACCAGACTGATTAGATGGAGTTAGTATCAATGGGTTGCAAGTTTGACCTACAGCACATCACAAGACTAACAACAACAACAACAACAACCCAGTATAATCCCACTTAGTGAGGTTTGGGGAGGGTAGTGTATACGCAGACCTTACCCCTACCCTTGGGTAGAGAGACTGTTTCCAAATAGACCCCCGGCATCCTTCCCTCCCAAAACTTCCCACCTTGCTGTTGGGGAGACTCGAACTCACAACCTCTCGGTTGGAAGTGGGGGTTGCTTACCATCAGAGCTACTAAAACGTTTCTACATGCATTCAATAAGAATGTTTAATTATTTCTCCTCATACTTTTTGATTGGTAAATGTAACTTATATTGAAAGTAAGTACCAACAAAAAAGCTGCGGAACGCCAGAGTCAAAAAAGAGAACCATTTTAAGTCATGCAAGTACTCCTCCTCATACTTAAAAAAGGAAATTGAGGAGAAAAGGTTTTTACTTGTATGTAATAAGAACGATTAATCCCAGCTAACTGTTATGCATCATACTGCTCTCTCTTTCTCTCTCGTGAGTTCATCCCATGGTTCTCCAATGCTGAAACGTCCAGCCATGGTGGCACAACAAAATTAAACCACCTCTTCACGGACTTCCCCGAAACCTCCTTGGCGATGAAACGATCGCCAGTCAAAATCAACTAAAGAAACCCATAGAAAAGCAACTAATATCCATTCATACAGTACAGCTGTCTTCTCTGAAAAAGCATATTACGAAACCCTAAGGGAACACTTCAAGCTCTCTCTAATAATGACATTATCCTGAAGGACACCAAATTAGAGGATGTTCATTCTGAATCAATAGCTAAAGTCCTCTGAAGTGGCAGAAAGACACGTACTCCGTAATAAATAATGTGGGATGGAACGTTTCTTTTTAAGACCTCTTATGTGAAAGCCATTGAGCCATAAAATGCCAAATGAAGATGTTTTGCAAGAGAAGAGTTAGATTACCTCTTAAGTGTTACTGTCGCAGGTAACACTAATAAGAAAATACCAATAACTTTTTTTTGAATAAGTAAATGGAACACTTATTGACTAATAAAGAGCTTATTTACTAAGGGACACTTGTCAAAACAGGACGATGATTAATTTGTAACAATTAAGGGTTTAAATGCAAGGCCATCCCATTAGGGCAACAGTTGCTTAATTAGTAGATAGCCAAACCACAAAACAGACTGCATGAGACAGTGCTGAGCTAAACTCAAATACAATGTAAATTCACAAGCAATGCCTTCTAGCTCACATGCATCTTTTTATGCAGATAGGACCAATTCCAAGCAATTTCCCTCTTGGCTTGGGTACATTATCCTTTTATAGAGATTGGATGAAGCTCTTACATGGGAAGAAAATTAGGGGACATTGCCAACACTTGAGAGTAAGTTGAAGAAACCTCTCAGATTAAAACTAAGATACAAGGAAATCCAGAACATAAAACTTCAGAGATTCAAACAGAAATCTATTAATGGCATAATCTATTACTTCAGGAGAGGTACAAATTTATGTTGATCAGTTCAGCGGATGTACTAATTCAAATGATAGTGCAGGCAATGCTTTTTGAATGTAAGAATCACTCAATCAAGGATTTTTTTACAGAAAACGGATCTCTTGTGATCTCCAGGGCAGTTGGAGGAACAACAATTCTGAACTGACGGCAGGAGAATACCAACGAAATCAAGACCTCACTAGTAGAAACAAATGGTGAGGGCACCATCAATACAAAGCAGATTATAGAATAGCAAAATCCCCTGACAACCGATGGACATCAAGTTATATCTTGTCAAGTCTATGGCGACTTAATGGAGCTCTAGCGTGAAACTAAAGGCTATCCCAACTCAGATAAATTCCAGTAAAGGCTATCCCAACTCAGATAAATTCCAGTACTTATCCTACAAGATCAGATCTCAAAATTCAAATAATAGATCAAAATATATAGCAAACATAAACTTAAACAGAAGATTGAAATAATTCACCGTAAATTTGAGACTGCAACAGAGGCTGGTTTCCTATTTAAAGCTAGATAGACCACATCAGACAGTAAAGTAAGGTTCTAATTTTCTAATCTAGTCACTCAAATCTCAGAATATTGGGTTTTCTCCATGTTGCAAAGTCATAACGGTTGGAGGTGATTTTTAATGACAATGCAAACAAGAATAACAGATATTATGAAAAAGGAGCCACAGAATTAAGCACCGGAGTCGGTACAGTTTGGGAGAAATGGGACATGTGCAAAAATCTAGTTGTATACTTGTATCAGGGCAAGAACTGTGCCATCAATCTTAACAAGGGAAAATGATGATTTACAACAGAAAGTTGCCGAGGCTTAGTTCTTCATTTCTTTTCCTTTTTGGGGCTCTAAGCAGGACGAGTGATTACTCTTGCACCTAGAACACCATCCAGTGAAAAGTTCTTAGGCGACTTTATTGAGACTTGAAAGTTGGAGCTTTGCTTCATTTAAATATTAGCAGATAAAACCTTAAAGTCCTAACCTATATACTTGTGTTCTCTTCAATGCTTGTGGAAGATTGCACATTATATGTTAAATCTTATAAAGGGAATAGTGTTCACTTTGTTAAGGAGGCAAATTCTTGAGAAATTATCAAGCAATAAAATTTGTCATCAGGCTTAAAAAAGTTGACATCAAAAGAAATAACGACTTGCTGATTTGTGGCCACATATCTGTTACCACTAGAAGCGCCAATAACTAGTAAAGTATAAAGCGAATTTTTCGTAAACCCCAGCTCTTTTATTTCCTCAACAACAACAAATACCACACTAGTCGGGGTCAGCTATATGAACCTTCATTATCATTTGGAACATTGCATCCCAATACTCAATAGTTTCAACATTAATCCTCCAATTTGAGGAAAATTGACCTAAAAACTCAAACAAATTAATTAAAACTACAAAAGATGGCACGCTACTGCAAAGTACAATTAAACAAAAATAAGCTTGTCACCGGTCACCTGTCAAGAGAAGGTAAATTGGAAGGAGGGTCTTATAGTTTCTTCTTCTTTCTGAAAATATAAACGTCGGTCTCCTCGTACGCGTACTCTGGATGTAAATGCTCGTGTGGAACCTTCTCGATATCAAACATGTCTTCGCTAAGCTCCCAAAACTTCTTATGCGCTTCAGGAGATCTCAGCTGGTAGCCCAACAAAACGACGCCGTTTTCACTCACCAAAGCTTCCATAGCCGAGAGCAATGGACTCACCGTCTCCTCCAAGTACACCACATCGGTGGCAACAATGACATCAAACGGTGGGTTAAGAGATTTTATCTGGTCTTGATTGGACCAATTCAACTGGGCCGTTTTCAAAGACTTACTCAAA
This sequence comes from Nicotiana benthamiana, assembly GCA_034376525.1. NCBI lineage: Eukaryota > Viridiplantae > Streptophyta > Magnoliopsida > Solanales > Solanaceae > Nicotiana > Nicotiana benthamiana. Next base: position 3,192,925 of record CM067326.1, read on the forward strand.
ACTGGCTTGTTTTTCTTAAGGTTGTGTTTTAGGGCCGGCATAACGGGAGCGATATCAGTGATAACGACGTTGTTCAGGCCCAGTAAGAAGAGGCCCATCGAGGCAACTCCACATCCGGCGCCGAGTTCGATTCCGCGTTTGTTTTGGAAGTTAAGGATGTCGGAATAGGGATTTGGAGTAACGGCGCATGTTTGAGGATGCCAACGTTCGGCGAATTTGACGAGGATAAGTGAACAGGGCCATACGCTTGTACCTACGTGCATGGATCCATTGTCTTGGTGGAAAGATAGCTGAGAATTTAGCACTTGAAGATCGATCACCGGCGATTCTGTGAACTTCATTTTCTCTAATTTTCTCTCACTAAAACTGCACTTTCCCTTTGAGGTGAAATGTCAGTGGGTTAATGGGCCAAACTTCTGGAACGTACCGGTAGTGGGCTAGCTCTTCTTCAGACAAAGGGGATTTTGGGCCGCGACCTGGAATGTTTACACAGCTCACACATTTCCTATTTATTTTTTTAAAGAGATTTTTATATTCTTATGCTACACAGGAAATTTTATTATCCTTAATATTTAAAATTTAATATAAAAATATTTTGGTATATTAAATTATTAATTCTATATCATAGTATATGTTAAGGGTATAATTAATGCAATGTATATCCTTCCTTAATTCAATATACCGTATATTCTATATATACATGTATTTTCACCGAACTAGCTCCTTTTCGAGGAGTCTGATAGTTTGATTCACCTTTAAGGAAATCTGAATGATTAAACTTATTTGTAAAGCTACAAAACTAATCAATTTACTTTTGTTATCTTAAGTAATCACACACAGAACGGTGAGTATGTCTAGCTTATCAAAAGAAAAGAGATTGGTTCTCACCTAAAGACATACCAAAGAAGCTTAAAATAAAATAATATGAGACAATTCGAAAAACTTCATCACAACAATAGTAGCATTTGACCAACACTTCTTCAATCCCTATTGCATTATAATTATTTATTTTCAATAATTGTCATCAGGAATAATTAGAAGTTTTTTCTTAGTAGTTTAATTGGGAGTTTTGATATAATTGTATTTTTTTCAGAAGATTTATAGAAGTTTTAATTATTTTTTATTTATGAAAACAGAAAACAAAGTATCTATAATTAGAATACAAATAATCTACAATTTATCTACAAACTGGGTACATTAAATTTTATATCCCAATTCCCATTCAATTGTAGCTTAATTAGAAGTTTAATTGGGACTTTCGACATAATTGCATTTGTTGCAGAAGATTTTTAGAAGTTTTAATCGTTTTTTGATTTGTGAAAATAGAAAATAAAGCATCTACAATTAGAATACAAATAATCTATAATTTATCTACAAATTGGGTACATTGAATTTTTATATCCCAATTCTCATTCAATTGTAGCTTAATTGGTATTTCGACATAATTATATTTTTGCAAAAGAATTTGTAGAAGTTTTAGCCATTTTTTATTTGTGAAAAAGAAAATAAAGCATCGACAATCAAAATACAAATAATCTATAATTTATCTACAATTTCTGCAATATGTCATCGTCTTCTTCTTCTTCTTCTTCTTCTTCTTCTTCTTCTTCTTCTTCCTCCTCTTTGAGTTTCAATCTGAAATTTAGTCAAAACCAAGTCTAGTCTTCACCAAAACCCCTCAAAATTGAGATATAAACTCCAAACTATATTTTCGATTATTTTCAATGACACCAAATCCAAACAAATAATGATTTTTTTTGGTAATTAAGGCTTTTTCATTAATCACCAATGAAGTAACATTACAAAACTACAGTCGAGCTTCAACTCAGCTGACTCTCTGGGAGATAACATATTGACTACACTTACTATCCTAACTGCCTAACTCTACTATATTCTAAGGTGTTGCAATTGTTGTCTAATTCTAGGGGTGCCTCTAACATTACAATTATACACTATGTCTCTCAGTAAAACAGTATTACATCGAAAAACCTTGTTGAAAACTCTTGCATTTCTTTCCAGCCATATAACATATGCAAATTCAACTGTAACCATTTTAAATGTGGCTGCACGACAGGTTCGACCCTTGGCTTTGCTAATCAACCATTGCATTTTATGGTTCCAATCAATACTAGGTGGGTATTGTTCCTGCAACCAGTTCATTACTCTTCCCCATAGGTCCACAGTGACAAAGCAGTTCATGAGCAAATGATCTCTTGTTTCAGGGTGGATTTGACATAAGGTGCATTGCTGGTCAATGCTCATTCCCCAGTTGTGTAGTCTATCCTTTGTTGGGAGTCTGTCCTGTAGGAATAGCCATAGGTTGAACATTGCTTTTGGTCTGGCTTGGTTTTGTATGATTAAATTCTTCCATGGGACTCTCGGCACTTCTTGCATCTGTGACTGGTACAATTATCTAGTTGAGCATTTTCCAGTTCTGGAGTCTTTGTAGAGTATCTCTTGATTGGATGATCTTCTTAACCATCCAGCTAGCTTGGGTAGGAATTGGCATGGACTCTATTGGTCTGTCTTTGATATAATACACTGTGATCCACCTTATCCACAGCTTGTCCTTTTTATGGGCTAGGTCCCAGCAGGTCTTTGCAATAGCAGCCTTGTTCCAGAGCTTGAGGTTGGTTAGATTCATTCCACCAACTGATTTTGGGGTACACATTTTGTCCTAGGAGATGTATGCTTTCTTAGTTACAGTGTTCATCCCAGACCAAATGAAACTCCTTCAAATGCCTTCAATCATTTTAAGTACTTTCACAGGGAATATAAACAGTTGTGCCCAGTATGCTTGAACTTCAAAGATGACAGATTGCACCAGTTGTATCCTCCCAGAGTAAGACAGTGTTCTAGCAGTCCAAGAAATGATCTTGGCTGTGATTCTTTCCACTAAAGGTTGCCACTGTAGTAGAGTGATTTTTTTGGTGGTCAGTGGCACTCCTAGATACTTGAAAGGCAGTTGGCCTTGCTCATAGCCAAGATGGTCGAGAATCTGCTTCTGTATAGGCATTGGTACTCCTCCAAAATAGTCTGAGCTCTTGTTCAAGTTGGCCTTCAGTCCTGAGGCTGTAGAGAATTGGGAGAACCAGTTGGATAATGCCTTGACATAGGTAAGGTCTCCTTTGGCAAACAGCAACAAGTCATCAGCAAAGCACATATGTGTAATGCCCAGTTTTTTGCATCTAGGGTGGAATTAGTATGCTGGATCATCTTGTAGTGCAGTGCATGACCTGCTTAAATACTCCATGACCAAGGCAAATAGGAAGGGGGAGATGAGGTCCCCTTGCCTCAGTCCCCTGGCAGCAGCAACGGGTATCGTAGGCTCTCCTATTAACTAACACCGAGAAGCTCACTGTTGAGATACACTCCATAATCCATTTGGTGAAGGTGCTGGGGAAGCCAATCTGTTCCATAACTTGTTGTACGAATACCCATTCTACTGAATCATATGCTTTCTGGAGGTTTATTTTAATCATGCATCTGGGGGAGACATGCTTTCTATAATAGCTTTTGACAAGCGCATGTGCTAGAATGATGTTATCCTGGATCTTTCTACCCGGGATGAATCCTGCTTGAGCTTCACTAATGATGCTTGCCATCACCTTCTGCAGCCTATTAGCCAGTACTTTTGAGATGAGTTTGTATAGTACAGTACAACAAGCAATAGGCCTGTACTCTTTGACTATTGTTGGTTTGGACAGTTTAGGGATGAGGGTAATAGTTGCACAGTTGATTGGCTTGCACATCCTAGCTGAGTTGAAGAACTGCTTAATGGCAGTGGTGACTTGGTTACCAATTATGCTCCGGCTCTTTTTGAAGAAAACAGCATTGTATCCATCTATCCCTGGTGCTTTGTCATCTCCAATAGCCTTGAGACTCTCTGTTATTTCTGTTTCAGTTACTGCAGCACAAAGTTCCTGTCTTTGTTGTTGTGTCAGTTTTGGACCATTTGACATATACAATTGGTTTATAGCAGGCAGATTAGTTGTAGAAATGCCCATCAGTGCTTTGTAGAATCCCAGGATTTCCTCTTTGATATATGTAGGTGCTGTAAGTTTGATTCCCATTGCATTGGTAAGCTCAGTAATCTGATTTTGGTGACTTCTGCCTTTCATTACTAAAGTAAAGTACTTAGTGTTGGAGTCCCCAAGTTGTATCCACTTTGCTCTTGCCTTTTGTTGCAGGACACTCTCCTCAATCAATGACCATTTTCCAGTTGTAATACAAGTTCCCTCTCCTTCTGTTATAGGCCATCAGTGTATGCTTGACTCAGTTGGGCTTGTAAGGCCCCCAGTTCCCGTCGACACTGCTTTATTCTGTGTGAAATTGTCTTGAATTCCTTATTATTCAGGGTCTTCAAGGGAGTCTTCAAGGCTTTGAGTTTGTCCCATACTGCTCTCATTGTGTCTGCTTTCCCACCCTGCCAGACTCTTGTCACAATGTGCTGGAAGTCCTTATGCTCAGCCCATACATTGAAGAATTTGAAATTCCTCTTCCCATGCCAGGAGGATGCATTCGGTGTCAGTATCATGGGGTTATGGTCTGAGATTAGGGGTACATCATAGTCAGTGACCACCTGGTTCCAATTGATCACCCATTCATAGTTGCCAAAAACTCTATCCAGCCTGCTGCATACTCTCTCCACACAAGTTTGCTTATTTGTCCATGTGTAATAGCTAAAAAACAAATAATGATTTTTGAAAACCTAAATTTGACTCAACTTTTAAGCTTTTTAATGGCTGTCACTGGTGGAATTGCTGCTCTCTTTTCATTTGCTTTGTATTACTGAAATTTGCGATTGAGAAATAGAGAGATGTAGAGAGAATGTCGACGAACTGAGCTTTTACAGAACTGATTTCTACAATTTGATTGGAATTTATTGACGATTTTATCTTTTTTTGATTTGTGGCTTAAGGAAAAATATCGAAGAACAAAGCTTTCGCAGAAAAGAGTATATGTAGTTTGATTTTAAATTGAAGATATAGGATTTGCGTTTCAAATTTGATCTGAATGTCGCTAAATCAATTAGAATATTTTGTTCATGATTTGTAGTGCGCCTAATTAGGAATGAATCAGCTCCTAATAATTAGTATTTAATGAATGACTTAATAATTGTAGAGAAACTATAAACATAGCGGGTAAATATAAAACTATGCACATTTTAAGTAATAAGGTTTTATATATGGTATAGGAAGGAAAAATTCTCTAATACATATCCGTTAGTTATTTTTGGTTTAAATGATTGGACGAATGACTGTTTAATTTAATTTTTTTTTATTTTTGTGTTTACATAAATTTTAGAAACTGTACCGGATAAAATTTATAAATAGACCTTTTCCATATCTGTAAGTGAAAAATAGCGACTATTGTGGAGTTTCAAATTTCACATGTGAAACTCCAAAATATTATTTTTAATTACAGGATTGAAAAATGGTTAGCTCGCGATATTTACTAAATATCTATAAAATCATTAATAAGAATTCTTTTTTTTTTTTCCTTTGAAATGATAATCAAAGCAAGTTGGTCCAAGACCTGGAAACAAGAGATGAATTTATTTACAGTAGATTAACTATGATAAATACTTCGAGTTTATTCACCAGTAAATCCTAATCTTACAAGCTAGTAGCCTCTCGTAATGTGATAGATCTCTTTGAATTATAATCTAGTGCGTTAATGGGTCATATTTAGATGTAACTTTGTAAAACATAATTAATAAAGTACTAATGAACTTATAAATTTCAGAGTCATTCATTGTTGGGAGGATAATGCAAGCTAATTAGTATTATCAAAGCACACCATGTTTGTGGTCAACATCATAACAATTTACCCCGATTATTTTGACTAGTATTAGCATTTATGTGAATGCACGGAACCATATTAAATATTTGAATTATCTGTAAATAATTTTAGATTTTAGATCTTCTCGATAAATATAGATAATTATTGAATATTAATTAAGAGACACTATATTAAAAAAAGTAACTATTTCTCAAATCATCTAGTTATAATTATACTTTTCTTTTTTGATACAATTCTCGTTGGTGCCATTGGATCCTAAAAATAGTCAGCAAGCAAAATAATATCTCATATTTATGGAAAAATAATTAAAGGTTGAGACTATGAAGGACTCTTAGGATATGACTTGTCTCTTTTACTGCTATTTAAACTCTTATTTGATGTGTTGATATCTTTCGAAAAAAATATTTCTATTTTAAAATTTCAGTTTCTAAAACTTTATTTTTTAATAATAATTATTTTATAATAATATAATTAGAAGTGTTATCCTTAATTCAAAACTCATTTTAGTGAGCTATTTAAAATTTAAAAAAATTCTTTAGCCAGTGAATAATATTTACAGTATGTGATATTAACCATGTTAAATATTTGAGTTTTTAAAATTATATGTAAATAACCTTAAATTTTAAACAGTCTAGATAATTATAGATAATCGTTAGATATTAATTAAGAAATATTATACGAAATCGATTAACATTTTCTCAAATCTCGTAGTGATAATTTTATTCTTGTACCATTCTTATCGGTGTTATTGGAACCTAAAAATAGCTACAAAGCGAAACAATAACTCACATTTATGGCAAAGCACGAAGGTTGACACAATATAAACGATTCTTTGGTTACAACGTGACTCTTTTACTATGACTTGAACTCTTATTTGGTATGTTATTTATTTCTATTTTGAAATTTAATATATATATATATATATATATATATATATATATATATATATATATATATATATATATATATATATATATAATAATTATCTTTATAATGATACTAGTGAAGGTATTATCCATAATTTTTTTCACTTTAATTGGCTATATAAGAATTGAAATGATTCCTTAGTCAGTGAAACTTTATTTCAGTATGACTCCTTTTTGAGTTTATTGATATCTCTATCCACATATTTTAAATTTTGAAATATATACATATTTTAAAATATACTTTTGTTACACTTGAAATTCTCTATAGAAACTATCAATTAAAAACAAAAATCCCTCTTGTTGAATTTGATTAGAAAAATCTTTCAAATAATCTAGTGATTCAAAACTAATATTCTACAATGAAAAAAAATTATATCCTTGCAATGTTGGATTGACTGCAGCTAAATAAAGTGTGACGACCCAAAGGGGTCATCACCTGTTTCTAATTAAAATATGTGCCTTCGAGGCTTGAAAACCTCATTTAGGGTTGTCTTGATTTGTGTGACAGTCTGGGCACATAGTCGGAAAGTTTAAATGTGAAATTTTACAAAAAATACTAAATGAATGAGCTTGACTCCGTTAAATTTTGGGTAAGCGAACCCGGACCTGTGATTTGATGGTCCCGGAGGGTCAGTAGGAAAATATGGGACTTGGGCGTATGCCTGAAATCGAATTCTGAGGTCCCAAGCACGAGATATGACTTTTTATGTGAAATTATTTTTTAAAAATATTTAAAGAGAATTGAAGTGAAATCTAATTTGCAAGTAATGGTATCAGGCTCATAGTTTAGTTTACGTGCTCGGTGCAAGTATCATATATGTTTTGAATCACTCATGTAAATTTTGGTTAAAAACGAGCATCGTTTGACGCGATCCGGACCCTAATCGGAAAATGTATGCTTAAAAGGAGTTTTGAAAAATTTTATTGATCTTGAGGTTCAATTCGATGTTCATGATGTTATATTGGTGATTTAATTACACGAATATGTTCCTAAGATGTTTTTGGGGTTGTGTTATATTTGGATTAGAGTTTTGAGGGCTTGGGTGAGCTTCGAGTAGATGTCCGGATGCCTTAGTCTTATTATCAAATGTTACAGGTCAAATAATTTGAAAAGTCTCTGAACCCTCTTACGCAGCCCGCGAGAAATCGCGTGCAGTCGCGATCGCCTTTGTGCGGTCCGCGGTGGGTGCTGCGTGGCCGCGGTCAGCTTGGTGTGGTCTACATGAGGCAATGATCCATAGGTCTACAGAAAGCCTGTGCGGCCGCGATCCTTTTTACGCGGTCCGCACAGGGAACTTCAAAGGGGTATAAATACACATGAATTTCAGTTATTTATATTTTCCAAAACCTCAATACATAAGAGGCAATTTTCTAAACAACTCTTCTTCTCCAAAACGATTGGTAAGTGATTTCTAACTCATTTTCTTCACGCCTTAACATCAATTAACATGATTTCAACTTCAAACCAAAGATTTTATGGGAAAAATTGGTGTTTTGGGTAGTAGGTTTTCTAAAAATTAGGGAGTTGGACCTCAATGTGAGGTCCGATTTCAAAACAAAGCATATATTTGGATTCGTGGGTGAATAGGTACTCGGATTTTTGTTCGAAATTCAAGTTTCGACCATGTGGGCCGGGGGCAATTTTGACCTTTTGGGTAAAATCTTGTAAAACGTATTTTTATGCATTGGGGTTGATTCATTTAGCATTATTAATGTGATTAAGTAACTTATGACTAGATTTGAGCGGATTGGTGGTGAAATCAAGAGGTAAAGCAATAATTATTGAGTGGTGTTCAAGGCATCGAGGTAAGTGTTCGGTCTAACCTTAGTTTGAGGGATTAGGAGTTAAGTCTTATGTGCTAATTGCTCTCTGTTGAGTATGACGTATATGCATGGTGACGAGTATCTATACGTTGGTGTCAAGCATGACCGTATGTCCTAAATTGGAAGTTGTTATATTCTTAAATGACATCACGTATGCCTTAACTAGTGATCTACCGTATCGAGCAACGATTTGTTTATCCTCGTAGATCCTATTTATGATTGAGCATCTTCATTAACCAAACTGAGTTAAGGTTGGTTATAGCTGATTCTCCCTTGCTGGAATGATTGTTTTTATATTGTTGTTCCCTTGCTGGGAAGTTATTATGTTACTTTGTTCCCTTGCCGGGACCTCCTGTGATTATGTGATAACATGAAATGGGATCGAGTGGTACGCCTACCACAAGATTTGATGAAATGGAATCGGTGGTATGCCTACCATAAGATTTGATTGAAATGAGACCGGGTGGTACGCCTATAACAAGATTTGATTGAAATGGGAGCGGGTGATACGCCTACCACAAGATTTGCTTGAAATGGGAGCGGATGGTACACCTACCACTACATTTGATGAAATGGGATCGGGTGGTACGTTTACCATAAGATTTGATGAAATGGGAGCAGGTGGTACTCCTACCACGAGATATTTATTAAAATGGGAGTGGGTGGTATGCCTATCACAAGATGCTGAAATGGGAGCGGGTGATACGCCTACCCTAAGATATTGAAATGGGAGCGGGTGGTACACCTACCACAACATATTAAAATGGGAGAGGGTGGTATGCCTACCACGAGTTATGATGAAATGGGAGCGGGTGGTACGCTTATCACGAGATATTGAGAAATGAGAGTTGTTTTTATCTATTCTTATCCGTGTTAGTAGCTTAATAGTTGATTTCATTATTATTTCTTGAGGATTCTGTTTATTTTGCTATCCCCAAAGCATGTTTCCCCTCCCTAGTTTTACCTATTTATTTCCTATTATTCTTTTCGCTATATATTATATAACTGCACAAGTTTATCTGGAGTCTGATCTTAGCCTCCTCACTACCTCAAATGGGTTAGGCCCGACACTTACCAGCACATGAGGTCGGTTATGCTGATGTTACACTCTGCACTTATGTGCAAATACCGGAGAAGTGTGTGAGCGCAGTACTGGACCGGGAGCCAGCCTTCAGTCCACTGATACAGAGAGGTAGCCTTGCAGACGTCCGCAGGCCCGGAGTCTCCTTTATCTTGCTTTTCATTTTGTTATCTCATGTATTCCGAGACAAACAATGCTACATTTCTTTCAAATGGTTGTATTTAGTAGTCCGTGGGTAACGTGACACCAGTTATTTGGTAGAGATATATGAGAAGTTCAGCATTATTGTTCAGTTTATTTAATTTAAGTCTTTTGCTTTATGTTCATATTTTCGTTGTTATTAACTAATACGATAGTTGTTGTTAAAATAGATAAAAAAAAATTACAATAAAAGTGCTAGAAGTTTATGAAAGTGGCTTGCCTAGCTTCTACGAGTAGGCGCCATCACGACTCCCGAGGGTGGGAATTCCGGATCGTAACATAAAGAGGTTTCAGTTTATACCCTTCAATTCCTAGAAGGTGCGAAATTGAAATGAATGGTAGAAATTATACAAATAATGTTTTGTTATTTGTTTGATGTCCATTTATACAAATTGACTCTTCAAACAAACATACTTAAAAAAGAAAAGAATAATTTTTTTTGAATATTGACAGATTTTTGTGATGTTTCTTTCTCTAACATATAGTTGTACTTCATTATATATGTAAATAAACTTTTTTTGGGTTTTAAACTCTTTTTTATTATCTAGATAAACATAGACGTGTCACATATATTACATTCATTTTTAAAAAAATTCACTTTATTGTAATCTAGGTATAGTGTTCTAAATAACTACATTTTAGGGTTTTAAATGTGAAAGAATTTTATAGTTATATAGAGTAGGTTTTTTTTTGCTAGAGGCGAAGTAGTATTTAAATAATTAGAAAAGATAACAAAAGCTCCTAACATGATTGCATTTGATTATTAACAGAATTAATTATGATACCATGATAACAAAAGATAATTTTTTTTTAAAATAATTTTAATTCAATTTTTAAAAGTTTATCTATAAATTCAAAATTATTCTTTAATTCAAAACTAAAATTTTCTCAAATCTCGTAGTTACAATTTTATTTTTGCACCATTCACATTGGTGTCATTGGAATCTAAAATTAGCCATAAAGCAAAATAATAACTTATATTTATGGCAAAGCACAAAGGTTGCCACAATAAGAACGATTCTTTGGTTATGACATGATTCTTTTAGTATGACTTGAACCCTTATTTGGTATGTTTTTGTATTTTTAAAAAATATTTAATTTTGACATTTTAATTATATATATATATATATATATATATATATATATATATATATATATATATATGTTGTCACTACCCAAAATTCACTAAGGATCGTGGTGGCGCCGGACACTGTTGTCAGGCAAGCCAACCAAAATACTTAACTAAATTCCAATTTTAATATTTGCTGAAGTCATTTTCCTTTATACATTAAATAAAAAAATAATGAACTTACATAAATAACCATTGGGTACTTAACAGACTTAATATTGAACAATCCTATAACCATTCAGAACCCAGTGTCGTAAGTGGATGAGCATCTACTAAGGCAGTAATAAAATACAGCATCCGTCCGGAATACAGTGGACAAAAGCAAATACAATATACTACAAGGGACTATACTAGCTGCGGCCTCGAATAATGCAACTCACCTAGTCCCCGAATCATCCGTGCTACTACGCCCAGTAGGCTAGTAGAGTTATATATACATGTGCAACAAAAATGCACAGAAGTGTAGTATGAGTACGAAAATAATGTGTACTCAATGAGTATCCCGTCTAATCTCGACGAAGTAGAGATGCGATGGTTGACTTCGACACTTACTAGTGATCTAATAATAATGTCAATAATACATTAAATTATGGATTTCTATAAACATGATTTTTAACCAATATAAGGAAACAAGTAAATAATAATTTCTTTTATAGGAAATTTTCAAAATTCCTTTTCGTTATTAGCCAAATATTCTCAAGCCATGAAGAGGCAATAACAACTTTAATAAGTTCAAGGCTACAATACAAGCATGTGCAAATCATGCCGAGGTCAACGACCCGCTCCAATAGAAAATAAACTGTGCACTGTCGAGGATCGAATGACGCGAACCATAGACGTATCTATTTAATATGCTGAGGCGTACGACCTGCTCCAATAGGAAATAAACACACACAGGCAGTCAATCAAGAAGTCATCATGGAAAAAGTAGAAAAGCCAATTCTCATTTAATAATTTAAGAAAGTGAAGTTTAGATCCTTTTGTAAATTCGTTTACTAATTTAATGTGATTTAAGAAGGTCAAGCTATCAGTAGTTTCATAAGTAATCCAAGTATAACATGTTTTGGGGTCATAACTACCTGGAGGATATCATAATAGTAGCTACGCACGTACTCTGATCACTTCGTGTGTACGTAGCACCCATAATAGGAGCACATAACCAATTATCACCTATGGGGACAATTCCCTCCTACAAGGTTAGAAAGGAGACTCAACTTGCTCCGAAGATCCAAAATCGACATTCCACGCCCTTCCGAAGACTTGAATCAATGCAAAACACTCCAAGACTAGCCAATAATTATGTAAACCCATTAATATATTCTAAGGTACTCATTATAATCCAATTTATATAACCCCGATCAAAATATTAACAAGAATTCTCTCGGGCCCACGTGCCCAGAATCCAAAATATTTCGAAGAAAAGCCATAGCCTCACGAACTCAAATATATAATTTTCTCTAAATTCCATATCCAAAATTGTGGTCAAAATTCAAGAATACTAGTGTTCTAGGTTTTCCCCCAAACCCCAAGTTTGTCTACAATTTTCCGTGTCTAAATCTGTATATAAACCTTGTATTTAATTCAAAAATAGCAAAAATTACTTACCTCATGATGAATGATTGAAACCCATCTTCAAAAGCTCCAAAAATTGCCTAAGCCAAGAGAAAAATGGGTGAAATTAACCCAAATCCCGATTTTTAAACATTCTGCCCAGCCCAAGTCCGGCCTTCTTCGCGTTCGCGGCCTGTCTCCCACTTTCGCGATGGAAATTTACCCCACCTCTTTGTGTTCACGTTCCAGGCCTCGCGTTCGTATAGACTAATGACCCCAGGCCCAGAAGACTCCTTTTACGCATTCGCGTAGACCTAATGGCCTTGGGCCCATATCTCCCTTACCTTCTTTGCGTTCACGTAGCCTTTTTCGTGTTCACAAAGGTTAACCTCAGAATATTCCATCTACTCCTCTTTGTGTTCTCGAGACTCCTTTCGCGTTCATGTACATGAAAACCAAATACCAGCAACCAACAACAACATTTTACCCAAATTTGATCCGTAAACCACCTAGAATCCACCCGAGGCCCCTAGGACCCCCAACTAATCCTACCAACCGGTTTCAAAACACATTACAGACTTGCTCGAGGCCTCAAATCACATCAAACATGCTAAAATCATAAATCGACCTCCAATCCAAGCTTAATGAACTTTATAATTTCAAACATCTATTTTCGATATTTAAACCTATCAAATCAGGCCCGATTGATTTCTTTACACGCAATTCATAATCGACATCACAGACCTACTCCAACTTCCGAAATCTGATTCTAACCCCGATATAAAAAAGTCCACTTCTGGTCAAACTTCTTAAAAACCTTCAAATTCTATCTTTAGCCAAATGACTCCATAATGACTTATGGACCTCCGAATTCACTTCTGATCGCGCTCCCAACTCCAGAATCATCACACAGAGCTATTCACAGAACCGGGATTCCAAACGAACATCGATAACACTAAAATACGCTTCAAGCCAAACTTATGAAATTTCTTCTAAAAATGCTAACTTCACAATAGGCGTCAGAACGCTTCCAGGTTATCCGAAACTCGAACCGGGCATATTCCTAAGCCCGAAATCATCATACGAACCTGCTAGAACCTTCAGATCCCGGTTCTGATGTCGTTTACCTAAAAATTCGATCTTAGCTAATTCTTACAAGTTAAAGCTTCTGAAATGAGAAATCTCTTTCCGAATCAACTCCGAATTTCCCAAAATTCAATTCCGACCACGCCTTCTGAAATGAAGCTGCTCATGGACTCAGACTGTTGAACGACGCACTAGGGCTCAAAATGACTAGTCGGGTCGTTACATTCTCTCCTACTTAAACATACATTCGTCCTCGAACATGCTGAGAAATACGATGAAGTTGTCTGAAATCACTGTTTATCACATCATGCACCTTCCCGTGCAACCACAACTCAGTTAAGCACATTAGCTCGATCAGTTCTGAAGATATTCCCTTTATTCAAGCAAATAAGCTTGTTTCCAACATACGCTCATCATATCAATAGCTACACGTAGTACCAAGACGTGACTACATACCTTAGCGGAATTCACACCTTGCGCCATTTTAATCATAGGACCACAATAACATTCTCTAATCAATTTAATCGAAATTCCACGAATATGATGCTCCCATCGCACCTTATGATCTACATAAGTCTTGCTCTAACTCTTACAATACCACCATGACAGAATAGATGTGTAGAAATTTATGACCAATTATCGAGTCAACCAATCATTGAGTCTATACTTCTGACAAGAACCATTACCTCATTATAAACCAAATAATGATCTCTGATCCTTAATATATTTCATGTAATCATATTGCACCGATCATAAATCTAATGATCTCGTCTCACGCAGTACGAACTGCTCCGGTGATAAGCCACCCAGACATGACCAAGAGTCTCATATGATGCTACAATGAGCCAATAGGCTACTGATTGGAATGCGATACCAAAGGAAAATGAACTCTGAAAAGGAAGTTCAATGACCCCACTCGTGAATCATACATGCGACGCGGGCGCACAGCTAATATGTGCTTTCATCAGTAAATAGGAAACTAAACACATAAAAACAAATATGGGGAACTGTACTCTACATCACATTGTTGTGGCATGCAACCTGATCCAAATAGCATAACCATGGCGTCGTGCCACCTGATCCACACAACATAACCATGACGGAGTGCCACCCGATCAAGATAACATAACCATGGCAGCGTGCTACCCGATCTAGATAACATAACCATGGCAGCATGCCATCCGATCCAGATAACATACCCATGGCGGCGTGCCACCCGATCTATGCATAGAACTCACATAAGGAGATGCACAACGATCTATGTCGCTCATTATAATAAAATACCAAATTTCAGTCACAAGCACGCTAGGTGCATAATACGATTTTCTTGGGGAGACACACAACTTTATAAGCTACAAACTCAAGCACAACTAAGGTGCGATATGCAATCTGAATCTCAAGAGCCATCCTGCTTATATAACATCATCGCTACGTGAAACCTCAATGCGTAAGAAATTTACCAAGCCATCTCACAACTCACACGGCACAATGTATCACTACATAACATATCTGACAACGAAGTAACACCCTGAATACTCCTCCATAAGGAGCGCATTACTGAAAGGAACACATTTGGCCTGATATAGAGTCCATATTCATATTTGAATCCATCCACCGACCTCAAGGCAATTCTGATAACCGTGAACTAGGCTAATTACCTTTCAAAGTCCATAATAACTCCTATTCCGCTCATAACACATAAGAACATCCATCATAGTCGCAAAAATCATCCGCAGTCCACAACTCTACAGACAGAGTGCCCTCCAGGCATATATTCTCAAATCAACAATATTATCACAACCTTCATACTTGGGTTAAGTCTTTAATCAATTAAGTGACTACCTGCCGCACTTATACAATCTTCCTATGAGACACACTCCCACAACCTACCATAACAATTAACTAGGTCGTACCACCAAACCACCGGCCGTACTAACACTAAAAAGCGATCGAGAACCATTAACCAGCACGCAAAGCCTTCTTTACAAAACACTAGTCTCAGGTGACGCTGAAGACAATACCAACTTACCTTAAACATCAAAACTCCTCTCTTTCTTATCTGAGCTCGTGACATCCTTGTCCACACCAAGCCGTTACCTTGATGTTCACTTCAAATTCCATACAACTCATTGCACCTAACATGCCAACATATGACATAACACGCTTTTTATCATAGCTTCGAAACCACTATTAGGCTAACACTTTATCATATAAAACTTTCCACTCAGCTCACTTCAGGAGAACCATAGTAACACACAGGTGAATTCTCATAACAGTACAACATGCAAACCTCTAAGTAGTGGTCTAAGCCACCATAGCCCTTCCCGGGACCTCCTCCACATAACAGGCCACAACAGAAGAATACTTTCTTACTAACACCAATTGCGGCGGCTGACAAACCTCTCATGTATCGCCACAAATCGCACGCATAACTTGATCATGCTGAAGGAACTGATCTCCACTACCAATATTGAAACTCACTATTGCTAACCAATCTATATTCTTTCGATTTACCCTGATTGGATTGGAAATAATAATAAATCCATCTGAACTCACCCCGGGCGACCTTGATGCACGAGATCATGTTGTCTCAAATTCCACGAATCATTTTTTACTTCCCGATTGCTACATCACAAGTCAAAACATCATTAAGCATTATGTGCCTCTTCTCATAGGATGCTACCAATCTTGATTCTTAATCGTACCTATAGGCTCGAAATCAATAGGCATCACAACCTTATCTTTTGAATTCATTAGGACCGCTGTTGAGAGCTACCCGCTCTGACTTGGCCCCGAATATAATCAATTCCATAAATCTTCTAGCACTCTATACCCATTGGTGAAGCACCTTGCAGAATCATTCCCTTGGAATCCGCATTTTTACAAAGCACAATCCTGAATTCTTTCCCAAGTCTGAACATGGGCCAATAAGGCCAACGATAGCTCACCTTTAATAATTTCGTTGATCAATTTACCACCCATGTTCTTTTCCCATAGCTGAAATAACCCATCAACTTGCTAATAATCAGAAACCACTCAAGTAGTTAACCGTGCAACCCAACCATAGGCGGTGGGACTCTCCCACTTGGCTTGAAGCAATTTATTACACAACTCTGGAATTCACCAGGATTCTTAATCTCTTATTAACACAACCATGCACAATCAACCGCCAAAATTCTCGAAATCTTTCTGTAAAACCTCTTTTTTATATTCTGAATCATCAATACATTTGCACAGCCGATCTCTTTGTTGTATAACTAATAGAATTCTTCATAGAAGATTTTCCAACCACGAGTTAACCTGCTCACAGGGAATAACCCATATGTGGGAATAACCTCCCGACATCTTCAAATGCTGCTACATAGAGTACAATCACCATGACATCAATAATCCATCCCGAGTCCGAGCTAATCCTCTATCTGTATAAGTCCTTTCACCCCTCGTGGACATTAATTAAATGTGCGGCAACATCCTTTCCATTCAAGTTATGTTGTATCCTTCTTCATTTCAAGTAGCTCATTTCTGTAATACCAAGTCTCCTGCCGCATAATGGCCAATATTTTAGATTAAATCTGTAAACCCCAATCACCAATCACTAGTATTCTCAAATCCCTCCGAACTCTCCTTAAGGTACGTGGTCATACTACCACAATTCCCATATGCAACTCCATCACTCTCCCACATTAGCGGGACTCATCCATTTTAATCGACTACTCGACCTTTGTTTCTCATACTTGGCCTTCTAGAAATTTTTGCCACCGCCTGACAGTTCCCACATGTCTTTCCTCATCGTTTGCTGCTCGGCTGTTACCTTAAATAAGTCCATCTTTGTAGCACTTGAACCCATGAGTCAATATTAACCTTTAAACCTTTATGAAGATCGTCTTTCTCGAGCCGTCAACATTAGAAACACTTATTCGATCTGAATCACCGCACCCCGCGACATGTAGCAGTTGTTTTTCCAATATTATTTTACAATCCCTTACCCCAAGGCGAATTGCAGAAAACCATAACACCGGCAAACATAACACATAAAATTGAGGACGACGACACTACATCGCAGATGAAAATTCCACCACGCTCGGAAATACCAAGTCTTGTTACCCTATCAACCTGAATCTGAACATTATTCGCCTGATTGCTTTTCCCCTGCCGGAATAAAATACCGAATCTCTAGATCATGCACTGAGTAGACCTCATTTCAATTCATTCACTGCCTCAACACGTAGGCAACCATCCTACCATCATATCAATACTGTAGAATAATCATTCATAAGCATCACGACAACTTGTGCCTAACCTTAGAGCCCTCAGAAGTACTGCTACTAAGTCGAAACAATAGAATATCCTTCCACAAGGCGACAGTAATAACTCAAATATCCCCGCAGGGAGAAACACCCGCACCACATTCGTTGTGCTATTACAATTCTTCTAGTCTCTATTTATAACAAGCGCTTCGCGTCCCATAGGATTGAGTAGGAAAGAAACAAAGGCATAAGCCTCACAGGAAGTCAAATTACACGATAAGGAATCAAGAAGGGAAGTACTCCAAACGGCCTTGCAGCCTCATTGCTTATGACTAGTGAGACCCTAGGAATCTAGTGCGCTGATACCATGTTGTCACGACCCAAAATATACTAAGGGTCGTGGTGGCGCCGGATATTGCTGTCAGGTAAGCCAACCAAAATACTTAATTAAATTCCAATTTAATAGTCATTGAAGTCATTTTCCTTTATACATTAAATAATAAATAACTAACTTTAAAGAAATAATCATGGGGTCCTTAAGAAACTTAATATTGAACAATCCTATAAGCATTCCAGCACCCAGTGTCGTAAGTGCATGAGCATCTACTAAGACAGTAATTAAATGCAACATTTGTCCGCAATATAGTGGACAAAAGTAAATACAATATACCAGAAGGGACTATACTAGCTGCGGACCGCCTCGAATAATGCAACTCACCTAGTCTCCGAATCATTTGTGCTACTACGCCCAGTAGGCCATTAGAGTTATATATACCCGTGCAACAAAAATGCACAAAAGTTTAGTATGAGTGCAAAAATAACATGTACTCAATGAGCATCCCATCTAATCTCAAAGAAGTAGAGACGAGATGTTCGACTTCGACACTTACTAATGGTCTAATAATGATGTCAATAATACATTAAATCATGGATTTCTACAAACATGATTCTTATTCAATAGAAGGAAAAAGGTAAACAATAATTTCTTTTACAGGAAATTTTCAAAATTCCTTTTCGTTATTAGCCAAATATTCTCAAGACATGAAGAGGTAATAACAACTTTAGTAAGTTCAAGGCAGTAATACAAGCATGCGCAAATCATGTCGAGGTTGACAGCCCGCTCCAACAGAAAATAAACTGTGCAACTGCCGAGGTTCGAACGATGCGAAACATAGATACATCTATTTAATCTGCCGAGGAGTTCGGCCCGCTCCAACAGGATATAAAAACACACATGCAGTCAATCAAGAAGTCATCATGGAAATTTTTTTCGAAGAAATCCAATTCTCATATAATAATTAAAGAATGTGAAGTATAAATTCTTTTAGAAATTTGTTTACTAATTTAATGTGATTTAACCAAGTCAAGCTATCTGTAGTTTCACAAGTAATCCAAGTATAGCATGCTTTGGGGTCCTAACTACCCGTACGATAGCATAATAGTAGTTACACATAGACTCTTGTTGTCTCGTGCGTACGTATCCACAATTAGGAGCACGTAACCAATTATTTCACCTATGGGGACAATTCCCTCTTACAAGGTTAGAAAGGAGACTCACCTCGTTTTGAATATCTATAACCAGCATTCCACGCCCTTCCTAAGACTCGAATCGATGTACAATGCTCCAAGACTAGTCAATAATTATGTAAACCCATTAATATATGCTAAGGTGCTCATTATAATCCAATTCCTAACCTCGATCGAAAAGTTAACAAAAATTCCCTCGGGTCCACATGCCCGGAATTTGAAATTTTTCGAAGATAACGTTTACCCATAGTCTCACCAATATATGATTTTCTCTAAATTCCATACCCAAAATTGTGGTCAAAATCCAAGAATATTAGTTTTCTAGGTTTTCCCCCAAACCCCAAGTTTTTTTTTCAATTTTCCATGTCTAAATATATAAACCGTGTATTTAACTCAAAACTAGCATAAATTACTTACTTCATGATGAATGATGGAAACCCCTCTTCAAAAGGTCCAATAATCGCCCAAGCTAAGAGAAAAATGGGTGAACTTAACCCAAATCCCGATTTTTAAACATTCTGCCCAGCCCAGGTCCGCCCTTCTTCGTGTCGCGGCTTGTCTCCCACGTTCGTGACGGCCAGTTACACAGACCCTTTGCATTCGCGTACCAGGCCTCGCGTTTGCGTAGGCTAGTGACCCCAGGCCCAGAAAACTCCTTCTATGCATTCGCAACCCACTGACAATGTTTGCGAAGGCCAACTGCCCAGACCCATCGCGTTCGCGTTACCTTTTATGCGTTCGCGTAGGCCAAATGGCCTTGGGCCCAGCTCTCCCTTACCTTCTTCACATTCGTTTAGCCTTTATTGCGTTCGTGAAGGCTAAACT
Organism: Nicotiana benthamiana; assembly: GCA_034376525.1. NCBI lineage: Eukaryota > Viridiplantae > Streptophyta > Magnoliopsida > Solanales > Solanaceae > Nicotiana > Nicotiana benthamiana. Next base: position 3,213,127 of record CM067326.1, read on the forward strand.
CAGCACCCCCTATCTACTCCTCTTCGCGTTCGCGAGCCTCCTTTTGCGTTCGTGAAGAATATAATCAGATACCAACAACCAGCATCAGCTTTTTACCCAAATTTGATCCGTTAACCACTCGAAATCCACTCAAGGCCCCCGGAACCTTCAACTGATCATACCAATCGGTCTCAAAACACACTACGGACCTGCTCGAGGACTCAAATCATTTCAAATAATGCTAAAATCATGAATCGACCTCCAATCCAAGTTTAATGAACTTTAGAATTTCAAACTTCTATTTTCGATGTTTAAACCTGTCAAATCACGCGAATGATTTCAAATTTTGCACACAAGTCATACTCGATATCACGGACCTACTCCAACTTCTAAAATCGGATTCCGACCCCGATATCAAAAAGTTCACTTCCGGTCAAACTTCTTAAAAACCTTCAAATTCTATCTTTAGCCAAATGACTCCAAAATGACTTACGAACCTCCGAATTCACTTCCAATCGCGCTCCCAACTACAGAATCACCATATAGAGCTTCACAGACTCGGGATTCTAAACAGACATCGATAACACTGAAATGCAACTTCAACCAAACTTATGAAATTTCTTCTAAAAATGCTAGCTGCTACAGTAGGCGTCAAAATGCTTCCCGGTTATCCAAAACTTTAATCGGGCATACGCCCAAGCCTGAAATCATCATACGAACTTGGTAGAACCTTTAGATCCCGATTTCAAGTCCATTTACTAAAAATCCGATCTTAGCTTATTCTTACAACTTAAAATTTCTAAAATGAGAATTCTCTTTCCGAATCAACTCAATTTTCAGAAATTCAATTCCGACCATGCGTACAAGTCATAACACCTGAAATGAAGCTGCTCATGACCTCAGACTGCTGAATGACGCGCTAGGGCTCAAAAACGACTGATCGAATTATTACAGACACACACACACACACATATATATATACACACACATACACACACAAGAATTTTATTTATATTTTTAGTTCTTGGTTGTAATTCTTTTATATTTTTCTTTTGGCTTTATCTAGCTAACATGATAAGTACCCACCCAACTATTTAAATTAATTGAATGATGTATAATTTGTATATAATATGTAAATAATCCTGTGTGTAGACATTTTATCAATGTATATTAGCTATAAAAAATAAACAATCAATGTGGCGGAATATTTATGTAAATATTCTATAAGATTTCTGTTTCTTGATTTTATCCATGATATGGCTTCTATCATAATAATATTAGAAACACTCTACTAAAATTCAAAAATATCTTACCTTTTTATTTTCAAAATTAAATTAAATTTTAAAAATAATTTCATTTAAGAAAATTTGTGTATATTTTTTATTTTAAAAAATCATGTCAAACTATTTTTTTTTAAAAATATACTTTTTGTTACACTTGAAAATCGCTATAGAAACTATTGAATTAGAAATCATTATCTCTCTTGTCCAATTCAAGAAATAAAACCTTTCACATAATCTGCTTATTCAAAACTAATTTTCTTCAACAAAAAAATGTTATATCCTTGCAGTGTTGGCCTACTTATATCCTTCGATTTCTAGAAGTTGCTAATTGAAATTAATGGTGACAACTGTATAGCCAAATTTTAATTTTTTATTTGGTGTCCATTTATACAAATAGACTTTTCAAATAAAAAATCTTCAAAAAGAAAGAAAAAATAGCTGTTTTTGAATATTGACGGATTTTTGTGATAGTTTCTTTCTTCATCATGCATGTTTACTTCATTTTAATGTAAGTATATTTTTTTTCGATTTTTAAACTCTTTTTTTGTTATCTGGATAAACATACATGTATAACCCTATATATTACATTTTAAAAGAAATTCACTTTATTCTACCTAGCTATAGTATTTTGAAAGTACTATAATTATATGATTTTAAATGCGAAAGGATTTATAGTAATATGCAGTAGTTTTTTCTTTTCTTTTTTGCTAGAGGCGAAGTAGTATTTAAACAATTAGAACAGATAACAAAAGTACCTAACATGATATTATATGATCATTAACCTAATTACGTATGATAACATGATAACAAAAAGAAATTTTCTTTTTTATTTTAATTCAAATTCAGTTTTATATATATATATATATATATATATATATATATATATATATATATATATATATATATATATATATATATATATATATATATATATATATATATATACACATAACATAGTAAAATATAAAATAAAGTTACAATATACTATTGACATTTATTAGCTTGTCACCTGGCTCAACCACAATGCCAATTATATATGGTAACTTTATTCTTTTTATACATACATATATAAAATTTATCTACAATTATATTTCAATTCAAGTTCATATATATATATATATATATATATATATATATATATATATATATATATATATATTATACGTTTTTGTTTGGAATAAACATTTTACTCTCGCCTATGTATATTTTCTAAGATTATTGTAGCCTTAATTGTTGTAGCACCGAAAAACAAAAGTCGGAGAGCCAAAATTTAAAATAATATTGGTGGATAAATTGCAATAAGGTCTAACTTTGGAGGCACAAGTGCAAGATGTCTACAAAAGGGAGGCTATATGTAGGGTGTTTGTAAAAATTCAAAAATCGAACCAACTCGAAAACTAAATCAAAATTTACTAAAAAATTGATACTTTTTGGTTTGGTTTGGTTTTGATTTTGAATTTTAAAAATTGATCAAATTTGACTTGGTTTTAGTTTTACTCAAAGAAAAACCCAACCAAACCGACTATAGGAGTAGCTATTTCAAATTTATTATTACACCTATATATATGTATATTTTGATACAATGTTTCAAAAATTTAATGGTAAATTTTATAGTTTGCACTTTTAGTATAGTTGCTTACCTTTAAACTCTAGTTTGATTGGTAGTTTTCTTTTGTTAAGTATACGAATCCATTTTGTATTAAAAATAATATATCTTTAATTGAGTCCTTAAATTATTCATCATTTTTTATTCAATTATCATCAATATATCTTGGTAAATAGTAAATTTCTCAAAGGGCAATTGATTTGATATTGTTACGTTGAAAATATGAACGCCAAAATATGTATTTGGTAGTGTATGTCTTATGTTTAACAAAAAACCAACAAATAAAAGAAAAAATCGAAAAACCAACAACCTGACATAAACTAAATCGAGAAAAAAATCGATTTAATTGGTTTAGTTTGATTCTAATGTGACGACTCGAATGATCGTTTTGAGCTTTAGCACGTCGTTCATCAGTCTGAGGCCATGAGCAACTTCATTTCAGGTATTATGACTTGTACACATAGTCGGAATTGAATTTCGGGAAGTTCATAGTTGATTTGGAAAGAGAATTCTCCTTTCAAAAGATTTATGTTGAAAGAATTAACTAGGATTGGATTTTTGAGTAAACGACCTCGGAATTGGGATATGAAGGTTCCAGCATGTTCGCATGATGATTTTGGACTTGGACGTATGCCTGTGTCGGGTTTTGGATGACCTGGAAGCGTTTTGGCGCCTATTGTGCAAGTTAGCATTTTAGAAGAAATTTCAGAAGTTTGGCTTGAAGTGCATTTCAGTATTATCAATGTTCGTTTGAGATTCCGAGTCTGTGAATAGCTCTGTATGGTGATTCTGGAGTTGGGAGCGCAATCAAAAGTGAACGGAGGTCCGTAGGTCATTTTGGAGTCATTTGGCTAAAGACAGAAATTTGAAGGTTTTCGAGAAGTTTGATCGGAAGTGAAATTTTTGATATTGGGATGGAATCCATTTCCAAAAGTTGGAGTAGGTCCATAATGTCGAATTTGACTTGTGTGCAAAATTTGAGGTCAATTGGACGTGATTTGATAGGTTTAAACATCAAGAATAGAAGTTTGAAGTTCTAAAGTTCATAAAGCTTGGATTGGAGGTTGATTCGTGGTTTTAGCGTCGTTTGATGTGGTTTGATGCCTCGAGCAAGTCCATAATGTATTTTGGAATTAGTTAGTATGATTGGTTTGGGTCCTGGGGGCCTTGGGTGGATTCCGAGTGGTTCACGGATCGAAAATGAAATTTTAGAAGGCTGAGGTTGCTGGTTGCTATCATAACTGCACCTACGAGAATTGGGCCAAGATGCGCCCAGAAGAGCCGCAGATGCTGTTTGGAACAAAGTGAAGGGGGCCGCAGATGCGGTCGAGGAGCCGCAGATGCGTAATTGCACGTACGGCGGTTGAGCCGCAGAAGTGAAATAGGGGCAGCCTGATAAGGACCGCAGATGCGGTATTGGAATCTCACCTGCGGAACCGTAAAAGCGGTCAATAGACCGCAGGTGCAGAAAGAGCTGGAGGTAGAAGGTTGTTTTAAATTCGAGATTTGGCCATTTTTCTCTCATTTTCTCTTGGTATGTTCGGTTTTGGAGAGCTTTAAAAGGGGTTTTTCATCATCAACGACAAGGTAAGCTAACCCCACCTATCTTGAGTTATATATATTGATTTTGTATAGATTTTAGCATGTAAATTGGTAGAAATTTGAGGCTTTGAGAGAAAACCTATAAAATTAGTATTCTTAGATTTTGACCATGATTTTAGGTATGCAATTAAGAGAAAATCATATATTTGAGTTCGTGAGTACAAGGATAAACTTTATCTTTGAAAAATTTCAGATTCCGGGTGCTTGGGCCCAAGGGTAATTTTGTTAACTTCTCGATCGGGTTTAGGAATTGTTATGAATGAGATTGTAATGAGTAATTGAACCTATATTAATGTGTTTTCATAATAAATGGCTAGTTTCAGAGCATTTTTCATCAATTTGAGTCTTCGAAAGGGCGTGAAATGCCTGGTTATGGATTTTCAGAGTGATGTGAGTCTACTCTCTAACATTGTAAGAGAGAATTATCCCCATGGGTGAATTAATTGATTATGTGCTCCTATTTGTGGGGGAGCTACGAACGCACGAGGTGACAAGAGTCCGTGTTAGTTACTATTATGCTATTGTCTGGGTAGTCTGGGACCCAAAAGCATGCTGTACTTGGATTATTATAAACTTATTGGCATCATGAATTGCTTAAATCACATCGAATTAGTAAATGAATTTCAAAAAGGATTAAATATTATTTTCTTGACTGCTAAAGAGAATTGCTATTTATTTGGGTAATTACTTTCCTTGATAAAGAATTGATGGACTGTTTGAATGCATGTTTCTATGTGTTCCTACATTGCCTAGATGATTCGCGGGGAGGGGGGGTGCTTGTTTATTTCTATTTGACCTCATTGAATGGATGATTCACGAGCGGGGTGTTGTTTATTTATATTTGACCGCATCTCATGGATGATTCGCGGGGGGGTGTTGTTTATTTATATTTGACCGCATCTCGTGGATGACTCGCGAGCGGGGTAATAGATGCATCTACGATTCGAGCCGTTTGACCCTCGGCAGTGCACAATTTACTTTTATGTTGGATCGGGTCGTACGTCCCATGGTGATTATTTGCGCATGCTTGTATTGCCTTCCTTGAGATTATTTGAGATTGAAATTTGCTCTCCCCGACTTGAGATAATTGTCGCGTAACGGATTACGAATCCGAAGGTTTTTAATAAAAAGGAACTTTTACCTGTTCATGACTTATCTGAATTTACCGTTATTAATAAATTCGTAAATCATCACATTTATAATACATCATTATTGGACCTCTAGTAAGTGCTGAAGTTGACTATCTCATCTCTACTTTTTCGAGATTAGATGAGATACTCATTGGATACACGTTGTTTTCGTACTCATTCTATAATTCTAAATATTTTTATTACATAGGCACTTGTATCTCTACTGGCCTACTGGGCGTAGCAGCATGGTTGATACGGAGACTTAGGTAAGCTGTACTTATTGAGATGACCCGCAGCCAACAGAATCTGTTTCATTTTTCTGCATTTATTTCTATCGAATGTTATATTCTGGACGGTTGTTGTACTTTATTATTTCATAGAAATTTCTCATGCACTTGTGACACCGGGTTCTGGGATGATTTTTTGATTATTCAATAATTAGTTTGTTGAAGACTTCATGGTTATTTCTATAAATTTCATTATTAGTTATTTATTGTTGAAATAAAAATAATTTTAAACATGTACTAAAGTTGGAATTTAATCAAGTATTTTGGTTGGCTTGCCTGACAGTGGTGTGCGGCATCACCACGACCCTTAGTGGATTGTGGATCGTGACAACATGGTATCAGAGCACTAGGTTCCTAGGGTCTCACGAGTGATGAGCAAGTTTAGTAGAGTCTCGCGGACCAATACGAAGACGTCTGTACTTATCCTCGGGAGGCTGCAGGATTGTTAGGAGTACTTTCCTTCTTGATTCCTTATCATGGATTTGATTCCTCGAAGCTTATGCATTTGTTTCTTTCCTACTCAATCTTATGCGACGCAAACCGCTTGTTATAAATTGAGAATTAAAGAACTGTAAATGGTACTACAAATGTGGTGCGAGATGTTTCTCCCGGTATAGTTGATAGGACTATTATCGTCACTTTTGTGGAAGAATATTCTGTCGTTTCAGCTCAATAGTGGTACCTTTGAGGGCTCTAAGGCTAGGCACAAGTTGCCATGATGCTGATGAATGGTTGTTCTGCAGCATTGATTTGATGGTGGGATGTTTGCCTATGTGTAAGGTCAATGAATGACTTGAGGGGAGGTTTACTTAGTGCATGGTCTGGAGATTCAGTAATTATTCCCGGCAAGAGAAAAGCAATTGGCCTATAAATGTCCAAATTTGGGCTGATGGAGTAGTGAGGCTTGGTGTTGCAAGTGTGGTGGAGTTTTCTCCTAGTCTCGTTTCCCCTATTGAATGTACTAAGTTTGCCGGTGTTATAATCTTCTACAATTCGCCTTAGGAGTAGAGATAGTATTGAAGAAGCGACCGTTAGATATCGCATGGTACAGTGGTTCAGGATTAAATTGGTGTTTCTAATGTCGATAGCTAGAGAAAGATGATCTCCAATAGCTAAAACTCAGTAGCGTTTGTGGGTCCAATAGCTATGAAGAAGGATTTTATTTAAGGCAACAACTGAACATCAAAGGACGAGGAAGGACATGTGGGAAGCGTTACACGGTGTTCAAAAATTCTAAAAGTGCAGGTATATGAAGATAAGGTCGAGTAGTTGATTAAGGAAGCGGGTTTGCCCAAAGTGGGAGAGTGGCGGAGTTGCATATGGGCTTTGTAGTACGATGAACACGTACCTTAAGGAGAGTTCGGAGGGATTTGAGAATATTAGTAATTGGTGATTGGGGTCTACGGGTTTAATTTGAAGTATGGTCGATTATGCTGCATGAGACTTGGTATAACGGAAAGGAGCTGCTTGAAATGAAAAAAGATACAACATAACTTTGAATGAGAAGGATGTTGCTGCACATTTAATTGATGTCCACAAGGGATGAAAGGACTTATGCAGCTAAAGGGTTAGCTCGGACTCAAGATGGGTTGTTGATGTCATGGTAATTATTACCTGTGAGCAGGTTAGCGGTTGCGTGGTTGGTGAAGCTTCTGTAAAGAATTATATTAGTTATACAGCAAATAGATCGATTTTGCGAATGTGGTTGATGATTCATAATATAAAAAGGTGGTTATATAGAAATATTTTGAGATTTTTGGCAGTTGGTTGCCCAAGGTTGTGTCAATAAGAGATTAAGAATCCTGGTGAATTTCGAAGTTGTGTAATAATGGCTTCGAGCTAAGTGGGAGAGTCCCACCACCTACGATTGGGTTGTATGGTTATCTTTTTGTGAGGTTTCGGGTTATCGACGTATTGGCAAGTTATTTTAGCAACGGAAAAGGAGCATAAGTGGTAACTTGAGCAAATGGATTGTTAAAGGTATTCTATGGTTGGCTTTGTTGGCTCATGTTCAAACTTGGGGAGTAATTCTTTCGGTGTTCCGTCAAGAGGGTATGCTTGTGCTGGAAGAATCATGGAGTTGATTATATTCGGGCCAAGTTAGAGGGGGTGGCTCTCAGCAACAGGCCTAGTGGATTCAAAGGGGTAAGGTGTGGTGCCTAACGATTTTAAGCTATGGGTATGATTAAGAACCAAGCTTTGTAGCAGCTTATGAGAAGGGCCCAGAATTTTCTATGATATTTTGACTTGCGGTGTAGCAATTGGGATGTACGAAGTGGTTTGTGGGATTTGAGATGCACCGTCTCATGGTTCAAGGTCACTTAGGATGAGTGCAGATGGAGTGTGTATTATAGTTTCAATGGCAATCAAGGATAAATTGGAAGAAGATGAATTGGTTAGCTACAGTCGAATTGGCATATTGTTGGTAGTGATCACTTCCTTTAGCGTGATCAAGTTATGCAAGTGATTTGTGATGGTGTGTGTGAGGCTTGTCGGTCGCTACAATTGGTGTTAATTAGAAAGTATTCTATTGTTGTGGCCTGTTATACGGAGGCGGGTCCCGGAATGGCTATGGTGGCTTAGACCACTATTTAGAGATTTGCATGCTCTACGGTTATGAGAATTTACCTTTGTATTGCTATGGTTCTTCTGAAGTGAGTTAAGTGGAAAGTTTTATATGATGAAGTGTTGATCTAATAATGGTTCCGAAGCTATGATGAAAAATATGTTCTATAGTATATTGGCATGTTGGGTGCAGTGAGTAGTATGGAATTTGAAGTGAAGACCACAGTTGAAGTTCGGTGTTGGCAAGGATGTCACGAGCTTGGATGAGCAGGAAAGGAGTTTAAATGTTTGAAGTAAGCTGGTATTTCCCTCATTGTCGCCTGAAAGCGGTGTTTTGTGAAAAAGGCTTTGCATCCCGGTTAATGATTCTTGGTCGCTTTTAGCGATAGTGCAGCCAGTGGTTTGGAGGTACGACCCAGTTATTCATTATAGTAGGTTGGGGGAGCGTGTCCCCCTTGGAGATTGTACAAGTGTGGTATATAGTCACTTGATTGATTAAATATTTAAACCGTGTATGAAGGTTGTAGTAATGTCGCTAAATTAAACATTGAGGGCACATGACTTATTGAGTTGTGTACTATGGATTATTACTCCGATTATGATAGTTGTTCTTATGTGTTATGGAGAAAAGGGAAGTTAGTATGGACCTTTGAAAGATTATTGGCCTAGTTTGGTACGATCAGGATCAGCTTGAGGTCTGTGGATGGACCTAAATGGGAATGTGGCCTCTAAATCAGACCTGATGTGTTCATTTCAGTAATGCGCTCCTTATGGAAGAGTAGTCAGTATGTTATTTTATCGTTAGCTATTTTCTGTAATGATGTATTGCGCCGTGCGAGTTATAAGGTGGTGTGGTGAATTTCTTATGTGTTGAGGCTCCGCGTAAAGATGATGTTATATGAGTGGGATGGCTTTTGAAATTCAGATCGTTTATTGCACCTCAGTTGTGCTTGAGTTTTGTAGCTTATGTCACTATATGTTCCCCCAGGGATGGTATTATGCACTTGGCGTACTGGTGATCGATATTCAATATCTTATTGTAATGAGCATATAGATCGATGTATATTTCCTTATGTGAGTTCTATGTGTGGATCGGGTGGCACGCCGCAATGGTTATATTGCTTGGACCAGGTTGTGCACCGTAACATAGTGATACTGACTATAGTTCCCCCTATCCAGTTTTATTTGTTTGGTTTCCTATTTTTGTGAGGAAAGCTCATACTAGCCGTGTGCCCACGTCGCATGTATGATTTGCAAGCGGGGTGTTTGTTAAATTATGTTGACCGCGTCGCATGTATGATTTGCAAGCGGTGTATTTGGATTTCCTTTCCAGAGTTCATTTTCCCTTTGTATCGCGTTCGAATTGGCAGCCTATTGGCACAATGTGGAATCATATTAGGCATTTGGTCATGTCGGGTGACCTATTGCCTCGACAATTCGTACTGGGGAGATAAGATCATTGAATTTGGGATTAGTTCAATCTGATTAGATGAAGCATATTAAGGAGCGATCATTATTTTGTTCGGAATGGGGTGATAGTTCTTGTCAGGGTATAGACCCAATGATTATTTATTCAGCAGTTGGTTATGAATTTCTACACATCTCTTCCGTTGTGTCCGTATTGTAAGAGTTATAACAAGAACCATGTATGTCATGTGGTGCCATGAGATCATCAGATTTGTGAAGTTTCGACTAAATTGATCAGAGAATGTTGTTGTGGTCCTATGAGTAAAATAGTGCAAGGCGTGAATTCAACAAAGGTATACTGTCATGATGTGGTGTATGGTGTGGTGATTGATATGGTGTTCGTGTGTTGGAAATAGGCCTGGCAGATTGGATGTTGGAATAGGGCTCTAAGGCTTATTTTCTTGAATAAAGGAAATATCTTCAGAATTGATCGAGCTAATGTGCTCAACTGAGTTGTGGTAGCACGGTAAGGTGCATGAGGTGTTAAACAACGATTTTAGACTACTTTAGTGTAGTTCTCAGCACGTTCAAGGACGAACATATATTTAAATGGGATTCTAATGTAACGACCGAACCAACCGATCGTTTTGAGCTCTAGCTCATCGTTTAGCAGTCGGAGGTCATGAGCAACTTCATTTCAAGTATCATTTCAGCTCACCTATCTATGCATGGTTGGAATTGAATTTTGAGAAGATTAGAGTTGATTTGGAAAGAGAATTCTCCTTTCGAAAGTTTTAAGTCGAAAGAATTAACTAGGATTAATTTTTTGAGTAAACGATCTCGGAATCGGGATTTTAAGGTTCCAGCAGGTTTGTATGATGATTTTGGACTTGGGTGTATGCCCGGATCGGGTTTTGGATGACCCGGGAGCATTTAGGCGCCTATTGTGGAAGTTAGCAATTTGGAAGAAATTTCATAAGTTTGGTTTGAAGTGCATTTCAGTGTTATCAATGTCCGTTCAGGATTTTTAGTCTGTGAGTAGCTTCGTACGATGATTCTGGAGTTGGAGCCATTTGGCTAAAGATAGAATTTGAAGGATTTTGAGAAGTTTGACCGGAAATGAACTTTTTGATATCGAGGTCAGAATCCGATTTCGAAAGTTGTAATAGGTCAGTAATGTCGAATATGACGTGTGTGCAAAATTTGAGGTCAATCGGACGTGATTTGATTGGTTTAAAATCAAGAGTAGAAATTTAAAGTTCTAAAGTTCATAAAGTTTGGATTGGAGGTTGATTCGTGATTTTAGCATTGTTTGAAGTGGTGTGAGGCATTGAGCAAGTCCGTAATGTGTTTTGGGACTGGTTAGTATGGTTAATTGAAGCCTCAGGTGGATTTCGGATGGTTGACGGATCGAAAATGGAATTTTGGAAGGTTGAGGTTGCTAGTTGCTGTCATAACTGCACCTGTGAGAATTGGGCCACAGGTGCGGAGCCGCAGATGCGGCCAGAGAGCTGCAGATGCGGCCAAAAAAGACGCAGATATGGTTTGAACCAAAGTGAAGGGGGCCGCAGATGCGTTTGAGGAGCCGTAGATGCATAACCGCACATGCATTAGTTGAGTCCCAGAAGCGGAAGAGGGGCAGCCTGGTGACGAGCACAGATATTGGACCGCAGCTTGGGCCGCAGATGCGGTTGAGGAGCCGTAGATGCATAACCGCACTTGCATCAGTTGGGTCCCAGAAGCGGAAGAGGGGCAGCCTGGTGACGAGCACAGATGCGATATTGGACCGCAGCTTCGAAACCGCAGAAGCGGTCAAGAGATCGAGGTGCGGAAAGAGCTGGAGGCAGAATGTTATTTTAAATTTGGGATTTGGCTATTTTTCTCTCATTTTCTCTTGGTATGAGCAATTTTGGAGAGCTTCTAGTGGGGTTTTTAATTATCAAAGACAAGGTAAGCTAACCCCACCGATCTTGAGTTAAATATATTGATTTTGTATGGTAGAAATTTGAGGGTTTACGGAAAAATCTAGAAAATTGGTATTCTTAGATCTTGACCATGATTTTGGGTATGGAATTAAGAGAAAATCATATATTTGAGTTCGTAAGTTCGTGAGTAAACTTTATCTCCGAAAAATTTCGGATTCTGGACGCGTGGGGTGAGGGTAATTTTATCAACTTCTTGATTGGGGTGAGGGTAATTTTATCAAGTTCTCGATTGGGGTTAGAAATTGTTATGAATGAGATTGTAATGATTAATTAAACCTATATTAATGGTTTTTCATAATAATTGGCTAGTTTCGGAGCATCTTGCATCAATTTGAGTCTTTGAAAGGGCGTGAAATACCGGTTATGAATCTTCAGAGTGAGGTGAGTCTCCTTTCTTACCTTGTAAGAGGAAATTATCCCTATAGGTGAGTTAATTAGTTATGTACTCCTATTTGTGGGGGCTACGTATGCACGAAGTGACGAGAGTCCGTGCATAGCTACTATTATGTTATTGTCTGGGTAATCTAGGACCCAAAAACATGCTGTATTTGGATTATTTGTAAACTTATGGACAACTTGATTGCTTAAATCACATCAAATCTTTAAATTAATTTTAAAAATGATTAAGCATCATTTTCTTGACTGTCAAAGAGAATTTCTATATCTTTGGGTAATTATTTTTTCCTAATGAAGTCTTGATGGACTGTTTGAATGCATGCTTCTATGTTTACTTGTGTCGTATGGATGATTCACGAGCGGGGTGCTTGTTTATTTTTATTTGACCACGTCGCATGGATGATTCGCGAGCGGGGTGTTGTTTATTTATATTTGACTGCATCACATGGATGATTCGTGAGCGGGCTGTTGTTTATTTATATTTGACTGCGTCACATGGATGATTCGCGAGCGAGGTAATAGATACATATATGGTTCGAACCATTCGACCCTCGGCAGTACACAGTTTACTTTTATATTGGATCGGGCCGTACGTCCCACAATGATTATTTGCGCATGCTTGTATTGCTTGACTTGAGATTATTTGAGATTGATATTTGCTCTCCTCGGCTTGAGATAATTGTCACGTAATAGATTACGAATCCAGAGATTTTAATAAAAAGGTACTTTTACCTGTTCATGACTTATTTGAATTTACCGTTGTTAATAAGTCCGTAAATCATCGCATTAATAATACATCATTATTGGACCTCTAGTAAGTGTCGAAGTCGACCATCTCATCTCTACTTCTTCGAGATTGGATGAGATACTCATTGGGTACACGTTATTTTCGTACCCATACTATACTTCTGTGCATTTTTGTTGCACAGACACCTGTATCTCTAGTGGGCTACTGAGCATAGCAGCATGGTTTATACGAAGACTTAGGGGAGCTGCACTTTTGGAGACGACTCACAACCAACAGAGTCTCTTTTATTTTTCTGTATTTATTACTGTCCAATACTGTATTCCGGACGGTTGTTGTACTTTATTATTTCATAGAAATTGCTCATGCACTTGTGACATCGGGTTCTGAGAAGATTTTTGGATTATTCAATATTTAGTTTGTTGAAGATTTAATGGTTATTTCTGTAAGATTCATTATTCGTTAGTTATTGTGTAAAGAAAAATAATTTTAAACAAGTACTAAAGTTGGAATTTAATCAAGTATTTTGATTGGCTTGCTTGACAGCGTTGTCTGGCGCCACCATAACCCTTAGTGGATTTTCGGTCATGACATCTGATATTTGGAAAATCGACTTACTTGGTTTGATTTTTTTAAGGGAAAAGCCGATCTAATTCGAACCATGAACACCCGTGGCTATATGTGTACAAGCCACTTCAAAAAGAAGTTTTATTTTGTGTCTCATACAATTGACACTAGTTGTATGAAGCTCATTCTTATCTCACAAATATGTAGACTTCAATCTTATACTTCTGAATCCACAAAAATCTGGGTACATAAATTTGTGAGATAAAAAAAATTTCATACAATTAATGTTAGTTGTATAAGATACAAAATAAAATTTTTCCACTCGAAACAAAAAAATACGTAACAAATTGAAAAACCAACAAAAAGAACTAAAGTAGTACAAAAATGATGGTGTTAGATATACCCTAGCTAGTCCTTTGATGCCTAAAACATAAAAATTAATTGCAGATAGTTACTAATTAAGAGGAAGATTTCTGAACATTGACCGACATTACTGTCCACATTTACTGAGTTGAAAAAAAATGCCAGGTAACTAAAACCTCAGTCACTAAGGAACTTCTTGAACATGCACATGTACTCCTATTACTTATAATTCTGTGCACGGGTAGAGACCCCAGACTTTTCTCTTCTTTTGTCATTTCACGTCCCTTGTACATGATTGAGACACTTACTTTTCCTTTTTTCTCAGCATTAGTCAAAAGGCAAACATGAACACATTGATATGTAGCTTTATTTTAGCCCCTGGCATCACTCAATGTCTTTTGAATAATTGTCCTTTCGCAGTTTGCAACCATATTAAGGTTTTTGAAGTTTGGATTTATATATGTGAAGAACTAACATTATTGGTGCACGGAGCAGCTGTTCAATGATCATGTCAGCACAAAGTAAAACAGTCATCATTCCATTTTTCTTTTTTAAGTATAACTGTTATATTTTATTGATCTCAAAGAATATGTATATCATTGAGCTCTATAGTAGTAGCTTGGAATAGCTACTACTCATTATAAACTATCATCTATACTATCATAGCTATCTAGACACAAATGTCATTACAGTATAGGGATATCTAAAGGCTATAACTAAGGAAAGCAATTAAGCTGCCGCAAGCCAGTCTGCCACCGTTTGCATTTCCTGCCTCGAATATGTATAAGTAATGCAACTTCTCTGCAAATCAGTTCCTCCACAAAAGCAGTCCCTTCAAATCGAATGCTATTCCTTACTCTCCACATGAGGGCAACAGTAGTGACAAAAGCAGAAGCTGTAAGAGCATTTTGCCACAATCTGCTTTTTGCTTTGCTGCAAATTCAGTGATGTTCTGTTTACCAGTTACCAACAGTTCTGGAATGCCCCAGCCAGCAACAGATTCTGGTCCACAGTCTGTTAGTAATTGACCACTCGAAGAATAGGTGGTTAAAGTCTTCAACATTTTGATTGCAAAACACACAAGTTGCTGGGACTTGTATGCCATAGTTCTGCAGTCTGTCAACTGTAGGAAGTCTGTGTTGAGCAGCTAGCCATACAGTGAACATATGTCGAGGTTGGATATTAGTGATCAGCAGCAAGTTCTTCCATTCAACCCTATTGAAGCTGGGGAGCATTGTGAGGTATAGTTTCTGAATATGGAACTTATCCAGTCTACATACACTTTGCAATCTGCCAAACAGATCCACCAGAAGCTTCTGGCTCTCCTGTATCATAGTTCTGCTTTCCAGTATCTTCCTGACAACCCAAGAAGCTGATTTTGGAATGTTTACTGTTGCAATGTCACCCTTTTTGATGAAGTAAGAGAACCCATCTAACCCAAAGACAATCTTTCTTCCTGGACAAGTCCCATAGCAATTTAGTAATGGCTGCTTTGTTCCACACAGTCAAGTCTAGAATGTTGAGACCTCCAGCTGAGATTGTTCTGCACACCTTTTCCCAAGCAACCAGTGCCCTTTTGGACAGATTAGCAGTGCCAGTCCACAGGAATGTTCTGCATATTGCTTCAATGGCTTTCAATACTTTCTTGGGTAAAATGAATACTTGTGCCCAATAAGTCTAAATACCAAACACCACAGCTTTGATCAGTTGGCTTCTCCATGCATTAGATAGCAACTTAGCTGACCAGCTAGTAATTTTATCTGTTATCTTTTCTATCAGGGGCAGATAATGATGGATAGCCAGTTTTTTTGAATCAAGTGGTATCCCCAAGTACTTGAATGGAAGTTGGCCTTCAGTGAATCCCAAAATTTCAATTATTTCTTCTCTGACACTCTGCTGCACACCAGCCAGGTAAACGCACTCTTGCTGATATTTTCCTGAAGTCCAGATGCTTCAGAAAACTGAAGGAAAGCTTTCTGTAAGATTTGGATAGATATAATATCAGCTCGACAGAACATAAGGAGGTCATCAGCAAAACAGACATGAGAACAATTGAGTTTCCTGCATTTGGGACGGAAGTTGAAATTACCATCCTTGTGTAACTGTTTCAGGATCCTGTTCAGGTACTCCATAGCCAGTACAAACAAATATGGTGACATAGGGTCACCCTGTCTAATACCTCTCTTAGCAGTGAATGGCTTAGAGGTGACACAAGCCATGATCCATTGAATAAATTTTGCTGGGAAGCCCAAGTCAATGAGAATCTGCTTGAGAAAACTCCATTCCAAGGTGTCATATGCCTTCCTCAGATCCACCTTGAGCACACATCTGTGGGATACACCTTTTCTTGAATAACCCTTGAAGATTTCATGTCTTAGCAAGATATTATCAACGATACTTCTCCCTTCAATAAAAGCAGCTTGAGCTGGCCCAACTAATTCCCCAATGACAGATTTCATCCTCCTAGTAATAACTTTGGAGATGATTTTATAGACAGCAGTACAACAAGCAATATGTCTATAGTCTTTAGCAGTAGCAGGTGCTTTGACTTTAGGAACAAGTGCAATGGCAGTGGTGCTGATCATGTGAGGCATTTTGCATGTAGAAAAGAATTCATTTGTAGCAGCTAGAATATCACCCTTCACCATCTCCCAATTTTTAGTAAAGAATTCCACTGGAAAGCCATCTACTCCTGGAGCTTTATCTTTAGGCATCTCTTTTAAAGCTTCTGTGATCTCTTCCAATGTAACCTCCTTAATTAATATTCTTTGCTGTGCTAGAGTTAAGCACTGTCCCTCTTTAATACTATCAGAATTGACACAAGGGAGTTCAGCAACACACTCCCCTATCAATGATTGGAATACCTTTATAAACACTTGTTCCACAGATAAAGGGTCAGTAAGTTTCAAACCTGTATCAGTATAGATGGATGTGATGTTGTTCTGGCCTGTTCTAATCTTCAACTGAGCATGGAAATACTTTGTGTTAGCATCCCCACACTCAATCCAGCAAGCCTTGGATTTGTGCCTCAGAATTTGTTCCTCCACACAACTCCACTTCTCAATTTTCTTCAAGTGCTGCCTTTTCCTCAGTAAATAATGACTGTGTTAGTGGACTGTTCTGCAGTTGAGTTTGGATAATACCCAATTTCTCCCTTGCCTGAATAAGCTTCTGCTTGTATGAGGCCATATGAACATTTGTCTCCTTTAAATGCTGTTTCATGGCCTTCAATTTTTTCCATATCTGCTGCATAGGTGTTCCTTCACATTCCTATCCCCAAACCTGCTGTAGAATGCTATGAAACTAAAGTTGTTCCATAATAGCTAGGTAGAGTCTGAAAGGTTTAGGGTGCAGTGGTTTTTGATCTCCAAATTTGATAAGAATAGGGGAATGATCAGGGACTGAGGGATTCATGAAGTCAGCTTCCAGGTGCCCATACTGTTGTAACTGCTGAAAATTGCCCAAAGCCCAATTAATTTTACTATAAAATCTAGTGGAAGTACCTTGCTTATTTGTCCAAGTGTAGTGCCAACCTTTAACTATAAGAGCAGTGAGTTGAAGGTCAGTGATAACATCTTTGAAGTCTTTGACTTCAGCATCAGTAACTAGAGAGCCAATTCTGTCATCAGTACATAAGACACAGTTAAAATCCCCACTGAGCAGCCAAGCATCTTGACTGGGAACATAGATTGACCTTAAGTCACTCCACAGCTGATTCCTAAGGTTTGCAGTATTATGAGCATATATGACACTTAAATGAGTTCTGGCTTGGCTAATAGAATCTTCTAAGAAGCATTGAATGAGCTGATCAGTCACACATGATATTTGGATCTGGATATGGGGTTTCCAAAGCAGCCATATTCTACCATTTACAGCCTTTGAGTAATTGCATTGAACCTTCCAACCCATAGCAACCTTATCAAGTATCTTCTTAGATTTATGCTCCTTTACTCTAGTCTCAAGACATCCCATAACATCTAATTTATTAACATCAAGAAAGTTTTTCATCTCCTTCTGTTTATGGGCTTGATTAAGCCCCATAATGTTCCAAGTGACAATAATCATAGGAAATTAGGGGGTAATCTCTGAGAAGGCCCCGGGTCAATCTGTTGATCCTTGTTGCCAGCCACAACAATAGTAGCCTTCCCTTTATTGCAATTATCAACCAAGATTTCACTGTTACCATTGGGTGCATTGACTGCAATCTCAAGCCTCTCTTGGACATCAGGGCCAGTTTGTGCATTCTGCTGAACAATAGCTATAGAAGAGATGCTCTTATTCTCCTTGTTAGGTTTAGGTTGTACTGGCAGGTTTTCCTGTACTTCTGCATTAGCTACAGGCTGTTTGACAAGCCATTCTTGTTTAGTATTTTTTGCCTGCTTCTTCAATTTGCCTCTCTACCTCCTTGGTTTACCCTGCTCCTCCATATCCTTTTCTTCATTGTTATCAGCATAGTACCAGCAATCTAATGAATCATGCCCAAATTTCAGACAATGATTACAGAAAGTAGGCTTCCAATCATACTCAATCACCTGAATCTTAGGGCCATAAGGAGTCTCAATATCTAATTGATCAGGGAGTGGATGGGTAGCATCAACCTCCACTAGGACTCGGGCAAATGAAATTTTCTCATAGTGAGCTGTAAACTTGTCAGTGTATAATGGCTTACCCATTGCACTGGCCATTTTGCTCAATACCTCAATAGACCAGTAGCCCACCGGAAGTCCAGGAAATTGAATCCATACAGGGTCAGTACTGAGTATATCATTTTGGAAAGAGAAATCAACTTCCCAGGGCTTCAAAACCATTGGTTTATTCCTGTAGGAGTAAGGTCCATATTGCATGACTAAATCCCCGTCCTCTATACTATTGAATCAAAAAATACAATAGCCTTCAGAATGAATCAGGACCTAGGGTTTAGACACGAAATTCCACACATGCATCACGAAATTATCCATAGTTTTCTCATTCGGATTATCTCCAATTACATAGCCAATTAAAGCATTATTCCAGTAATCCACTTGAGATTTCAAATCTTCCTCACTAATTTTAACAACCTTCTTACCATCTCTGTCAGTAGGGGGACGAACGAGAGTGGCTTTCCCATGTGAGCATTACGGTTACCTCGCACAACCTCAGCTGCAGTCGGAATTGATTTTTTTGACCCATTGGCATCAGAGAACTGTAATCGTCTTACAACGAGGTTAGTAGGTGCTTCATTCATCGGAGGTGGCAATTCATTCATATCACCCTCTGCATGCAGCACCTCTGTCAATTGGAATTTCTGGGGTAGAAAATTGCCAAACGTTAATGGTTCGAGCTCCTTTGTAATGCCATGAGTAGGAGTAACTATTTGCGCAGTAGCGAGCGGTGCATTTCGTCGGCGACGAGCCATTGTTCCGGCCAAAATGACGATCCAGCTATTGTGTGCCGAGAGAGAAGGCTTATTGTGCGCCGGCTATTTTCAGTACAGACTTTCATCATCACTCCATTTTAATTTGTTTGAAGCTATTTGATTGATGTAGAATTTAAAAAAAAAATTTAAAAATTTATGATCTGAAACGATCATAGATATTTTTGGCTCTACATCATCTCACTAAAATAAAATGATAAGTTTAAAGTTACATTAGTTCTAAATTAGGAAAGTAATTCTTCCTTTTCACACGGATGGAGTATATTGAAACTGTAGAGACTGTTTGATGCAAGAATTGTTTTTGGATCAAGCTGGACGTACCTTGATTATTTTGATATTATGTTGTCACGACCCAAAATTTATTGAAGGTCGTGATGGTACCGGACACACTATCAGATAAGCCAACACCAAGAAGTTAATTAAATTCTCACTTTAGTATTTTTGAAATCATTTGTTTTCCTTACATTTTAAAAAATAAATAATGAATTTCACTAAATAAATAATGACGTATCTAACAAACTTAGATATTGAATAATCACATAGTCATCCCAGAACCCGATATCACAAGTGCATGTGCAACTTTTAGGAAATAAAGTACAATAAGATAACTGTTCGGAATACATATAGACATAAAATAAATAAAATACTCTGAAAGAGACTCTGTTGGCTGCGGGTCATCTCGAGAGATGCAGCTCACGTATCTCCGTATCAACCATGCGGCTGCACCCAACGTGGCCATTAGACGTACATGTGCCTGTGCAATAAAAATGCATAACAAGTATAATATGAGTATGAAAATAACACGTACCCATAAGTATCTCATCTAATCTCGAAGAAGTAGTAACGAGAGGTCGACTTCGACACTCACTAGTGGTCGAATAAATAAATACCAAAATGTGTAGAAGAATGGATTTTGATTTCAAACTCAATAAGCATGATGCAAGTAAACAATTCTTTTAATAATAAGAGATTTCCAAAATTTATATTTCATCATTTATCAATTTATCTCATGCTAGCGAGGCAATAACATTATTTATAAATATTAAGGCAAGAAATACAAGCATGATCAAATAATGTGGAGGTCGTAAAGCCCGATCCAATATAATAATAAAATGCGTACTGCTAGCGAGTCAAATGTCGCGAAGGATATATGTATTTATTACCCCACTTGCGAATCATACATGCGGCGGGGTCAAATATAAATAAAAGAATTACTCCGCTCACGAATCTTACATTGGGCACAGATACACAAAGAAACACACATCCAAACAGTAATGAAGATTTCATCAAGTAACAATTACCCAGAGAATAGATCATTTTTCTTTTAACAGTAAAGAAAGTGATGTTTAGTCCTTTCGAAATTTATTTACCAAGTTCGATATGATTTAAGCCTTTAACTTGTCAACAAGTTACAAGTACGGCAAGTAAAGCATATATTTTGGTCCTTGATTACCCGTACTTAAGCATAATAATAGCTACGCATGAACTCTTGTCACCTCGTGCGTATGTAGTCCCCAAAAATAGGAGTACACCTATGGGGTTAATTCCCTCTTACAAGGTTAGAGAGGAGACTACCTCGCTCCGAAGTTTCATAATCGCTACCAAGCCCTTCAGAAACTCAGACCGATGTACAATGCTAAAAAACTAGCCAATAATTATGCAAACCCAATAATATACGCTCAAATACTCACGTTCGAAAAGTCGATAAAAATCACCCTCGGACCCACGTGCCCGAATTATGAAAGATAAAGTTTGCCCATAACACCATGAACTGAAATATATAATTTACTCTCAATTTTATGTTCAAAATCGTGGCCAAAATCCAAGAATGCCAATTTATAAGTTTTCTTGAAAACCCCAAATTTCTATTAATTTCCATGTTAACACCTATGCACAATCGATGTATATAACTCAAACTAGTATAAACCACTTGCTCATACTTGGTGGTGAAAATGAACCTCCCACGTTGCTCCAAAACTGGCTTCCATGGAGGAAATGTGTTTGAAATGAGCCAAACCTTCATTTTAAAGAGACACACTGCCAGCCTCGACTTTCGCACCTGTGGTCACTAGATCTCTTCCGGGGTTCTGCAGGTGCGACCCGAACTAACACTTTTGCGGTCTTCCACAAGCTGCCCCCTTCTACTTCTGCGCTTTCCTTTTCGTAGGGGCGGTCCCGCTTTTGCGACGAGATGATCGCATATGCGGTCTCAGCATTTCTATCCCAAATCGCATATGCGACCCTGATGGCCGCTTTTGCGGCTCCGCACCTGCGATCCAGCCTCGCGGGTGCGGTTACACCAGAAGGCAGCTGCTTCATTTCTTCTTCAAATTCCAAATTCCATCCATTAACCATATGGAATCCACCTGAGGCCCCCAGGCAATGATCAATCATACCAACCAAGTCCCAAAATATAATATGGACCTGCTCGATGCCTCAAATCACATCAAATAAGATCAAAATTAGGAATCATACCCCAATTCGAGCTTTATGAACTTTAGAACTTCAAACTTCTGCATTCGATACTGAAACCTCTCGATCACGCCCGATTAACCTCAAATTTTGCACACAAGTCATATTCAACATTACATACCTACTCCAACTTCCGGAATCGAAATTCGACCATGATATCAAAATGTCCACGTCCGGTCAAACTTTTCAAAAACCTTCAAATTTCTAGCTATAGCAAAATGACCCCAAAATGATCTATGAATCTCCAAATCCACTTTTGTTCGCGCTCCTAATAGAATCAGATACAGAGCTACTCCCAAATTCAGAATCCCAAATGGACATCGATAACACTGAAATACACTTCAACCCAAACTAATGAAATTCTTCCAAAAATGCTAATTTCCATAATAGGCTCCGAAGCGCTCCCTGGTTATCCAAAACTCGATTCGGATATATGCCCAAGTCCAAAATCATCATACGAACTTTGCTAGAACCTTTAAATTCCGATTCTGAGGTCGTTTACTCAAAAATCAACCCATCTAACTTAAAGCTTTCGAAATGAGAAATTTTTTTCTAAATCAACTCCGTACACCTCGAATTTCAATTTCGACTACGCGTACAAGTCATAATACATGAAGTGAAGTTGCTCACAGCCTCAAACCACTAAAAGATGAGCTAGATCTCAAAACGACCGGTCGCGTTGTTACATTTTCTCCCACTTAAACATATGTTCCTCCTCGGACGTGCAAAGGACTGCACCGGAGTTGTCCGAAATCACTGTTTAACACCTTTTATACCTTTCCGTGCTACCCCAACTCAGTTGAGCACATTATCTTGATCAAATCTGAAGATATTCTCTTTTATTCAAGCAAATAAGCTTAGAGCTCAATTCCAACATTCGAAATTCTTTGCCATGTCCACTTCTAGCATACGAACATCATATCAATCACCACACAATGCACCAGTACATGATTGCATACCTTTGCTGAAGTCACACTATGTACTACATAACTCACATGACCATAATAACATCCTCTAATAACATAGCCGAAATTTCACGAATTTGATGCTCCCCATGCACCTCATGACATAAATAAGTATTGTCCCAATTTTTGCAACACCGCCACGACAGAAGAGATATGTAAAAATTCATAACCAATTATCGAGTCAACAATCAATTGAATCTATACTCCTCACAAAAAGCATTACCTCATCCCGAACCAAATAATATTATTTTCTCTTTGATATACTTCATATAATCCGATCGCACTGATCCTAGATCCAATAATCTCATTTCACCCGGTACGAGCTGCTCAGGCAACAAGCTACCCTAGACAGAACCAACAAGTCTGACATGATTCTATAATGTGCCAATAGGCTACAAACTTGAACGTGATTCATAAGGAAAATGAACTCTGGAAAGGATACTCAACCCACGTAACCAATTAGACAACCGAAAAGGTGTAATGAACCTTCCTCAGAAAATGGGAAACAAAATACACAAAATAGAACATAAGGGATAATAGTGTCGTATGCTACAAAACTCAGGCATAATTGAGGTGTGATACATGATCTAATCTCAAGAGCCATCCTGCTCACATAACGCCATCGCTGTGTGGAACCTCAATACATCAGAAAATTATCAAGTCGTTTCACAACTCCCATGGGACAATATAGTATTAAATGAAATAGACGACGACGAGATAATATCCAACGTTCGAATACTCTTCCATACGGAGTGCTATGCTGAAATGAACACATCTAGCCTGACATAGAGCCCATGTTCATATTTAAATCTACCCATCAACCTAGAGCCGATTCTGACCGCACTGTACTAGGCTAATAGTCTTTCAAGGGTCAATAATAACCCTTTTCCCATGAGACACAAGAACAATCCTCATATCCGGAGCAAACCTCCACAGTCCACAACCCAATAAACCGAGTTCCCTCCAGGCATAAATTCTCAAATTAGTGGTATTACCATTATATTCACACTTGGTTTAAATCTTCAATAAATCAAGTGACTACATGTCATACTAATACAATCTTCCCGTGAGATACGCTCCCACAACCTTCTGCACTAGGTAACAAGTTTATACATCCAGACCACAGGTTACACTAATGTTGTAAAACAAATCAAGAATCTATAACCAAGATGCAAAGACCCTGACACAAAATACCAATTTCAGGTGATGCCGAAGACAATACCAGCTTACTCTAAGCATCCAAATCCCTTTCCTGCTCATCCGAACTCGTGACATACTTGTCAACACCGAACCGCAACCTTGATCGTTACAAATTTCATACCGCTCACTGCACTTAACATGCAAATATGCGATAGCGTAAGAACTTCATCATAACCCCTAACCGTCAATAGGGTAAACATTTCATTACATAGAAACTTTTTACTTAACTCATTCCAACAGAACCATAGCAATACGCAGGTAAATTCTCATAGCCGTAGAACATTCAAATCCTGAAGCAGTGGTCTAAACCACCATAACCTTTCCGGGATTGGCCTATACATATCAGGCCATAATACTTGAATACTTCCAAATAGAATAAATTACGGTGGTTGTCAAAACTCATACATACCGCCCAAATCACATGCATAACTTATTCACCCCGAAGGTACTGATGACCGACTCCATTATGCTAATTCAACCATAGCTAGCCAATCTAATTTATATTAATTCATCCTTAACTTGTCTTAGAGATAATAGTAGTTCCATTCCCCATATCACCAACCTAAATCCACATTCATCTTGAGTTACCTCATTCCGCGAGACCTTATTGTCTCCACATCCATGAACCGTTTTGTACCCATATTGTATGCACATTCTTATCTTTAACTAATACACCCATTCTAATATTTCCTCTATGAGTTCAAAGTTATTTTCTTCCATTTCCTCAATGCTACACTGCAAGCCAAAAATATCATAGAACATTCCGAGCCTCTTATCATAATCCGCTACAAAAGCTTGATTCTTAACCATACCACAGGCTTGAAATCCTTAGGCACCACATTTTTAACATTTGATTTCACTAGGGCCGTTGTTGAGAGTCACCCACTCTGGCTTGGTCATGAATATAATCAACTCCCATGCTCCGCGGACATTTGAACACCTATCTCAATGAAGCACTCAATTGAATCACTTCAATTGTAAATCACCTCTGGACGAAACATAAATCCTGAATCTTCCAAAGCCTGAACATGAGTCAATAAGGCCAACTATAGCCCATCTTTGTCAACTCTTTTTCTCAAACTACCACTCATGTTCTTTTCCCTTAGCTGTAAACTTACCAATACGCTGAAACCTGAAACCTCACGAGTAGATAACCATGCAAACCCACGTAGACGGTGGGACTCTCCTACTTAGCTTAGAGCCACTTATTACATATCGAATTTTCGAAAAAAGGTTGATATGGAGGTAAGGAAGTTGAGCCATTTGAAAAGTCATGACTGTCATGTTTTCATGGAGACCTTAGTGCCTATTACATTTTATGGTTTGCCTAAAAGAATCTAGAAACCCATCATATAGATTAGTTTGTTTTTCAAAGACTTGTGTTCTTCTACATTAAGGGAAGAAAACCTACTTCGGATGGATCAGAACATTTGTGTAACTTCTACTAAGATGGAAAAGATATTTTCATGTGGTTTTTTGATGTGATGGAATACCTTCCAATCCACCTTGTATACGAGGCACGACTTGGATGGCCTCTTTAATGCATATGGATTATCCCTTTGAGACGCAATATTATACTCCCTCCATTTCATATTGTTTGAGCTAGATTAACTCAACACAAAGTTTAAGAAAAAAGAAGAAGACTTTTGAAACTTGTAGTTTCAAAAGTTTAAGGGGTAAAAAGTTTGTGGGGCCATGTCATTTGTGTGGCTATAAAAGCTTCTCATTAAGGGAAAAAGGGTAAAATGAAAAGTATAAAGTTTAATTATTTCCAAATTTAGAAAAGTGTCATTTATTTTGGAATAGACTATAAAGGAAAGTAGCTCATTTAAAATGAAATGGAGGGAGTAAGTTTGATGTAATTTTATGTTTTATTTGAATGTTCTTGGCTAACCTGAAATTATGTAGGACAATTGGCAAATGCAAATAATTTGTTAAGCAGAAGAATAGGATTGAAGGATCTATATGCGAAGCTTATCTTGCAAAGAAAACTGGTCATTTTTGTTCTTATTATTTTGAGAGTAATGTGGCATGTGCTAGGAATAGGCCCAACAGGCACATGGTCGACCAAATGAATGATCCATTGTATCTGCTTATGTCTATATTCAATCAACCAGGCCGATGTTCTAAGGATTTTAGAAAGAGAAGTTTGAGTGACATAGAGTTCAAGTCAACTACGCTTCATGTGTTGCTAAATTATCCCGAAGTTGTACCATTTCTCAAGCAAGTATTGATTTAGTAGTTATCAAAATATACAATTACTATGATTACATCTCAATACAACTACTAAAAATATTTGATGTTTCGCAGTCACTTTGTGGGAAATTTGGCCATGATGCTGTATATACGAGATCTGATACGTGGTTCGAACAATTTGTAAGTTTATCCTTAAAATATTCTAACTCTATGTATGTAAACAATGTTTGAAAGTTATACTAACTTATAATTTTTTTTAACAATATGTAGGTAAATAATCCAAATAATGGTGTAAATCAATTTTTGAAAGATATATCTTGGAGACTTGGGCTTGAGGTCACAACAATGCTAAGTACGTTATGAATGGTCATAAGTTTCATACAGAGAATTTATCTAAACATAAAAAAAGCAACAACAATGGAGTGTGGGTTCAAGGTGGTGATGGTAACCAAGTTGGAGATATTGATTATTATGATATGCTCAAAGAATAAATAGAACTAGAATATACACGTTGTCCATTTAAGAAATTGATACTCTTTAGATGCAAGCGGTTTGACTCAAATCCAACAAGAGGTACAAGAGTACACAATCAATACAACATAATTGAGGTTAATCACGCGAGGGAGTATGACTGCTATGATCCTTTCATAATTGCACATAATGTTAGGCAAGTGTGTATTATGCTCCTTATCCATTATAGCGGAATAAGTCCAATTGGTAAGTTATAATAAAAACTATGCCTGTAAGCAGGGTGGAAGTCGAGAATGTGTTAGATGTGCATATCAAAATGATATCTCCAATGTTCACCAAATAGTGGACGAAGTTTTAGAAAATGATTTGGAATATCGTGAACACATATTGGAAGAAGTTGATATAAATGAAGTAAGAATTATAGAAAATGAGGAAGAAGAATCAACTGATAAAGCCCAAACTAGTGAGGAAGAAGAATTCTCGGACAAGGAACAATACGTCGATGAGCTTTAAAAAGTTGGTTTCTTTAATAGCTCCCATTTTAGTTTCATTATATGTTTCAATCTAAATATGTATTACATTATTCAGATGACATGGAAGGATCGAGGTAAGAATGATCCTACTTGTTCTCTGGGTCGAGAAAAGGCTAGGAAATCAAAGAGGAGTGTAGAAGATAACACTTAATCTTTTCCACCCTCTTCAGAGATGCCTATGCCTATGTCTTTGCCTCTACCCTAGGGCTATTCTGAGCTGCCACAACATCATTAGCCTTACACCTTCATGCAGACACCAGGTCTTTCGTCACAAGGCCATAGGACTGTACGTCCGACATATAATCCAGCTACCGTACGACCATATCGATCGCATCCATTTGCATCGCATGGTTAGTGTTGATCCATGTCACATCCACATGGATCACAGCCATCAGTGCCACAATAACTCGGGTCACAGCCACTCGGGTCACAACTATCAGTGTCCTATCCACTGCGACCCATACAACTAAGTCGCAGTCACATGGCGCGCAACTATCTTCATCTGGGCCTCCATCTATTTCAGGCCTTCGCCTGCGAGATACTAGCTCTGAACCCCTATACCTTTCACACATGCCTTTGATATACATATTTCAGATGGTGATGCTGATGCTGACGAGAAGGTGTGTTATGATCAATATGACATGATCATCGTAGTCCTTAAGGGTGATGGGTAAGACTTATTTGTTATTTTTATGTTTATTGTTTTGTACAATTTATTAATGTGTTTTTATTAAATTGCAAGTTCATCCTGAGTAATATTACTATGAGGATAATCACAAAAGCAACCAGAAAGCTTTATGATGGCCCTTATGTGTCTTGGAGTAAATGCCCATTTTCGTTGAAGGAGCAAATTTTAACGAATTTAAGGTATAAATGTTCTTTTAAGCAATATAATTATTTATATTTATGATATTTCAATATAATATTTAACTGTTGAAATACAAAGCAAGTGTGTATGGGAACATCACTATAGCGCAGACGTGGCTGCAAATTTTCATCTCAAAGCTCGCAAGCGGTTGTCGCATACTTTCTTCAAAGCTAGAAAGTTGAACCAAAAGCCTAACTGGTTGCTTCAAAATCTATGGGAGGATTTGCAAAGGCAATGGCTTACCACAAAGTTCTTAGAGAAGAGCGAAAAAGAAAAGAAAGCTCGCGCATCTGAGAAGGGAGAATCCTTGCACACTGGAGGTGTGATCAACCTAGGGATAATAAAAGAAGAATGGTATGTAATTGCTTAATTTATTTTAATTTTCAAAGTATATCTATTCTATTTATTAAATAAAATTTATGAGTTTTCAGGAAAAGAAATTGGAGCATCCGATGAACCAAGATGAGCTATTCAAGGAGACTCATATGCTGAAGAAGAAGAAAGAGACAGATCAAGAAAGGTGGGTCGAGGGACGAGCCTCGATTGTACATGTAACTTTTTTTCTTTTCAATAAGTATTTTTATTACTTTTATATATATTTTAAAATACTAATTCAATGTAATTTTTCTTATAGGGTCGCTTTATAGCTGAAGTGGAGGAATTTGAACGCAGTCAGCCACCTAACGAGTCGGGCGAGCCAATCCAACCTTCGGACGAGGATGCTGAAAAATATGGACGGAGGCTGCAGGCGGTCCAAAGTGGGGGAAGGTATACGGGCTTCTTACAAAGAAATTTCATCGCTATAAGTGTGGAATGCAAGGAATATGGACTTCCTCGCAAGCAGAGCAACTTGATGGGGAGAGCCTCTCCGCTATGTGGGAGACTTTGACAAAGCTCATATTCAAGCTAGAAGCGGACAAGGAAAGAGAAAAACTTAGAGATGCTCAGTACATTGGCATGCAAGCTTAGTACCTGGGCATGCAAGAGCAGCTCAAATCTCTCCTAGCTTCTGGAGCTTTTCCAATACCCTGGTCTCGTGAGTCTAGAGTCTTGCATTCCCTGTGCTTGTTCCTCCCGTCCTCCAAGTGCTCGTTCCCCCTGTCCTCCCAATGATCGTTCTTCCCGTACTCAACAAGTAGACCCTTCTAGATACTGTCATGGTGATGAAAGTTCATCAGACAGTGATGATAATGATGTATAAAATACTCATTGACTTTTATACACTTTGAACTAGACAAATAGAATCAGCCTTCGATTAGGGTTCTAATAAGAGTTAACTTAGTTTGGTTAGCTTAATGTGGTAGTTATTGAACTTGTAATGGGAATTTGGTATGCCGGCAGGTGGTGTAGCTGCTAAAACAGCCAGTTTATGCCAAAATAATACCCAGAAAAGCGACCAACTTTGGTCGCTTTGCTATTAAAAAATAATTTTTTAGAAAATAGCGACCAACGTTGGTCGCTAATTGACCCAAATTTCTTAAAAAGCGACCAACATTGGTCGCTATTCCATTAAAAAAAATAATTTCTAGAAATATAGCGACCAATTTTGGTCGCTTATATTTAAAAAAAATTAAATTTATGAAATTATCGATCAATTATGGTTGCTTCTTTTTTAAAAAAAATTAAAAATTAACAAAAATAGTGACCACCTTTAGTCTCTATTTTCCATATTTTCAATATAATATTTGGATTAGAGACCAAAGCTAGTCGCAATATTTTGATTAATAATAAATAAAAAAAATGCAATTTACATGTAGAGACCAATTTTGGTAGCTAAAATTATATTATTAAAATATTAAACGATCAAAGTTGGTCGCTAATTAGCGACTAACTTTGGTCCCTAACATAAAAGGACCAGCAATATAGTGACCAAGCCTATTTGGTTGCTTTTTGGCCTATAAGCGACCACCTCTGGTCATTTTATATGGTTACTTTTTACCGGATTTCTAGTAATGGTTGTTGATATGATCTTGCACAACCAACCCCCCAGATTCCTTGAAATCTTTTTGTAAAACCAGTTATGAATACTCTGAATCATTAACTACATTCACATGTCCGACCTTTTTACCGAATAGCCAGTAGAATTCGTTGCAGAAGTTTCGCATGTCAATTCTTCCAACTTAAAGCTTTCGAAATGAGAATTCTCTTTCGAAATCAACTCCAAACTCCCCAAATTTCAATTCCGACTACGCGTACAAATCATAATATCTGAAGTGGAGCTGCTCATGGCCTCAAACTGCTGAATAATGCGCTGGAGCTCAAAACAACTGATCGAATCGTTATAAATGTAATTGCTACTTTTCACCCATACAAACTATCATAACTAATCTATTATAAAAATTTATCCTGACAAAAAGAAATTATTAAATGTTTGTTTTGTCTCTTTTTTGTTTTCTTCTCATAATTGATGCATCTATTCTGTTGCCGGTAATTTAATTAATTCTTCGTTGTGCCCCTAATACACGGTAACTAACAGTTCACTTCTCTACGGTTTTAGTCCTTAAATTGAAATTTTTGAAAAGGAAAGTTCAAATCCTTTTATGGATGGGATCACAGAGAACTTTAGTGAACATCTATTCTTTACATGCAACTTACTAAAAATATATATAACTAATAGAGTTGCTATGCAAGACTTTGCATGGTTAATCAAAAACAAGAAAAAAGTTACAGTACATAATCTTATTTTAAGGTGCTATAGGTACTTGGCCTAGATTCAAGGCTTTTTGCCATTAATTTTAATATCTTTAATAAGCAGTTTGAGAAGATAATAACTAGAACAAATTTGAAAGCTAGCAATAATGGAGTTGAAAAGGGCTATCTACATTGCCCCCACTAAGCATCCCACTTTAATTTTTATATAAAAACCAATTAAAGCCATCCTTTTAAAGAGAGTTCAACAGAATATGCATGGATTTCTTCCTTGAGCTCTTTGATAACAACTTTTGCAGAACAACTTTTTAACTTTCTTCAAGCACTCAATTGCTACCTTTTCTTCCCTGCAAAGTTTGCAAATACTAAAATCCCCCATCTTTTCCTCCCCAACCCACACTTTATTACTCAATCCGTTTCAATTTAAATAATATACTTTTTTTTTATTAATCCGTTCAAAAAATTAACAAAAATTTTATATTTGAAAACAAATATCTTTAATGAAAAGATGTTATGGCCCTACAAAAGTTTTTATCCCTTTAACTTTTAGATCATATATTTTAAACTTTTTTTTTGAAAAAATATTATGTCAAATCAAACTAGATCATTTAAATTGGGAAGGAGAATCATTTTAGCTTTCTACGGACAAAATATTTAAAAATAAAATTTATTACATTGGGGGTTAGATAAGGAGAAAGGAGAATGAAACAGTGAGGATTGAACTCGCATTTACTGATTGGAAGGCTTTCACATACCACTAGATGTAAGCCGATTTAAAACAAAATATTTGAATAAAATTACCCAATTTAATCATATCCATCCATTGATGGAAGAAGGGTGGCAAATTGATTGTACCCCAACTCCCAAGAAATCTCTAGTTTGCCCTCCCACTCCTCCTCCTCTCACATTATCTTCAGGAGTGTGTATCCGACGACGTTTTGAAGGAGGATTATACATCTGCAGCTGGTTCAACGTAGATAAATCATTTACTGAACCCTGATCTACTTCACTTCCAAGACTAGTAGTGATTGAGTTATTTGTAGTAGTAACGTAAAATCCACAGAACTTGTTGTTGTTCACTTCTTGAACTTGAACATTATTGTTCTTGACGTTGCGATTATTCATCCCAAAATTGTTTCCTAGAAATGATGGGTCAGTAGTTGTGGTTGTTGCTCCTATCTGAGCAGCTTTTTGGAGCAAAGCAGTAGCTGACATACTAGCAGTAGAAGAATGTGTAATTTGCTGGTGAGATTGGTGTAGGTTACCAAAAAGTGACGGAACAGTGACGTTTGCAGATGAGGTGTTTGTTAATTGTTCCCAGTTAACATGGTTGTAATTGACTGGTGGAGGATTTGAACGTGGTGCAAGAAGGGTATTTGTGTCATAAACAGCTGCAGCTGAAGTTTGAATTAGAGGACCTATTTGATGGATTTCTTGGAGATTATTGTTACCTATTGTTTCCTGCTGTTGAGATACTTGCTCCATATTCCAAAGTGACAGTTGATCTCTTCTCATAATTGGGTCTGAGTTTTCGTTGTTGGTTGAAATTGGCTTGAAAAGAGAAGAGAAATGTTGTGCCATGTTTGGACCCAAGGGGGAACCTATGAAATGGTAATTGATGTTGTTTCCAGCCAATGGGTTGTGCATATTCGATGCTGCAGTAACTCTAGCTGTTTCCTCACGTAATGCATCACAAAAGGCCCTATGAGTCACGAAGCTATCTCTCCTGCTCAATTCAAAATATCATAAGATCAAATTAAGTCTAGGGCCAAAAAGAAAAAGAACAGAAAAAATTATAAAATAAAGATTTTCCATGAATGTGAGAGTGGAGACATTAAATGGTAAAAAACAAAACAACAACGACCCAGTAAAATTATATTAGTGGGGTCTAAAGAAATAGTGTGTACGCAGACCTAATTACTCCTACCCAGGCAATTTTTAACAGAACCTGGCTCAAAACAAAAGAAATATAAAAAAAAGGACTACTCGTTGGGACCCTAGTACCAAGATGAAGAAAGATATTAACCTAAGGATATCAAAGCTAAAATCCAAAAAACAAAAATGACAAATAAAAAGAACAAGAAAAAGAAAAGAAAAACTTTTAAATGAATGTGAAAATGTAGAAAAGGGAAAAAAAAGAAGGTGCACATACTATAGTGTAGAAAGATAGTATTAACCTACGAAGATAAGGAGCTAAAAAATGACTTTTGATTAGGAGAAACTATTTTGTCTTCAGTAAACTAACCCCTAAAAATGACACCAAAGAACAGACAAAGAAGAATTTCCTCAATTCCACTATTTGCAGGTTATGAAGAAGACAAACAAATCACAATCACAAACTTCATTTTACACACATAAGGTAATTAAGATTATTCTTCATTAGCCACCTTAATATTTCTTCTTTTGGGACTTTAATGAAACCCTCGTGAATAAATAACTATACCAAATGTTAATATGCGATGCAGTTCGAGTTGAAGGAGTTTTTACCTTGAAAAAATAGTGCCACAATCACATCTATATTCCCTAGTGCCACAAGTTTTGGAGTGAGCTTTCCAATCCGATTGCACAGCATATCGCTTAGAGCATTTCTCACATTTCCACTTCTTCTCTCCATGTTTTCTACAGTAATGTTTCTTTATCCCAGTGAGATCTCCTAAAGCTCTTGAAGCGTGATGATGAACACAGCTCTTTTCAGGGCAAACGTAAACTCTCTTTCTCACTTCTTTTGAAGTCCTTTGCTTTAGCTTCCAAGGTAAATTATGTCCTCTTCTATGAAGTTGCAGATTTTGATCCCTTTGAAAACCTTTTCCACAAATTTCACATAAGAATCTGTTGGTTGCCATCAGAGTCTTTGGTGATAACGCAATCACTTCTGCTTCAGGATCTGTGATGATAATAATTCCTTTTTTAAGCTATATTATAAAGAACTAAAAAAAAATGAATATTCATGGATATAAATGATGGTAGCTTGTAAAGCTACAAAAAGGCAACAAGAACAAATCAAGTCCAATCCCACAGGTGGAATACGAGGAGGGTAATGTGTACGGAAACCTTACTCGTATCCTATTGAAAGTAGAGAGACTTTTTCAGATAGACCCTCAGTTCTACAGTTACACAAAGGAATCACATACAACAAAATAATAGTATGTTGATAATGAAAAAAAAAAGGGTTTACTTGCCTGGATTTCCTGGAAGGTTTCTCTTTTTCTTGAGAGGGAGAGGATTGGATCCTTCAATTGAGTTAAATCCACTTGAGATTACTTCCTCAGTCATCTTTCTTTTAATTTCCTTAGCTTGGATTCAATCTACAAAAACAAGTTCACTAAAAGAGTAAGCTGGCTAACTTGATCCTTTTGTGGGAAGAAAGCTAGATATGAAGTTTGAATGATTGAGATTTAAATCTGAAGTTTAAAGGGTTGAATAGTTTAGATCTCTTTCTTGGTAGAATTAAGAGAAGAGCTCAAAATAAGAATGACTACTTGATTTAAGTTTTCTGCTCTAAATAACATGGAACTAGGAAGATAAATATATATTAGATCTCTTTCTCTCTCTAGTTGTCTCACGCACACATTCTCATATACTGCAGTCTTTTAACTGCTTCTTGTGGGAATTGAATATTACTTGTGTATCTTATGGGAGGTGGTGAAAAGTGAAAGTTAAAGAGGAGGTTGTTTTTCTTTATTTTTTTAAAAATAATTTGTTATATAGAAAAGGGGTGAGGGTTGGCAAAAAACACAAAACTAGGTGCATGATGACACATATGATGAGGACTGGAGAAAGTGAAGACTCCATACCTTTCCATTGGAATGATTATCCCATAATTGTTTTTCTTTTTGTTCTTTTAATATGTTATTAATTCATAAATACTTATATTATTAGTATGTAATTATTACATGCTTCAAATATTTGCCTTAACCCCACATAGATATGCAGGTCCTTTTAGCCTTAATGATATTATGATATGTATGTCTTGATCAGTTTGACAGTTACAAAATGATGAGTTTTCTTAATTTGTACGATGGATTTAAATTTTGAGGGTAAAATCATTATATTTGCTTTAGAATAGAGAAACCTCTTTGAATAAATGTATATATGGTCTTCTTTTATAAGAATAGTAAGTTTGAAATGTTAGTGGCAAAGTGCTATTGTCTCCTTTTAAACTTTTCTTTTGGACACATGGAAGCTGGAAAGATATGACTTTTAAGATTCTTCAGACTGCAAAAAAAAACTTCAACTGTATATCCTGCATATCCCTTCTGTTTAACATGGATATATGCCCTCCTAATTTGTTAATTTTTGACTTCTATCTCTCTATTTTGTTTAATATCATCAGTTATGTTATTGCTTAGGATTGATTTATTAATTGTATCATGGAAAGGTACTAGTTTAGGAAATTAAGTAGTAGTTATAAGTGGAAGAAGAAGGGAACAAAAAAAGAATTAACCTAAATAGTTATTCACTTGATCTTTTAAATCAAAAATAGCCGGCGAATATATATATATATATATATATATATATATATATATATATATATATATATATATATATATATATATATATATATATATATATATATATATATATATATATATATATATATATATATATATAATACTATGTATAATTATATATAATCTATTTATACCGACTAGAAAAAATAAACAATGAATCTTTGAGGCTATTCATAAGAGGTATCTCATTAATAGAAAAACACCCCATCTTAAGTGGTAGTTGGATTTTGCCATTAGTTAAAGAGTTTATGCATATATCTTTCTTTCATTTAGTGACAGTTATGAAAATCTTTATAGGTTACTCCTTCATGTTCAAAATAAGTGATATTTTGGTTGTTTTTACATATATTAAGAAACCAAACTTTTAATATGAATTAGCAATGAAATTGACCATATTAACCTCTACTATTTCTTCACATAAACACTACTAACACATGCTCCAATACTATTTACTCCAAAGTCAAAGTAGAAAAAAAAAATAATTAATTCATTCTTGAAATCTGAAAAAATCACTTATTTTGGACCATAAAAAATAACTAAAAAATCACTTATTATGAACCGGAGGGAGTAGCAAATAAAATATTTTGCTCCACTTCTTTTATTTCCTAAAATGTTTTTTTAATAAAAGCTTCTTTGCTATTGAAAAGAAAGTGGGAAGATTTTCCCAGAAAGATTGCAAGCTAAGGATATAAAAGTCCTTAAATAATTTTGCCATGAATTTAGAATACAGTAAATTAATCCATTAGATAATTTAACTGGTTGAGTAAATCAAATGGCTCCAAGCTGAAAGTGATCAAAGACTACATGACACAGCATCGACTCTTCCCATACATTATATTATAGTAAAAAGGAGTTTGAAATTGAGAAATTAAAAAGGGAAAGAATAAATGAGTAGATTCAAGAGTTGATTTTGTATCCATAAGAATTGATGTTAAAAATCATGCACGTGCCCAACTGTCGAAAACAATGAGGTAATATCCAAAGGAACGACGAATACACACACACACAAACATAAAAGGGAATAATCGTCCTTATGAACAGAAGCAGTCCCACCATAGTAGATTTCTTACCCATCCCCAATACTAAGGAAATATAATTGAGCCAATCCTTTCTTCAAATATTTTTATACATCATAGCCACTCCCAAATAATAGTTGATAAATATATGATTTTTTTTATATGTCAATGTGTAATATACATGTTCTATAAATAATAAATATTATTTATATAATATTTGACTAGCAACTGTCTATTAATATAATGGATATATAGGTCAGTCGTGGCGGGCCACTATAGGGCAATGTCGGTTGTGGCATGCCTATGTCAATGGCACAACGTTAGCCGTGGAAGACCTACTACGGGCCGAGGTCGGCGGCGGCATACCTATGTCAATGGCACGAGGTCGGCCTTGGTAGGCCACTATCGTACGAAGGTCAGCCGTGACATGTCAATGTCAATGGCCTGAGGTCGGACATGGCAGGTAAATATGGGCCGAGATCGGCCGTTGCATGTCTATGACAGTGGCACGATTAATTAGTGGTTCAAAGTATTTTTGACCGATCAACCAAATGTGTTAAAGCTAGCATTTTTTTTTCATTCAAAGTTAGTTCAAACTGGATATATAGCAGTGAAAATGTATGGGTAGATCAGGAGTGGAGTGGCTCTCCAGGTTGTTCAATGCGATCTTCAGGACAAAAAAGATGCTGGAGGAGTGGAGGTGAAGTACAGTGGTGCCATTGTACAAGAACAAAGGTGACATCCAATGCTGCAACAACTATAGGGGTATCAAATTAATAAGTCATACCATGAATGTCTGGGAGCGGGTGATCGAGGCGAGGTTGAGGGAGATGACATCTATATCTGTGAACCAGTTCGGTTTCATGCCGGGTCGCTCCACTACAGAAGCTATCCACCTTGTAAGGAGGCTGGTGGAGGAGTTCAGGGATAAGAAGAAGGACCTGCACATGGTGCTTATCGACTTGGAGAAGGCGTATGACAAGGTCCCAAGGGAGGTGCTATGAAGGTGCTTGGAGGCGAAGAGCGTGTCAGAAGCCTACATCAGAGTAATTAAGGACATGTATGAGTGAGATAAGATTAGGGTTAGGACGGTGGGTGGCGACTCAAACCATTTTCCAGTTGTTATGGGGCTCCATCAAGGATCTGCGCTTAGCCCTCTCTTGTTTGCCTTGGTGATGGATGCTCTTACAGGACATATTCAAGGGAATGTGCCTTGGTGTATGCTATTTGCTGATGACATAGTCTTGATAGACGAGACGAGGGTCGGTGTTAAAGAGAGGCTAGAGGTATGGAGACAAGCTCTCGAGTCTAAGGGTTTCAAAATAAGCAGATCTAAGACAAAATACCTGGAGTGGTAGTTTAGCGCCGAGTCGAGCAAAGTACGAAGGGACGTGATGATTGGATCTCAGGTTATCGCCAAGATGGACAGTGTCAGATATCTTGGGTCGGTGATTCAGGGGGACAGAGAGATTTACGGGGACGTCACTCATCGTATAGGAGCGAGGTGGTCAAAGTGGAGGCTTGCATCAGGAGTTCTGTGTGAGAAGAAAGTTCCACAGAACCTCAAGGGGAAATTTTATAGAGTTGTGGTTAGACCGACCATACTGTATGGGGTGGAGTGCTGGCCAGTGACTCTCATGTTCAGAGGATGAAGGTTGCGGAGAAGAGGATGCTCAGGTGGATGTGCGGGCTCACCAGGTTAGATAAGATTAAGAATGAAGTTATTCGAGAGAAGGTGGGGGTAGCCCCGGAGGATGAGAAGATGCGAGAGGCGAGGCTGAGGTGGTTCGGGCATGTACGAAGGAGAAGTCCTGATGCCCCGGTGAGGAGTTGTGAGCGGCTGACGATGGTCGACGCACGGCGAGGCAGAGGGAGGCCTAAGAGGTATTGAGGAGAGGTGATTAGGCATGCCATGGCTAGAATGCGGGTTTCTGTGGACATGACCCTTGATAGGAAAGTCTGGAGGTCTAGTATCGGGGTTGTAGGATATGGGCTCCTAGAGTTTTTCGTACTCCTCACCCGGGGTTTGGTGAGGCTTGGCAGGGCTATCCATAGATGATTTGTGCATTGAATTGTGTCTCCCTTATGGTAGTTATTTATGGTAGTTACTGTCTAATATTATTGCATGCTATTTTATTTATTGTTTTTATGTTTAGATAATTATTTACGCTATTTCTACTGAAGCTACTAATGCTCTTTTGTTGTTGTTTTTATTTTATTGTTTCTTTCCTTTACTGAGCCGTTAGTCAATTGGAAACAGTCTCTCTGTTGTAGTATAGCAGTAGTTGTAGTTTGATAGTTGAATGATTTTTGTTGAATGGTAGATGAGGTTAGTAAAGGCAACTTCATGGCTTTTCTTTTTATGGATGTGAATTAAAGCATCGTTAAAGGAATGCCAAATATTGTGGTATATCTATTTCTGACACAAAAATAGTTGAGATACCAGATTGGGACGTAACTCCACCCATTATCATTTCAAAAAATTTCATTTCAAAAACATTCATAAAAATTAAAAAATAACTTCAAATTGTATTCATGTTCAAACATAATTTTAATTTTTAAATATTATTTTTAACTTAAAAGAAAATTCATCTTTTTCGGAATTTCAAAATTCTTATGTCCAAACGCCCACTAAGATAGGTGATTTGAAATAAACAAAATATCCTTGGGAGTTTTTGGATTTAAAATAAATAGAATTGTCATTGACTGGTATAGGACTAGCGCAGGGTTAGGGTTGAATATATAAACATATATTAGTGTTTGGGAGTAATTAATGGGAGTATAGTAGAAGTAGAAATTAAAGTAGAGCTTAGAGAAGGGTTAAAAGACAGGGAACTGACAAAGGCAGTGAATTTTTAGAAGTATGAGCAGTCGTCTCTTTGTGGGCTGACTTTTCCTGCTAAGCAAAACCCTTAATCATAATCTAATGATGTATTCACTTTCCATATTTGTTTATTATATAATCTTTGGAATTTAGCTCTTGAACTTTCTTGCCTATGGAATATTCTTCCCTTCTCTCACACACTCAAAAGCTTCTTCTTTCAAGGTCCAGCTAATTACTAAACCCACCCCCCCTCCCCCCCCCGCCAAAAAAAAATTTAGATTCCTCTTCACACTTTAAATACATGCTCCTCCCCAAGATCTCTTTCTCGTCTGTCTTGAATTGGGTTCCTAAAAAAAGAAGAAAAAAAATTAATAAGAGTTTATTTGTATATAGTTGATAACCTAGAAAAAATTACACTTCTAAGTCATTTAAAATAGGATAGTTATACAAATAGTCTGGTAATATTTACTGTTAATTTTTTCTAGATATATTCATAAATTATACGTTAATTATACATTAATTATACATAATTATACATTAATTATACCTAATTATACATTAATTGTACACATATTATACCTCTATCAGCTATTTTTAATTTAGGTAATTAGATGGGAAGCTATTTAAGTAAGTTCCTCTAAAAGATAATTATATGGTAATCTCTCAAAAAATGGTAGGCTTAATTGTAACCAGAAAAATAAAGTTAATTATTTGGTATAACATAATAAAATGCACCGACCATACGAAACTTTTTGAGCTATGTAATAATAATAATAATAATAATAATAATAATAATAATAATAATAATAATAATAATAGTAACAATAACAATAATAATATAATATAATAAGATTAAGATTCGAAAGAAAAGGGTGTGGGGAAAAGTAAACGTTGTCACCAAGAGTATGTTTGTTTCTTTACTTGTCTTTTACTTTGAAATTGAAGAGAAGTCTAGTTATTTTTACCTTTGTAGCTTAGCGAGGTAATCCTATTACTAAATCTCTAAATCCTATATTAAAATTCTTAAGTATTTTCTAATTTCAAGAATTAGCCTTGTCTCTAATCAACCATCCTCGAAAACTCAGTCAAATTTCATGTGAGATTTTGCTGTATACCTAGTCCTATATTTTATTTTATTTTTAATATTCGGTTACCCTGATCGATGAGGTTTATAACCAAGAATATGGAATGGAATATATGTCGTTTAGCATAACTATGAAGAAAATCCAAATAGATGTGACACAAATTTTCTTTTTGGTTAAAGGGATATGATGTAATTGCATGTGTGGTAATTTAGTTCAACATATACAATTAGACAAACTGCTTACAGAATTTTAATACAAATAAATGAATTTTAAATTTCCTAAGAAGAAAATATTATAATGAGCTTCACATCCACTTCTTTATTAGGGCCTGCTTATATTTCTTAGAAGAGTTGAAACAAGAACCAATGAAATTGGAAAGAGAAAGAATATAATGCAAGTTTTAGAAATAGATGCACGACATAATATTGCAATTTATGAGGAAATGAAAATGATCAATAAGTAAAGTTACCCGGTAAAAGAAGATTCAGTTTACTTTTACATCTAAAGTTACATATCTAAAATAAAATAAGAAATTTGCATCTGGGAACCTACCCATTAATGAAAACCAAAAGGGTTACTTATCAGAAGATGGAGAATATAAACCAATCTCATATTTAATAATAAAATTTTTACCTTTTGTAATAGGTTAATATCTTATTTATTTTAAATAAATATTATTAAAAAATTATATTCTATAGATACCTTTTAATGTTTATATCAAAATATTTAATTTTGGTTACCTCCTACCCCTAAGCCACTAAATACGTGTCACGATTTAAAATTTCTACCATCGGGAGTCGTGATGGCGCATACTAATGAGAGCTAGGTCAGCCAACCTTTAACTACCTTTTTCATAACTGATTTACTCCTTTTAACAATTATCGGTAATACCATAAATTAACGGAATAAAGTAAATAAGCTGAAGTCTTAAATTAAAGAATCTTAATAATAAAATCTGTATCCAAAAACTAGTGTCACATACTCATGAACCACTAAGAGTACTACACACAACCGTTTGAAAAGAATATAACATTGTTTGTCTCGGAATACATGAGATAACAAAATGAAAAGCAAAATAGAGGAGACACCGGGCCTACGGACGTCTACAAGGCTACCTCGGTGGACTGAAGGCTGACTCCCGATCTAATACTGCTGCTCAAATGCTACTTCGGCACCTGGAGCTGTGCAAAAGAGCATAGAGTGTAGTATCAGCACAACCGACCACATGTGCTGCAAAGTGTCTGGCCTAACTCCGGCGAAGTAGTGACGAGGCTAGGACCAGACTCTAGATAAGCCGGTGCAATTATATAATCAACAAAGTAAACAAGTAATAAGCACTTAAAGCTGGGGTAGGGAAACCTACTGTAATTTGACTTCTAACGCAGATAAAGAGAAGTAAAGACAACTTTCACTTTCAATTTCAATCTTGTTGCAGGTGTGCAACCCGATCCCATTTCTCATATCTCGTGGTAGGCATACCATCCGCTCCCATTTCATCAAATCTTATGATAGGCATACCACCCAATCCTATTTTATTATATCTCGTGGTAGGCGTACCACCTGATCCCATTTTATTACATCTCGTGGTAGGCGTAACACCCGATCCCATTTTATTATATTTCGAGGTAGGCTATCATCCGATCACATTTCATTACATCGTGTGGTAGGCGTATCACCCGATCCCATTTAATCATATCTCGTGGTAGGCGTACCACCCGATCCAATTTTATCATATCTTTGTGGTAACGCATCACCCGATCCCATTTAAATATCTTGTGGTAGGCGTACCACCCGCTCCCATTTCAATATCTTGTGGTAGGCGTACCACCCGATACCATTTCATGTTATCACATAATCAAAAGAAATCACGACAAGAGAGAATCAACTATATCCAACCTTAACTCAGTTTGATTAATGAATATGCCTAAGCATAAATGGGGTCTAAAAAGATACACAAATCTATTCCCGATACGGTAAATCTAGGTTAAGGCATACATGATGTCAATTAAGAGTACAACAACTCCCAACTTAGGACTCACGATCATGCTTGACATCAACGTATAGATACCTGTCACCATGCCTATACATCGTACTCAACAAAGAGCAATAAACACATAAGACTCAACTCCTAATCCCTCAAGCTAAGGCTAGATCGAACACTTGTCTCATTGACTTGAATTTAACTCAAGCCTCAATTATAGCTTTACCCCTCGATTCCACCACCAATCCGCTCGAATCTAGTCATAAGTTACTTGATCACATTAACAAATGCTAAATGAATCAACTCCAATGCATGAAAATAAGTTTTACAAGGTATTACCCTAAAAGGACAAAAATGCCCCCAAACCACGTGGTCGAAGCTCGAGGTTCGGACTAAAACTCGATTATTTATTTCTCCCCAAATCCAAATATATGATTTATTTTGAAATCGGACCTCAAACTGAGATTTAACTTCCCAATTTTTAGAAATCCTAGGTTCTACCCAAAACACCCGATTTTCCCATGAAAATCTTTGATTTGAAGTTGAAATCATGTTAAAAGATGTTAAGAAGTGAAGAAAATGAGTTAGAATTCACTTACCAATCGTTTTGGAGAAGAATAGTTGTTTGGAAAATCACCTATTATGTTTTGGGGTTTTGAAAAGTGTAAAATAAGTGAAATTCATATGTATTTATACCCCTTTGAAGTTCCATATGTGGACCGCGCAAAAAGGACCGCGGCTGCACAGGCTTTCTGAAGACCTGCAGATCATTGCCCAGTGCGGACCGCACCAAGCCAACTGCGATCGCACAGCACCCAATGCGGACCGCGCAAAGGCTACCGCGGCCGCTCTGGCCCCTTTGTGACCGCACGCGATTTCTCGCGGGCTGCGCAAGAGGGTTCAAAGATCTGTCAAATTTCTAAACCTGCAACATCTGCTCTTTTTAGGACTAAGGCATCCCCGAACCTACTCAAAGCTCAGCCGAGCCCTCAAAACTCTAATCCAAGTATATACACAACCTCATAAACATCTTACGAACATATTCATGTGATCAAATAACCAATATAACATCATGAACATCGAATTGAACCTCAATATCAATGAAATTTCTCAAAACTCCTTTTAAGCATAAATTTCCCAATCAGGGTCCAGATCGTGTCAAACGGCGTCCGTTTTTAACCAAATTTTTCAGGAGTGATTCAAAACATATATAAGACTTTTACTGGACACTGGAACTAGAACACAGGCCCAATACCATTACTTTCAAATTAGATTTCACTTCAATTCTCTTTAAACATTTTCAGAAAATAATTTCACTTAAAAATTCATATCTCGAACTAGGGACCTTGGAATTCGATTCCAGGTATTCGCCCAAGTCCCATACTTTCCTTCGGACCCTCTGGCACCATCAAATCATGGGTCCAAGTTCATTTACCTAAAATATTAACCGGAGTTAAAGTCATTCATTTTAATACCAAAATTTAGTATTTCACAGAATTTTACATTTAAGCTTTCTGGCTACGTAACTGTGCATGCAAATCGAGGCAACTATAAATGAGGGTTTTAAGGCCTCAGAGACACATATTTCAATTAGAAACAGGTGATGACCCTTTGGATTGTAACATTCTCCACCTCTAAAAACAATCGTTCATCCTCAAATGGACAAAAGAAAGAAGTACCTGAGTCGGGGAAAAGATGAGGATAATGGCTCCACATATCGGAGTCGGACTCCCAGGTTAATGCCTTAGGAGGTTGACCTCTCTACTGGACACGAACAGAAGGGAAACTGTTGGATCTCAACTGACGAACCTGCCGGTCTAAAATAGCCATCGGCTCCTCCTCATACGATAGATCCTTGTCCAGCTGGAGAGTCTTGAAATCTAACATATCGGCTGGATCGCCGTA
Organism: Nicotiana benthamiana; assembly: GCA_034376525.1. Taxonomy (NCBI): domain Eukaryota; kingdom Viridiplantae; phylum Streptophyta; class Magnoliopsida; order Solanales; family Solanaceae; genus Nicotiana; species Nicotiana benthamiana. The sequence continues at coordinate 3,257,131 of CM067326.1, forward strand.
GTACCTCCGAAGCATGGAAACATGAAAAACTAGATGTACGGCTGATAATCTAGGCGGCAATGCAAGTCTATAAGCCATCTCTCCCACTCGGTCAAGAATCTCAAAAGGGCCAATAACCTAGGGATAAGCTTGCCATTTTTCCCAAATCTCATTACGCCCTTCATAGGAGACACTCGGAGCAATACCCGTTCACCAACCATGAAAGCCACACCTCGAACCTTATGATCTGCATAGCTCTTTTACCTGGACTGAGTTATACGAAGCCTATCTAGAATGATCCTGACCATATCTAAGGCCTCCTGGACCAGATTTGTACCCAACACCCGAGCCTCTCCCGCTCAAACCATCCAACCGGAGATCGACACTGCCTACCATATAAAGCCTCATAAGGAGCCATCTGGATGCTCGACTGGTAGCTATTGCTGTAGGCAAACTCTGCTAAAGGCAAGAACTGATCCCACAAACCTCTAAAGTTAATAACACAAGCTCGGAGCATATCCTACAATATCTTAATAGTTCGCTCGGACTACCCGTCCGTCTGAGGATGAAATACTGTACTCAACTGTACTTGGGTGCTTAACTCTCGATGAACTGCTCTCCAAAAATGTGAGGTAAACTGCGTACCTCGTTCTGAAACGATAGATGTCAGCACACCATGAAGGCGAACAATCTCCTAGATATAGATCTCAGCTATCCTCTCGGATGATTATGAGACTGCCATAGGAATGAAATGCGCTGACTTGGTCAGTCTATCAACAATGACCCAAACTGCGTCGAACTTCTTCTAAGTCAAAGGAAGTCCAATATAAAGTCCATAATGATCTGCTCCCACTTCCACTCGGGAAGCTCAATCCTTTGGAATAAACCACCAGGCCTCTAATGCTCATACTTAACCTGCTGACATATCAAGCACTGCGCCATATATGCCACTATGTCCTTATTCATTATACACCACCAGTAATGCTGACGCAAATCTTAATACATCTTCGCGGCGCCCGGATGAATAGAGTACCGGGAACTATGGGCCTCCTCTAAAATAAACTCCCGATGCCCATCCACATTGTGCACACAAACTCGCCCCTGTAGTCTCAAGACTCCATCGGCATCTAATGTAACTTGCTTGTCATCTCCTCACTGCACCGTGTCTCTAAGGACACACAAATGGGGATCATCAAACTACCGATCACGGATACGCTCTAATAGTAAAGAAGAAGAGACTGTGCAAGTTAACACCCGACTAGGCTCAGATATATCCAACATCACAAATCGATTAGCAAAATCCTAAACATCCAAAGCAAGCAACCTCTGATTGACCGAAATATAAGCAAGACTGCCCATACTAGCTGACTTCCTACTCAAAGCACCGGCCACCACATTGGCCTTCCCCGGTTGATATAAGATAGTGATATCATAATCCTTCAACAACTCCAACCACCTCCTCAGCCTCAAATTAAACTCCTTTTGCTTGAACAAATACTTAAGGCTCTTGTGATCAGTGCCACCTCACATGCCACACCGTATAGATAATGGCTCCAGATCTTCAATGCATGAACAATGGCTGCAACTATAGATCATAAACCGGATAATTCTTTGAATCTACAACTGCCTCGAAGCATAGGCAATGAGCTTGCCATCCTGCACCAACACTGCACCGAGCCCAATATGGGAAGCATCATAATAGACTGTATAAGGCCCTAAACCTATAGGAAAAACCAACACCGGTGTCGTAGTTAGAGCTGTCTTGAGATTCTGAAAGCTCGCCTCATGCTCATTCGACCAGCTGAATTGGGCACCCTTCTGGGTTAATATGGTCATTAGGGCTGCGATATATGCGAAACCTTTCACGAACCGACGATAATAGCCTATCAATCCCAGGAAACTCTGGATCTCTATAGCTGATGCTGGTCTAGGCCAATTTTTGACTGCCTCGATCTTCTTTGAGTCCACCTGAATACCCTCTGCTGATACAACATGACCTAGAAACACAACTGAACTCAGCCAGAACTCACACTTCGAGAACTTAGCATATAGCCGACTATCCTTCAATGTCTGAAGAACCACTCTAAGGTGCTGCTCATTCTCCTCTTGGCTGCGGGAGTATACCAATATATCATTAATGAAAACTATTACAAATGAGTCCAAATAAGGCCTGAACACCCGGTTCATCAAGTCCATGAAAGCTCTTGGGGCATTTGTCAACCCGAATAACATAACCAAAAACTCATAATGCCCATACCGAGTGCGGAAAAGTGTCTTAGGGACATTAGATGCCCTAATCCTCAACTGATGGTATCCAGATCGCAAGTCAATCTTGGAAAATACCTTGGCACCCTGAAGCTGGTCGAACAAATCTTCAATCCTCGGTAGTGGATACTTATTCTTGATTGTTACCTTATTCAATTGCCAGTAATCGATACACATTCTTATTGACTCATCCTTCCTTTTGAAAAATAACACTGGAGCACCCCAAGGTGAGACATTTGGTCTAATGAAACCCTTCTCAAGCAAATCCTACAACTGTTCCTTTAACTCTTTCAACTCAGGCGGGGCCATACAATATGGCGGGATAGAAATGGGTTGAGTTCCTGAAACTAGATCTATACAGAAAAAAATATCCCGTGTCGGGTGGCATACCCAGTAGGTCTGAAGGAAAAATATCAGGGAGCTCAGAAACAATGGGCACAAAATCAATAGAGGAAACCACAACACTGGAATCCCGAACATAGGTTAAATAGGCCAAACAGCCTTTCTCGACCATATGCCGAGCCTTCACATACGATATAAAAATGAGGGTAGAAAGACTATGAGTCGCTCTCCACTCTAAATGAGGCATACCCGGTAAAGCTAAGGTCACAGTCTTTGCATGACAGTCCAAGATAGCATGATAGGGTGATAACCAACCCATACCTAATATATTATCAATGTCGACCATATAAAAGTAACAAATCTACACGAGTCTCCAGATCCCCAATAACTACTACACAGGAATGATGGACTCGATCAACCATGATAGAATCACCCACCAGCGTAGACACATAGACTGGAATACCCAATGCATCACTAGGTATGGCAAAATACGGGGCAAAATAGGATGACACATATGAATACGTAGACCCCGAATCAAACAACACTGCAGCATCTCTATCACATACTAGAACCATACTTGTAAATACCGCATCTGAAGCCTCTGCCTCGGGCCTATCCTAAAGAGCATAATATCAGGGCTGGGCCCACCACTCTAATCTACCTCTTTGGGACGGCTTGCTGCTGGCTGTCCTCCACGTCTGGCGGTCTGAGCTCCACATCTATGACCTCTACCTCTACCTCTAGCACCTCTACCCCCACCTCTAGCTAGCTAGGCGAGCGGCGAAACACATGGTGCCTGAACCATGACACGAGAACTCTGATGCTGAGAGCCATCTGGCACGCGAGGGTAATACTTAGCAATGTGCCTCGTGTTACCATAAGTAAAACAAGCTCTCGGCTGGTGGGGCTGACAACCTCGGAAACTCTAAAGTGGTGTGCACTTATAAGTGTTGGTTGTGCATTGACGGACTGCTGATTAGAATACTTCATCTGGGACCATGGCTACCAGAAGCACAGTGAGAAACCTGGAGGGCTGACTGGCAAGACCTAGAAGGTTGGCCCTTATCATACGAAAATCTGCCTCCAGATGAGGCACCACTGAATCTGCCTGACTGACGGGTTCTCTTGTCTGCTCTATGTCCACCCACTGTGACAATACCATCTCAATCCTCCGGGCCACATTGGCCGCCTCCTGAAAGGATATCTAGCTCCCAGCCTCTCTAGCCATCTGAAGACGAATAGGATGAATGAGTCTATCAATAAACCGTATCACTCTCTCTGTCTCAGTGGGAAGTATACCAAGAGCATGGTGATCCAAATCAATAAACTTGGTCTCGTACTGGGTGACTATCATGGATCCCTGATGGAGACGCTCAAACTGCCTTTGATAGGCCTCTTGTTATGTAACAGGGAGAAACTTCTCTAGAAGCAGGTGTGTGAACTTCTCCCAGGTCAAGGCTAGACATCTTGCTAGTCTAGCTAAACAATAATCCCTCCACCAAGTCTTGGCAGACCTAGACAACCGAAATATAACGAAATCAACCCCATTGGTCTCAACAATAACCATGTTCCGAAGAACCTCGTGGCAATTGTCCAAATAATCCTGAGGATCCTCGGTTGATGCACCGCTAAAGGTAGTAGTGACGAGCTTGGTGAACCTATCTAATCTCCATAAAGTATCGGCGGTCATAGCTACCCCATTACTATCCTGGGCTACCATACCCGGCTGAGCTTCTCCAATTGGCTGAACTGGTGGAGTATAAATCTGATGAGGTACCTGCTCCGGAGTACGACTAGTAGGATTCTACGCCTTTTCTCCAGCGTGAGAGATGGCTGGTGGTACTGGGAGCAAACCTTCTCGTGTAACTCTCTCCATGAGACTCACCAATCGGACCAGAGCATCCTGAAGAATTGGGGTAGCAAAAAGCACTTTTAGGACCTGAGCTGGGTCCACCGGAGCTACTGGGGCTGGGGCTGAAACCGCCTCGTCAAAGTCAACCTGAGGCTCCGCCATTGCTGCTGCTGCTCGGGGCTTAGCTCTGCCCTACCTCGACCTCTAGCAAGGCCTCGGCCTTGCCCTCTGCCCCAAGAAGAGTTGCTTAGGGCTCGGAATACTAATCAAAAGCTGAGGAAGCGTGTGTTCTCTCAATCTACGATAGAACAGAGTAAAATTTCAATTAGTGCTGAGAAACCAATCCACACGATAAGAAAGAATAGATGTGAGATTTTTCCTAACTCTATAGCCTCCGGGGGATGAATACAGACATCTCCATACCGATCCTTTATACTCTACTAAGCTTGTCCGTGAGTTGTGAGACCTATCCAACCTAGAGCTCTAATACCAACTTGTCACGACCTGGAATTCCCACCCTCGGGAGTCGTGATGGCGCCTACTAATGAGAGCTAGGCCAGGCAACCTTTAACTATCTTTTTCATAACAGATTTACTCCTGTTTCAATTATTAGTAATATAATGAAATAACAGAATAAAGTAAATAACCGAAAGTCTTAAATTAAAGAATCTGAACAATAATGCAGAAAAATTAACATAATCTCTAACCACGATCTGGTGTCACATACTCACGAACAACTAAGGGTACTATACATAACCGTTTGAAAAGAATATAACGTTGTTTGTCTCGGAATACATGAAATAACAAAATTAAAAGCAAGATAGAGGAGACTTTGGGCTTTTGGACGTCTGCAAGACTACCTCGGTGTCTCGATGGATTGAAGGCTGGCTCCCGATCTAATACTGCTGCTCAAATGCTACTCCGACACCTGGATCTGTGCAAAAGAGCATAGAGTATAGCATCAGCACAACCGAATCCATGTGCTATTAAGTGTCTGGCCTAACCCCAGCGAAGTAGTGACAAGGCTAGGACCAGACTCCAGATAAGTCGGTGCAATTATATAATATACGAGGGAAAAGTAAACAAGTAATAAGCACTTAAAGCTGGGGAAATGGGACATGCTATGGGGATGAAAGATAAATAGAATATCAAGAACAATAAGGAAAAGCTATAAAATTTGACTTCTAAAGCAGATTAGGAGAAGTAAAGACAACTTTCACATTTAATTTCAATCTTGTTGCAGGCGTGCAACCCGATCCCATTTCTCATATCTCGTGGTAGGCATACCACCCAATCCCATTTTATTATATCTCGTAGTAGGCGTACCACCTGATCTCATTTCGTTACATCTTGTGGTAGGCGTACCACCCGATGACATTTCATTATATCTCGTGGTAAGAGTACCACTCAATCCTATTTTGTTACTTCTCGTTGTAGACATACCACCCGATCCATTTCATTATATCTCGTGGTAGGCGTACCACCCGATCCCATTTCATCATATCTCGTGGTAGGCGTACCACCCGGTCCCATTTCATCATATCTCATGGTCGGCGTACCATCCAATCCCATTTCAATATCTTGTGGTAGGCGTACCACCCGCTCCTATTTCAATATCTTGTGGTAGTCATACCACCCGATCCTATTTCATGTTATCACATGAATCAGCTATATCCAACCTTAACTCAGTTCGATTAATGAAGATGATGAATCATAAATAGGATCTTCAAGAATAAATAAATCTTTCCCGATACGGTAAATCATTGATTAAGGCATACATGATGTCATTTAAGAATACAACAACTTCCAACTTAGGACTCACGGTCATGCTTGACACCAACGTATAGATAGTCCTCATGCCTATACGTCATACTCAACAACGAGCAATTAGCACAGAAGACTCAACTCCTAATCCCTCAAGCAAAGGTTAGACCGAACACTTACCTCAATGCCTTGAATTCAAATCAAGCCTTAATTATAGCTTTACCCCTCAGTTCCACCATCAATCCGCTCGAATCTAGTCATAAGTTACTTAATCACATTAACCAATGCTAAATGAATCAACTCTAATGCATGAAAATATTTTTTATAAGGTTTTACCCCAAAAGGTAAAAAATTCCACCGGACCCACGTGGTCGAAACTCGAGGTTCGGTCCAAAACCTGGTCACCCATTCCCCCACGAATCCAAATATATGATTTGTTTTGAAATCAGACCTCAAATTGAGGTCCAACTCTCCAACATTTAGAAAACCTATGTTGTACCTAAAATATTCAATTTCCCCTTGAAAATCTTTGATTTGAATTTGAATTCATGTTAAAATATGTTAAGGAGTAAAGAAAATGAGTTAGAAATCACTTACCAATCATTTAGGAGAAGAAGTGTTGTTTGGAAAATCCCCTCCTATGTTTTGGGGTTTTGGAAAGTGTAAAATAACTGAAATTCACGTGTATTTATACCCCTCTGAAGTTCCTTGTTCGGACCGCGCAAAAAGGACCGCAACCGCACAGTCTTTTTGAATACCTACGGATCATTGCCAAGTGCAGACCGCACCAAGCCGACCACGGTCGCACAGTACTTACCACGGACTGTGCAAAGGCAACCACGGCTGCGCTGGTCCTTTAGTGGCCGCACATGATTTCTCGTGCGCTGAGCAAAAGGGTTCAAAGACCTATCAAATTCTTGAACCTGCAACATATAATCTTTTTTAGACTAAGGCATCCCGTAACTTACTCGCAGCTCACCCGAGCCCTCAAAACTCTAATCCAAGTACACACACAATCTCAAAAACATCTTACAAACATATTCGTATGATCAAATCACCAATAAAACATCATGAATATCAACTTGAACCTCAAGATCAATGAAGTTTCTCAAAACTCCTTTTAAGCATACATTTCCCAATTAGGGTCCGGATCGCATCAAACGACGTCCGTTTTAAACCAAATTTTTCAGGAGTGATTCAAAAAATATATGAGATTTGTATTGGGCGCAGAAACCAGAAAACGAGCCCAATACCATTGCTTTCAAATTAGATTTCACTTCAATTAGCTTTGAACCTTTTTAGAAAATAATTTCACTGAAAAATTTATATCTCAAACTTGGGACCTTGGAATTGGATTACGGGCATTTGCCCAAGTCCCAATTTTCCTTCGAACCCTCCAGAACTGTCAAATCACGGGTCCGGGTCTGTTTACCCAAAATATTTACCGGAGTCAAACTCATTCATTTTAATACCAAAGTTTAGCATTTTTCATAGAATTTCACATTTGAGCTTTCCAGCTACGCGCTCGGATTGCGCATGCAAATCGAGGTAACTCCAAATGATATTTTCAAGGCCTTGGAGACATAGATTTCAATTAAAAATAGGTGATGACCCTTTGGGTCGTCACAATACGCTATTCAGCTAGACTATTTTTTGTCTCTCTATTTTGAATTGTGGGGCTATACTGAATTATTATTGTTGTTGTTGTTCTTGAACAAAGACGATAGAGTTTGGGGTTGAGCAATTTGATTTTATGTTAATATATTTCAATGTGTTTTCATGTATTTCATAGTATTCATAATCGTTTTTCATTGTAATTTAATGTATCTCGTTATATTCCATGTCTTTCACTGTATTCACTATCGTTTTTCATTATATTTGAATGTATCCTGTTGTATTATATGTTTTTTATTATATTCACTGTCTCATTATATGTCATGAATGTATGTATATATATATATATATATATATATATATATATATATATATATATATATATATAATTTATATATTCAGATGTATTATATAATTTCTCTGAATATTGCTATATTTTTGGGGTATTTTTCGGTTGAGAATCCTTTTTATAACTGAAAATACAAAGTTTATTTGTATTATTGAGTTTGTTAAGTTATACTAAGAGTCTATTATGTTAATTGGTTCACTTTTCATTTTAAAAACAGTGCAATCTCCTATTTTACGCCGTGAATACAGTCGAATACAATAATATGTCCAAATCTAATTCCGTGTTTCACTCCATGAATATAGTCAAATACACTCGAATACAACAACTAATTATCTGGACTTCCCTGATTCACACCTATTTTTGCTACTGTATTCATAAATAGAATAGCTTAAATACATCAAATACATCTTATAACCACAGAAAAAGTCTATAATTCGTAATATAGCAAATGATATCTATAGATCACTAATTACTACTAAAAGATAGTGCTTTATAAAAATTTCTCTTTAATAATTACTTCCTCTGGTCCATAATAAGTGACCATTTGATCCTTTTATTTTAGTCTAAAATACGTATTCATTTACATAATCAAGAAGGAATTAATTTTATTTTTTCATAATTTTCCCTTATTTACATATTTCAATGTGTCTACATAATAATTAATTAACGTTAATTTAGTAGAATAAATCTTTTTTTCTCTAGGAGTTCGTATTATCTTAATGGGTATATCAAAGGTAAAATGGTCACCTAGTGTGGACCAGAGGGAGTATTATACTCCTAATTTTATCATTTTTCTTCAGTTTTTTTTCAAGGGATTTTTTTGGGAAAAGAAGTATGGGACAAAGCTAGGTATTTGGATGAATATGAATATGCTTCTGATCTTTCTATGACAAGTCTCATGATACGCGCGTTGCGTCTGCGCACTATTTTAATAAAAAATATAAAAATAATATATGAATATCATATTAAAATAGTATATTTGATTTATAAAATAAAAGCATATGTTTATGAAAGTGATAAATGTTGATCCTGTGTATTTAATCAATAAAAGAAAAAATCATTACATAAATTTTCAATCATCTGTTGATATATATATATATATATATATATATATATATATATATATATATATATATATATATATATATATATATATATATATATATATATATATATATATATATCCAATAATAAACATTTTAGTTTAATAATTTCACTACTCCAGATTCAAAAATTATCATTCTTCTTCCCAGTTTCGATAGTCACACATAAAATTAAGAGATTTATAATTTTGATTCTGAAATAATTATAAGAACTTCACCAAAAAATAAATTAGGTTAATGGATGATATTAAACAATAGTTTCCTGCTTATTATCTCTTTTTATTTTTTCTATTTGAACCTAGGATAATTTTGATTTGACTTTAATAGGGTTAATTAAATACAAAAAAAGTTATACTGATGTGACGTTAGTTTTTCGATATTTTTAAGCATAAACCTTTTTTAACCCAAAGTGATAATCATGTGACGATACAAAAGGTCATCACCTGTTTTCTTATAAAATTCTGTGCTTCCGAGGTCTTGAAAAACTCACTTAGAGTCGCCTCGATTTGCATGCACAATCGGGGGGCGCAGCCGGAAAGCTTAAATATGAAATTCTGTGAAAAATGCGAAGTTTTGATTTTAAAATAAATTAATTTGACCTTGGTCAACGTTTTGGATAAACGGACCCGGCTCATGATTTAACGGTCCAGGAGGGTCTGTAGTAAAATATGGGACTTCGGCGTATGCCCAGAATCGAATTCCGAGGCCCCCAGCACGAGAAATGAATTTTTGGAATAAATTATTTTTTGAAATTGTTTATAAGGATTAGAAATGAAAATAGATTAGAACCTAATGGTATCGTGCCCGTATTTTGGTTCGGCACCGACACATGTTTTATATATGACTTGAGTCATTCCTGTGAAATTTGGTTAATAATGAACGTCGTTTAACATGATTTGGACCTTAATTGAGAAATTTGATGTTTAAAGGAGTTTTGAGAAATTTCAGTGATCTTGAGGTTTAATCTGATGTTTATGATGTTATTTTTGGCAATTTGATCGCGCGAGTGAGCTGTATGATATTTTTAAAGTTGTGTTCATGTTTGGTTGGGAGCCCCGAGGGCTCATTTGAGTTTTGGGTAGGTTCCGGAAGGTCTTAGGCTTAATAACACAGGTATTGCATGTCTAGAGCTAGTTCAGCTCTCTGAACCCGTTGGTGCAGCCCGCGAGAAATCGTGTTCGACCGTAGAGTGTGCCGGCGCGGTCCGCGAGCGCAGTGGGTGTTGTGCAGCCACACTCTATTTTGTGCGATCCGCACAGTGTCACGTGCCCTCAGGTTCACAAACCTGTGCGGTCGCGGTCCATTTTGTATTGTCCGCACAGACTTTCAGTTATTTTTTATTTTTCAAAATGCTAAAATCATAAGAGGCGATTTTGCAAGCAACCTTTCTTCTCCATACCAATTGTAAGTCATTTTTAACTAAGTTTCTTCAATCATTAACATCTTTCAACATGATTTCAACTTAAAATCAAAGATTTTCAAGGGAGAAATTGGGTGTTTTGGGCAGAACCTAGGTTATTCAAAGTTTGGGAATTTGGACATCAATTTGAGGTCCGATTTCAAAATAAATTACATATTTGAGTTCGTGGGGGAATGGGTAATCGAGTTTTGGTTCGAACCTCGAGTTTTAACCACGTGGGCCTGGGGGCAATTATTGACTTTTGGGCAAAACTTATGAAAAACTCATTTTCATGAGTTGGGGTTGGTTTATTTAATGTTTATTGATGTAATTAAGTAATTTGTGATTAGATACGAATGATTTGGCGGTGGAATCATAGGGTAAAGCCATAATTGAGACCTGAGTGGTGTTCAGGGCATTGAGGTAAATGTTTGGTCTAACCTTACTTGAGGGATTATGAGTTGAGTCATAATTGCTATATGTTTCTTGTTGAGTATGGCGTATAGGCGTAGTGACGAGTATCTATACGTTGGTGTCAAGCATGACCGTGAGTCATAGATTGATACTTGTTGAATTCTTGAATAATTGAAATAATGAGTAAATTTGTTGTATTGAGCAAGGGCTTAGTTTATTATCGTGGAAGTTGATTATGAGTTAGAAGTGATTATATTAGAGATGTTAGAAGTTTAATTGAGATTGGTTATAGCTGATTATCCCTTGCCGGGATATATATATATATATATATATATATATATATATATATATATATATATATATATATATATATATACTTGTACTATTGGGTTCCCTTGTCGGGATTGTTATTGTGATCACTGTAAGTTGTACCTTTGGAACGGGTTGTGCGCCGCAACACTTTTATTAAAGAAGATATTATATTGGACCGAGTTGCACGCTGCAACAAATATGTTATATTATATTGGATCGAATTACATGCCGCAATAGATATTATATTGGATCGGGTTTGTAACGATCCGATCGGTCGTTTGGAGCTTTTGTGCTTTTATTTTCCAGTTCTCGGGCATGAATTGCACCGTGTAATATATTATGACTGATGTAGATCGTTGGTTTTAGTTTTTGGAAAAATCAAAATGAATTTGAATGAACAGTATGAGTTGAAAGCTTTAAATTTGAGAGGTTTGAGAAAGAGTTGACTTATTTGTATATGAGCTCGGATCAAATTTTTTAATATTTGGTTAGCTCCATTTGGTGATTTGGGACTTAGGAGTGTGATCGAAATATATTATGGACATCCGTGAAAGGTTTAGGCTTGAATTGGCGAAATTGAAAATTCAGCATTTTCCGATTGATAGGTGAGAGTTTGATATAGGTTTCAAAATGGTATTGCAGTAGATTCTTTGTATCATTTTTGACATGTGTGCAAAATTTCAGGTCATTTGGACGTGGTTTGGTTGTGGTTTTGATCAAAAGTGAAATTAGAAAGTTATCTAAATTCCTAGGCTTGAATCCGATATGATTTTGGTGTTTTGATATCTTTTGAGTGTTCGAAGATTGGAACAAGTTTGTATGATGTTATGGGATAAGTTGGCATGTTTGGTTGAAGTCGCGAGGGCCTCGGGTGAGTTTCAGGGTGGTTTCGGACCATTTCTATTCTATTTTAGCTACTGGTTTTTGGCTACAGTAGTGTTCTATGCAATCCCAGGGAATTGGATGCGATCAGGGTGAGTAAAATGCAAGAAAAATATTAGTGCTTTGCGATCGCGGATAAATCATCGTGATCGCATAAAGTAAATAGTTTGTTGCACTAATCCTATTTTAGAACCATATATCTTACCATCTATAAGGAATTTAGAGATGATCCCAAAACAAAATTATAGCTCTTTGTGTGTAGTTTTCAGTAATGTAAATTAATTGGCATTTCGATTTGTGTATACAATGTTATGGTAGTTACATTATAGGCTATCCGGAGAGTTTAGAAATCTCCGCTGCACAAGGCTAATTTGATAAGCTTATATCTTGCAATATATAATGATCCAGGAAATGATCAATCTATCAAATGGTGGCCCTTGGTGTCTTGTTTTCAGAACATTAAACCATTTGTCATTTGGAGTTGTGTGCAAAAGTTTATGACCATTATACTGGAGGCTGTCTGAAAGATGGAACTTGTTCTTCGCGATCGCGAAGCATTGTCCGCGATCGCGAAGGGCAAATAATGGGTTGAGAAAAGTTGTGCTTCACAATTGCAAAGCATTTTCCACGATCGCAAAGAGTATATTCCTGAGCAGAAGCTTTATTTTGAGGTTTGAGCCATTTTTAACAATTTTGAACCAAGGGAGCTCGGGTGAGGTGATTTTTTGAGAGATTTTCAAGGAAAATATTGGTTTTAGTGTTCTATATCCAAAAGTCATTATATTTAACGATTCCATAGTTATTTTCATCAAGTATTAGTGAATCAAATGGAAGAAATTATAGATTTGGTGGCCGAGTTGTTGTCGGATTTTGGTAAAATTTATATGGTTGGACTCGTGGTTGGATGGGGTTTCATATTTCGTAACTTTTGCCGGGTTGCGTGATATGGGCCCCACGGGCGAATTTGAGTGCAATTTTGGATTTTTGATGGAAAATGTAGAATTCTATATGGAATGAATTCTTAATATTTTTATATCGAATCATTGTGTCTAGATTCAAGGCATTTGGTGGTCGATTTGAGTGAAAAAGGCATTGTGGAGTAGGATTTTTCTCGGATCAAGGTGAGTAATGATTGTAAATGATATTATGAGGGTTTGAAACCCTGGATTGCACATCGTAGTGCTATATTGAGGTGAGACACTCGCTTGATGATGAGCGTGAGGTCATTTACTATTGAGGATTGTGACTTGGTCTGTTCCGATTGATGGTTGCACAACGTATTTGACTGAAACTTATTTGCTATCATCATGATTTGGGATGATTGCTATATTTGGGCTCCGTGCCAACTATTTGAACCCTTTGGAGATTATTATCATTGTTTCCTCACCGTTTTGACTTATTACTTGAATTCAGTCATGCTGGTTTTCCACAATTTTATAACCCAGCCACTTTTACCCAGTTTTGAAACCTAAACGATATTTCTAGATTATGTTTTGGGCTGAGAACTACTGTTTTACTAATGCTCGAGGGGGTTGTGATAATTTTCTGGTAAAATGTGGCCGAGGGCCATATGTGAGGATACATTGAGTTATATGAGGACGAGGGCCTGAGATACATTTATATACCACGAGGTGGATTGAGTGATGTGAGGGCGAGTGCCAAGAGTTGATGCCACGTGGTAGCTTGATATAGCTCTTGGGCCGTAAGGGGCCCCTCTGGAGTCTGCACACCCATAGTGAGCACAGTTACCCATTGTGATCTGAGAGTGAGCCCGAGGAGCTGATATTATTTTGAGAGTGAGCCCGAGGGCTAATATTGTTACGAGAGTGACCTGGAGGGGCTGATATTGTTCTGAGAGTGAGCTCAAAAGGCTAATAATATTATGAGAGTGAGCCCGAGAGGATGGTTCTATTCTGGGAATTGCCCGAGGGGCGAACCTTTACGTGATCATATTTCATAATTACTTGTCATTTTACTTGTTATACTGTGGTATTTGTGCCAGAGGGGCGGATTTTCTGTGCTTATTTGCACAAACTGCCTTGCATTCATTTGCATAACTGTTGAAAAGTCATTTTTAAAAGAAGTTTAAATTGAGCTAAGATATTTTTAAGAGATTTCACAGCTTCATTGCTTTCGTAAATAGTTTTGTACTGCTTCTATGCAACATGTTGATATGCTTTACCTGATTTCTTACTACTCAGTTGTTATTTACCTTTATTACTCACTGAGTCAGAGTAATCACTTTACTTCATGCACCTTATATGCAGATTCAGGTATTTTCTAAGCTTGGTGGCAGTTTCTTTGGAGTAAGGAAGGTAGCCGCCTAGCAATTGCGGCTCTGCTTTCTTCTCTTCTATTCCTCCTTCTGTATTCTTGTGATTTTTTCCGACCATCTCGATCTTGTTGTGACTAGAAAGTTGCAGTAGATGCTCATTGTGAGCACATGATTTTTGCCTCGCTTGAAATATTCCTACAGAATTCATTAAAATTAGGAATTTTCTTTTGTTATTGCATTTTGTAGGAATTAATTACATAATTTTGTGTTTGTTTGCATTTTAAATTGTTATAATTTATAAAATATAAAAAAGTACATTTGCATTTAGGACTCAAATTTACATTTTTCATTATATAAAATAACAAAAACAAAAAATAGGAACATAATAATAACAAAAAATAGTCATTTTTCTACATTTGTTTAGTTTTTCTTTTAAAACTAGGATTTAGGCTACTTTAGAAATTAATTAGTTTTAATTGTAGAGTTTAATTTTTGTTTTGTCTATTTTTACCTAATTTTTGTAAAATTTGAAAAATGCAATACAATAAAGAGGATTAATTAATTATGAAGAGAAAAAGAATAAAGGAAATAAAAGGAAAAGAAAAGAAAGAAACAAAAAATTTTAGTCTTCTTATTAGGAGACTCGAATTGGGCCACCTTATGTTCAAATATCCCAGCCCAAATCCCAATTCCACTTTAAAACCAACCCATAAACCCGGCCCAAACCCGGTCCAATTTTCCAATTCATCAGACACTCAAGCGACGTAGTATTATGCCACTACTACGTCGTTTTGAGATCTTCTGGCTTTGATTCATCTCATCCGTCCATAGTTATCATCCAACGGTCCATATTAGTTTGAAGTGTTTAATAAAATTGTCCGAATCAAAAGGAACCCTAGAGACAAGCTCATCCTCCTCGTACCACTTCTCTCTGCCACCCTCCGCCTCAGTGCCGCTAGCCAGAAATTGTCGCCGGTGGCGGCAAAGCTCCAATCAACTCCAAATTAACACCCCTGAATCTCATCCTTCTCCTCCTCTTTCTAATGCTCCAAGTCCCAGCCCCCAAATCCCAATCGGTCGCTTCGAATATCCATTTAAAGTCAAAGTTGTTCCGCCGCTCACAGCAGCCGGCTCAGAGGACCACAAAAAATACACCATAGAATCCCCTTTCCACCCTCATCACAAATCTAACACCATCTCCCCTTGAATCATTGTCCAACGACTCAAATATCGATTTGAAATCCAACCAAAAATCCCTCCAACTTTTGAATCAAACTAAACTCACACCCAGAGTCACCCTCACCCTCCTCACTATGAAAACAAGATTATGTGCCCTCGAATGACTCCTGATTCTCTCCAAGTCAGAATTAGGGTTCCCAGAATCCTCTCAGTGACGCATGCAAATTCCTGAGCTTCGAGCAGTTTAAGCTGATTCTTTTTAGTCTCTCTGTGAATTTTAGATTTAATTATCATTTTATAAGTCATTTTGTTTTAATCTGAACATTGTCGTCCTTAGTTCTATTCTGGCCTTAGCCCATGTTTCATTTGTTTTTAGTCTATTCTTTTAATTTTAGTTTTACTGGTAAGTTATTCTGAAGGTAGTTTTGTTTTTAGTTTTGCTAATTCGTTCACGATTTTTTATTTGTTTTTCTATTCTGGCCTTAGTACATGCTTCATTTGTTTTGGTTTAAGTTTGGTTGATATTCAGCATTGTGATCTCTTGCTTGTGTTTGTTGTTGTTGGGATAAGTCTACTGACTATTGCTGTTCATTGCTCTTATTTGTTAAATGACAATTGCTTGATTTGGAGTGGTAGAGATTCGTTTAGGGTTAGGATAAATAGATTTGATCCTTGGACATTACTGTCCTCTTGTGGATGTTAGTTTAATGCCATGTTTAGCTTCAGGTATTAGAAATAAATCTAGTATTGTTAGATAATACGCTTAACGCTAGAGGGGGGGGTGAATAGCGTTATAATAAAAATTAGCTAAAACTTGCGGAATTTAAAATTTGCAGGAAATAAATAAGTGCGATAAATAAGAAAGAACACACCGAAGTATTCTGGTTCACCAACCCGTGGCTAGTCCAGTCCCCGAGAGACTCTCTCGAGATTTCCACTAACTTGTCAAGCTTCCGGGTGCTTAACAAACCTTTACAACTTGAGGACACAAGCCTCAACACCTTTGTTCGGAGATACAACACTCCAAGACTTCAACCAAAGGAAACACAAGTTCCTTCAGAACTTGAGGACACAAGCCTCAACTACCTTTGTCGGAGATACAACTCTCCAAGACTTCAACCAAGGAAACACAAGTTCCTTCTTACAACAAGAGAATAACAATTCTCTTCAAGTGTACAAAACACTAAGCACTCAAACAAGACACTCCTTAATGAGTAGATATGAGTAAAAGAATACGCTCAAGATCGCAACAACTTTCGACAAGAGTTTGGCTCTCAATAACTTATGTAATGAATATAAAATGATAAGCAATAGAGTATGCAAGCTTATAGCAATTATATGATCAGTTGTTGTGTGTTGTTGTGCTCAAAACACTGAAATGAAGCTGTATTTATAGTTGAAAAACTTGGCATTACCGTTGCCTAATTGCCAATTAAGAACTGCTGATTTTACTCTGTGACAATCGATTGTCAAGAATCCACAATCGATTGTTTGCCAATCGTTCCAAAAATCAATCCCAGATTTTACGCTTAACAATCGATTATTCAAGATCAACAATCGATTATTGGCAATGTTCAAAAAATCATTTCCAGATTTTACGTAAAACAATCGATTATACAAAATCAATAATCGATTATTCAGCAACGTTCAAAAAATCCTTTCCAGATTTTAATTTCAACAATCGATTATACAAAATCAATAACCGATTATTCAGCAACGTTCAAAAAATCCTTTCCAGATTTTAATTTCAACAATCGATTATACAAAATCAATAATCGATTACCTGATGGTATTTGAAAACTTTACGACAACGGTCAGCTTCACAATCGATTGTGCAATGTTAACAATCGATTATTTATCAGTCTTGAAAAATCAATTTAGTCACTGCCTCGTGACAATCGATTGTTATATACTCACAATCGATTATTTAATAACTTTGAAAAAGTCTGGAAGAGACTGCCTCAACACAATCGATTGTCATATGTTCACAATCGATTTTTTTGTGACTTTGAAAAATCTGATGGACACTGTCTCTTCAAAATCGATTGTCATTAACTTCACAATCAATTATTTTGAGCGTTGAAAAACTTTGATGGACACTGCCTCATCACAATCGATTGTCATTAACTTCACAATCGATCATTTTGAGCGTTGAAAAACTTTGATGGACACTGCCTCATCACAATCGATTGTCATAAGGTTCACAATCGATTGTCATGCAGATTTGAAAAATCTAATGCTCACTGCCTTAACACAATCGATTGTCATAAGGTTCACAATCGATTGTCATGTAGATTTGAAAAATCTGATGCTCACTGCCTTAACACAATCGATTGTCATTAGTTCACAATCGATTGTCATGCAGTCTTGGCTTAACATAATCGATTATCATAAGTACATAATCGATTATCTTAGTCCAGATTTTAGAGGCATGTTTAAAAATCATTTTGACTAAAGTAAATATGCATGATTTAAAATCATTTAGCATTAAATTAAATATGCATGATTTTGTAAAAATAATTTTACGAGAGAAGCCATGTCATGAGTCAAGTTGTCGGATCAAGATCACAGTTAAGAACGACTCATGTAAAACTATAAAACTTGGTCTTGTGCTTGAATCTCGTTATATATATCAATTGTGCGCTTGTACTTGAGCTTTGTCATATGTCAATTTGCGCTTGTTTGTCATCCATCAAAACCTACACATATGAACACACGTTTTAGTATAATGCATGCTTTGAGAACGTGTTTCCAACAATTTCCCCCTTTTTGATAATGGCAAACTTTAAGCGGGATATGCATATTAAGCAATTCATAATGATGATTCAAGACAAGAAAAGATATGCAACAAGTATGCAATTAGTTCCCCCTCAATAGATGAATTCCCCCTCAATTTAAGCTAATAAGAATTGAGAGTGCATACCCGTTATCTTCCCCCTTTTGCCATTAGCAAAAATATTTGTTTATTTATTGAAGATAAGGCGTGATTACTTAAAGAAAGTACAATAACTCAAATAATAGCATTACAATCGATTATTGATACGAGATAATCGATTATTAGACGACAGAAACCGATTTTTCTGAAGAAGACTCGATTATTGCGCGTCATGCTTTATAATTCCCCCTACCTTTAGGGCGATACCTGCAAAAATTTGTTAGACGTCTCCGACGCTCAAGTTAGAAATCATGTAAAAAAAATAGTAATTTAAACTAGTGTGGTCAAGTGAGATCATGATCTCTTAAGAAGTGTGTCCTAGGGTATTCTTAAGAGTGTTTCGGGTACTTACTTTTTCTCCGACGTTGCCAATTACCTATTCGAGAGGGTGATCTTTGATTGTCCTCCATTCGTTAGGCATTTTAGTTTCTTTCTCCAATTGTGGCGCTTCCTCCGTTGGTTGTTCCAAAATTTCGTCTTGATTTTCCTTAGGCGTTTCCTCTTGTATTTTGTCTTTCAAGCTATCTAAAATACCTGCAAGATCAAAACCGGAATCCTTTCTCGCCAAGCGAGCATTATTTTCGGAAAACACAACATGAGGGGATTCCTCCACAGTTTCGGTTCTTTTATTAAAAACCCTATATGCTTTGCTACGTGAAGAATAACCAATGAAAAATTCCCTCATTGGACTTAGCATCAAATTTTCCCAATTGATCTTTTCCATTGTTATGAATAAAAACTTTACAACCGAATACTCTAAAATGGGAGATATTTGGTTTCCTTCCCTTGTAGAGTTCATAAGGGGTCTTCATGAGTATTGGCCTTATGACTACTCTATTTAAGATGTAGCATGCGGTACTCACGACATCCGCCCAAAAATGTTTGGGAATCTTAGCCTCTTCGAGCATGGTTCTAGCCATCTCTTCGAGACACCTATTTTTCCTTTCCACCACCCCATTTTGTTGTGGTGTTCGTGGAGCGGAAAAGGTATGCTCGATACCGAGTTCGTCACAAAAGTCCACAAAGAGATTGTGATCAAACTCTCCCCCATGATCACTTCTAATTGAAGTGACGGTTGTTTCCTTTTCGTTTTGAACACGTTTAAGGAAATATTTAAAATTCTGAAAAGCATCACTTTTATGGGCAAGAAATAAAGTCCAAGTAAATCTGGAATAATCATCAACAATAACAAAAGCATAACGATTTCTTCCTAGACTTTCAATGCGAGATGGTCCAAATAAATCCATGTGAAGCAATTGCAATGGTCTAGTAGTTGAAGCAATGTTTTTCGATTTGAAAGATGCTTTTGTTTGCTTCCCTTTTTGACAAGAATCACAAATAGAGTCATTTTCAAATTTCAAATTGGGAAGACCAATAACTAAGTTTTGTGAAATCAATTGTTCAAAAGATGCATGTTTATATGTGCTACTCTACGATGCCATAGCCAAGTATCATCCTCTTTGCTCATAAGGCAATCCACATATTCGGGTGAGGAATTAGCAAGATCAACCATATAAATATTATCCACTCTAAAACCACGAAGGATAATTTTGAAATCACTACGTCTAAATACTAAGCATTCATCCGAATCAAATAAGGCAAGATTTCCCTTGTCACATAATTGACTTATGCTCAAGAGATTATGCTTTAAACCTTTAACAAGTAATATATGCTTAATAGAAGAATTTTCATCCTTACCGACCGATCCGATGCCGATAATCTTTCCTTTATTGTTGTCACCAAAAATAACACTTCCTCCTTCTTTGTGTTCTAGTTGAAGGAATTTGGATTCGTCTCCTGTCATGTGCTTGGAGCATCCACTATCAAGGTACCATATTACACTTGATCCCTTCAGACACACCTACAAAACAAATTAAGGAGTTTTAGGTACCCATGCCATTTTGGGTCCTTGAGGGTTAGGCATATCATAATGATGCAATTGAGTGATATCTCTATGTCGTGTAAAACATGCAGGAGCAATATGACCAATTCGTCTACAATAATGACAAGCCACGTTAGGATTATGCATCCTTCTAGGTTCATAGTAATTAGACGGACGAAAATTGTTCACTCTATTTTCGACACTATGGCTATTGCGCATTTCATGAAAGTCATTTCTCCTACTATTATGAGCAGCATTTCTAGAATAATTGTTTCTAGGTTGAGGGCCATTTCTAGGTGTTCTAAAAGGTTCAAACTTCCTTCTAGTGTGTGGCCTAGAATATGCATCATTTCTAGAGTAGTTATTTCTAGGTGGTAAGTCATTTCTAGGTCTTCTAAAGTGTTCAACATTTGGTCTAGCATGCATATTGGTTCTAGGGTTGTTATTTCTATGATGAGCATTTTTTTTATTAATCCTAGGTTGAGCCTTAGGTGGTTGGGGTTTGGCTTCAACCTTTTCTTTAGGCTCATTCTTAAAACCTATGCCATGCTTGGTTGACTTCAAATTAACAAGGACCTCATTCAAATTTTTGTGAGAAGAATTAAACTTATCTAAGGTGCCCTTAAGCCTTTCTACTTCATTTTTGAGATGCATGCAAGAAGTACAATTTCTAATAGAGCTTTCGGGCTTGTCGGCGCTTCTTTTTCCGAAAAACTTGTTTTCCTCTTTCAACTTTTCATTTTCTAAAACCAGTTTTTCCAAATCCTTTTCTTTCAATGAGAGTTGTTTTTGAAAATCTTTTTCTTTTGAAGAAGCATTTTCTTTTATGCTTTTTACAGTTTTTGAAGCTTTAATAAATTCACTATATAACTCATCAAAAGCATTTTGCATTTCTTCAAGGGAAAAGAAATTTTTAGAAGAGATTTGACATACCTCATCTTGCTTGTCTTCTTGTGCCATAAGACAAAGGTTTGCGCTTTCCTCTTCTTCTCCTTCGCTTGACTCATCTACGGAGTCTCCTCCCCAAGATATATATGCACGTTGCTTTTTGAAAGGTTTCTTTTCCTTTTTGATGTTTGGGCAATTTGATTTGATGTGCCCGGTTTCTCCGCATTCATAGCACTTTATTTGTTCTCCTTGCTTTTTGCCATTTCGTTCATACTCTTTTCGCATGAACTTTTGAAATCTTTTGATAACGAGTCCAAACTCGTTGTCTCCGTCCTCATCAATTTGCTGTTGGCTTGTGCTTGCCTTTAGAGCGATTCTTTGCCTCCTTTGATCTTCAACAAGAGGGTTAAGTATAGTAGATTCATAAGTCTTAAGATTACCTCTTAATGCGTCGATGGTAACATTTGAGACGCCAATGGACTCTTGAATCGTGTCGGCCTTTGATCGCCATGCCGGAGTGAGACTTCTAAGGATTTTTCGGACAAGTTCCCTATCCGTGAAAGTCTTCTTGAGAGCATGTAGGTCATTTACGATTATTGAAAATCGTTCAAACATTTCATCCACCTTTTCACCTTCCTTCATGTGAAATAATTCATAAGCATGGGTTAGGAAATCAATTTTGGCTTCCCTTACCTGGTTCGTACCTTCGTACGTAATTTCCAGCTTGTCCCACATTTCCTTCGCCGTTGTGCAACACGATATTTTCCTGTAATCGTCAGCATTTACAGCACAATATAATAAATTAATTGCATTAGCATTATTTTGCACCTTTCGGATATCATCCGCGTCATATTCTTCTTCGGACTTGGGAACCCATTCGTTTTCACCCTTTTTGGTTGGAATTTGATTTCCCTTTGTTATCACCTTCCAAAGATGAAAATTGTTTGCTTGAACGAAGATTTTTATCCTCTCCTTCCAGTACGTATAGTTTGTACCGTTGTATAGTGGTGGTCGGGTGGAGCACTGTCCTTCCTCTATTCCTGCAAAAGAGTCACGAGTAGAAGCCATGGAAGTTTCTCTCAAACTGTTAAGTCTTCAGAGAGTTGGGCTCTGATACCAATTGTTAGATAATACGCTTAACGCTAGAGGGGGGGTGAATAGCGTTATAATAAAAATTAGCGTAAACTTGCGGAATTTAAAATTTGCAGGAAATAAATAAGTGCGATAAATAAGAAAGAACACACCGAAGTATTCTGGTTCACCACAACCCGTGGCTAGTCCAGTCCCCGAGAGACCCTCTCGAGATTTCCACTAACTTGTCAAGCTTCCGGGTGCTTAACAAACCTTTACAACTTGAGGACACAAGCCTCAACACCTTTGCTCGGAGATACAACACTCCAAGACTTCAACCAAAGGAAACACAAGTTCCTTCAGAACTTGAGGACACAAGCCTCAACTACCTTTGCTCGGAGATACAACACTCCAAGACTTCAACCAAGGAAACACAAGTTCCTTCTTACAACAAGAGAATAACAATTCTCTTCAAGTGTACAAAACACTAAGCACTCAAACAAGACACTCCTTAATGAGTAGATATGAGTAAAAGAATACGCTCAAGATCGCAACAACTTTCGACAAGAGTTTGGCTCTCAAAAACTTATGTAATGAATATAAAATGATAAGCAATAGAGTATGCAAGCTTATAGCAATTATATGATCAGTTGTTGTGTGTTGTTGTGTTCAAAATACTGAAATGAAGCTGTATTTATAGTTGAAAAACTTGGCATTACCGTTGCCTAATTGACAATTAAGAACTGCTGATTTTACTCTGTGACAATCGATTGTCAAGAATCCACAATCGATTGTTTGCCAATCATTCCAAAAATCAATCCCAGATTTTACGCTTAACAATCGATTATTCAAGATCAACAATCGATTATTGGCAACGTTCAAAAAATCATTTCCAGATTTTACGTAAAACAATCGATTATAAAAAATCAATAATCGATTATTCAGCAACGTTCAAAAAATCCTTTCCAGATTTTA
The DNA here is from genome assembly GCA_034376525.1 of Nicotiana benthamiana. Classification (NCBI taxonomy): domain Eukaryota; kingdom Viridiplantae; phylum Streptophyta; class Magnoliopsida; order Solanales; family Solanaceae; genus Nicotiana; species Nicotiana benthamiana. The sequence continues at coordinate 3,280,611 of CM067326.1, forward strand.
ATTTCAACAATCAATTATACAAAATCAATAATCGATTATTCAGCAACGTTCAAAAAATCCTTTCCAGATTTTAATTTCAACAATTGATTATACAAAATCAATAATCGATTACCTGACAGTATTTGAAAACTTTACGACAACGGTCAGCTTCACAATCGATTGTGCAATGTTAACAATCGATTATTTATCAGTCTTGAAAAATCAATTTAGACACTGCCTCGTGACAATCGATTGTTATATACTCACAATCGATTATTTAATAACTTTGAAAAAGTCTGGAAGACACTGCCTCAACACAATCGATTGTCATATGTTCACAATCGATTTTTTTTTGACTTTGAAAAATCTGATGGACACTGTCTCTTCACAATCGATTGTCATTAACTTCACAATCAATTATTTTGAGCGTTGAAAAACTTTGATGGACACTGCCTCATCACAATCGATTGTCATTAACTTCACAATCGATTATTTTGAGCGTTGAAAAACTTTGATGGAAACTGCCTCATCACAATCGATTGCCATAAGGTTCACAATCGATTGTCATGCAGATTTGAAAAATCTGATGCTCACTGCCTTAACACAATCGATTTTCATAAGGTTCACAATCGATTGTCATGCAGATTTGAAAAATCTGATGCTCACTGCCTTAACACAATTAGTTCACAATCGATTGTCATGCAGTCTTGGCTTAACATAATCGATTATCATAAGTACATAATCGATTATCTTAGTCCAGATTTTAGAGGCATGTTTAAAAATCATTTTGATTAAAGTAAATATGCATGATTTAAAATCATTTAGCATTAAATTAAATATGCATGATTTTGTAAAAATAATTTTACGAGAGAAGCCATGTCATGAGTCAAGTTGTCGGATCAAGATCACAGTTAAAAACGACTCATGTAAAACTATAAAACTTGGTCTTGTGCTTGAATCTCGTTATATATATCAATTGTGCGCTTGTACTTGAGCTTCGTCATATGTCAACTTGCGCTTGTTTGTCATTCATCAAAACCTACACATATGAACACACGTTTTAGTATAATGCATGCTTTGAGAACGTGTTTCCAACAAGTATAACCTGGTTTAATTGGATATAGCTGACTAGTTTCTTTTTTTGGTTAGTGTTAAAGCTAATGATAAACAGGTTGGAAAGATAGCATGCTAAAAATGGTAATTTCAGTGGTTTAGAAGGGTAGTATAGGTCTTGGATGAAAGGAATCTTACATAAAACTGATTTGGAAAGCCCTAGAACATTCTAGATGGGGTTCCAATCATATTTTTAAGATTACAATGCAGTAACTTGGCCAGCAAGTTAAGAATTGAGGAACTAGTTGAGTAAATCTGAAAAATAAGTGAAGGACTAATGGAAAAACATAAATAAAAGGGTTTCCCTAAGGCTTTGGCTATAAAAAGGCATCCTAATGTATTCATTCACAAGTTTGGAAGTTTAAAAGTTAACCTAAAAAAGACCTAATAATTTCCAAAAATTCTAAAAATTTCCCAAAAGTTCAGGGTTAGGAAAACTGCACTGTTTTTTTCAAATTTTTCCTCAGATTAATTTCAATTTCCAGCCATCAATTTGAATTGTTAAGATGAGAATGACCTGAAACACATGTATTTGAGGTGCTGAAATTTCACATGTTTGGTTAGATTCAATTTCAAGTGTGTTTGGAGTTCAAACAGGGCTATTTTGGTTTGTTATTGGTTTTAATTCCCTAAAACTATATCCTGGGTTATTTGATATCAGTCCTTGGGTTATTAAAAGTGATTGTTGTTGGGTTTCAATTGCTGGTTTTTTGAATTGTTGCTGACATTCTACATTCTCTTTGTTTCATTAAATTCCAGGTATTTCCTCTAACTCAGGAGGTCTGGAAGTACAAATCTATGTGTATGAACAATTTCTGATTTCGATAATGAAGGAATATTAAATTTTTATTGAAATTATAGATGTAAATGTTGTTAGTTTCAGCGATAACTGTAATACTTGTTCAATTAATTTGGCTTGTAATAATGAACACATGGACTGCATGGACTCTCATTTGTGCTGATTATGTCTATGGTTCTAATATGGTTTATGTTAGTATTCATCCACGAGAGTATACTCGGTTAGTACGATTAGTCTGTCTTGCCATTTGATGAGCAATAAGCCTAGTAGTTTATTAGTAGAATAGTATATCATGCAAATTTGCAAGCTTAAAATTATGGTGTAATAGGAATTTGAAGTCAGTCTTATAGAATCTGTATAATGCTACGTTTTATTTAAATCTAACGTATGAGTGTCAGTTCAATTTCATCATTTCGGCTCTTGAAATTGTGGAAACAACATTTCATCATGTTAATATGGGTTTGTTTTGAGTTTAATACCTCAGTATAATCAGTAGTTATGTTAATTTGATCAATGCTTTCCTAAAAATCTGTAGTAGTTTATTGGATGCGATTTGAACACAATTTTGAATTCAAAATGACAGAGGCGATTTGAAACGAACCTTGGATTTCTTTGTCACCAAAATTACTGAATGCAAGTTTGAACAATTTGCAATGAGATTTAGTAGCCTTAAGAACTAATTAAGGTCCATTTTTATCTTGTGGTTGAAATTTGCTAACGGGCTTGAAGCCCAGTGATTTAATTTGAGTAATGCAAATACCGGCCTTCCAAGATAGGTAGTAGATTTGAATTAAAGGAATCCTCCAAATTGAAGGTTCTTTTGTTAAGATTTAGATTTGAACTTTAGGCTTGGATTTTATAACAATGAATTAAGCTCCTAGAGACCAATCTTATAGAAAATCCTAGTTTGCTTTAGGTTGATCTTTAGATAATAAAACGAGGTGTCACGCCAAATAAAACCCATGAATTGCGTGTCCCTCTTTAAATGCTCACATTAAAATAATTAAAAATTCTGGACATGTCGTTTAGGAAATTTCACAGCTTCCCGCAAAGATAATAATACGTTTGTCGTTCTAGGCGCGTCTTTAATAATTTTACCTTCTTAAATATGGGTGTGCATTTTATGTGATCCAAATCCAAATCCTAAAATGTCGAATATGATGTGTTTGAGATTCGGGTGCATTTCATATGACGCGATCCAAAGGCATATTTTAAACGACGTTCACATTCTTAAAAATTCAATTAAAAGTGATAAATAATTTAAAATTGCACCCTGGGATGAACATGTATAAAATAATATTTTAGCCATTTATAATAGTATAAGCGACCGTGATAAAACCACAGGATTCGAGGGTGCCTAACACCTTTCCTCGGGTCAACAGAATTCCTTACTTAGAATTTTTGGTTCGCGGACTCCATTTGGATATGTCAAAAATTTCCTCGATTTGGGACTCTAAATAAACCTGTGACTTGGGACTCCAAACGCCAAGCCTATCCCAAGTGGAAACTCTAAATAAATAAATAATCCCATTTTGAATAATGTCACTTTAATTGAAAAAACTCCCTTATATGTAGCCGTGTAAAAGGAGGTGTGACAACTCTGGCGACTCTGCTGGGGACTGAACCCATAATCTCTGGTTCATGATTCAAGAATTCGTGCTTAGTATAATTGTTATATTTTGCTTTATCTAACTTCATTACATGTTCCATGCTATAGGTGCTAAATGATTTACCGCTTTAATATTGGATGAATTGTATATATCAACTTTTACGAAACCATTCTCTTCTTATCTTCGGGGATGTGCTCGCTGGTCGAGACTCCCTATTCTGTTAGTGTCATACCTTGAAATAAGAAAGAGGCTCGGATATGTTGCTAAACCAAATGATCTTGCGGGTCCCCGGTACGTAGCCCCCTCCTTGACTCGAGTTGTCCGCTCGGGTACAAAGTCTAGAACAAATACCCAGATTCTGAACCTAGTATAACTTAACCTTATGCCTGATCCCTAGTAGGAACGTTTGTTTGCATCACGTGTATTTTACTTAGGGGACTCAACGCAGGGGTTGAGTCCCTCTAGGACAGGTGACCTGAAACAAAAAGATCATCCTGATGCATATTGTGTGCTACTTGCGTATTTATTTACTTTGGATTGGAATGTTGACGAGCTTGTGAATAAGGAGGGAAAATTGAGAAAAATGGCAGTAATAGGTCTAAATGAGAGTAATCACTTGTTCCGGAAAACCAATGTTCAAACAGTACCGAAATGGTGCCAGATTTTTGAAAAAGAAAAGATAAAACAAAAAAAAGACCTTTTTAACAAATATTTGTTTTGACAAAATTGTTTGCCCGAACTATGCCGATTTGATTCTTGTCATGTGCGAGATATGTAGGCAACCCCTATTAGGTCCAACCCCCCTTTTGCAAAAGTAGCCAAAATAAAATAAAAACAAGTGCCAAATTTTATTTGTTGTTCGAAATAAATCGGGTGATGTTGTTGTTACCGAAAGGGACGTCGTAAGGCTGATTTTTCACAAATGGCCACCTTTGGGTTTTTATTTTATTTTTGACCGGTTAGCGGGCATAGCCTTAAAATCTTCCTCCAAAAGTGCTGAAAGGCCACATCTGAAAAGTTGGGCTTTTGATTTTAGAAAGTAAATTTCATAAAAGAAAGGGGGTTAATTTTGATTCTGAAGTCAAACGGAATAAGTGATATATTTGGGGGACATTCTCGGGTTATTGGAGATTGTAGCCCGAGGAGACATTATAAGAGCGTTGGTCACGTGTTGGGACCCGACACACAATGTGTTCCACTTCGCAGAGTTAGAACTGACCCCGACCTTAGAAGAAATAGCCGGGTACATTGGGATGCTGAGCTGCCGTTGAGGCACAAGTATTTGGTTGCCCCAAGAATGGTAGCTGTGCATAAATTCTTAGATACCCTGAAAATAAGCAGAGTGGTGCACGACTCAAACTTGACAGTAGGGTTTTGTATGTTTTCATTCTTGTATAGCAGATACGCTCATATAGGAGGTTCCAAAAAAAAAGAACAAAATCTGTAGCAAAGGAAACCGCGTCAAATAGGAATAGCATAGACGTTTCTCTTTTATGGTGGCTTTCCTAGGGCTCCTGGTGTTTCTGAGGAAAGATGGGAACATCGACATATAAATAGCAGGGATTTTCAGCACTCTACGCACCCAAGCCAAGTGCACACTTGCGCCTATGTAGTCTATGAGATATTCCATGCTCTCACAGCTTGCGGGACCGGGAGAGATTTATTTGAGGGTTGCAATCTATTATTGCAAATGTGGATGACCGAACATCTATGCCACCGTCCCCAATTTATGAGCTATGGTTCAGCGAAGAAAACTTGTATAGAGGAATTTTACACAAGGATTGAAGGGCTCAATTTACCCGAAAGAGTAACAGGATGGATATATTACTTTCGGTCCCTCACCGCTGGTCAAATAGAGTGGACGCTGGGATGGCTGTCTGTGGACAAGAGCATATACATGCCAGCAACAAAGCCTCACTTCCTTTGATGGATTTTAGGATCATCAAGCCTTATGCCCCACATCTGGTTTTGAGACAACTTGGGAGGTGCCAGATAGTGCCAAAAGACGAAGATCTCAGCATCCGGGTAGTCGAGATTGGAGCTGATGGTCAGTTCCCTAAAGTAACGATCCGCAAAATTTGGAATGAATGCCAATACCTAACAACAAAAACTTCTGTACGAGATCGGTCCAGAGGCGATGTGTCACTAGGATACCATGCTTGGTACAAGAGAGAAATTGAGTTCAAAAAGCCAGCTAAAAGGCCCCATATCCAGGAATTCGTTGAAGCATCACAAGAATAGTGGGATTGGTTGGCTAAAGAACATGAGTACAGGGCTACCATAGGCAAACTGGAGAAGTAGGTCATGAATTTACAATTTGGGAAATATTTGCAGGCCGCCAAAGATGAGGGCGAAAAGAAGAAACGGGTCAAGGAAAATGAGGCCCTTCGGGCCCAAATTCATAAAATGAAAGTAGCAGCAGAAAACCCTGTCCGTAGTGCCAAGGATACAAAACTTATAGATGGCTTTAGACGAAAGGTGAATGATTACAGTTTTGATTTGAACAAAATAGAAGGGGAACTAGCCAGGGCTAGAAAATAATTGGTTGAAAATGCGCCAGAACGAGCACACCTGGTTAAGCAATTAATAGAAGAGTTTGATGGTAAGATGGAGGGATTAAAGAAACTGGTCATCACTGCAGAAAAAAAAAATGCTCAAACATGCAAAAGAGTTAAAAATTGAAAGGGAACTATTTCACAGCATTGGCACAATTAGAATTGGATTTGCAACAGCTTCAAGAGCGGAATCAAGTAGCCGAACGAACTTTGGGAGCCAGAACTGACTAGATCGGGCGGTTATTTTAGTAGAAAGGTGTCATAAGAGAGAGAATCAAAAGAGTCACTCACTACATTGCCATGAAGTGTAGCAGCATTGAGAATATGCCTAGATCTATGTTCTTTGCCATCTCTATGATTTTTGTTCGCCGCGTAATGGAAGATCTTCATCACCTCCAGGGGATTTAGCTAGTCGACCTGCAGCAAGGACGAACGATGCCTCGCGGGTCCTAGGAGCAATTGAAGCCCTAACGCATTCGTGATTTCTTGAGACTGTATTTTTCTTAAAGTCCGTCAGTTTGTCTTAGAGTCTGTATTTTTCTTTTATGCAAGTTTAGTTGTTCGTCGAGTCCGTAGTTTGTCTTTTGTCAAAGTCTACAAGTTGCTAATTTAAATCTGTCAGTCTTTGTAACCAAAGTTTGTTATTATGAAAATTGAAAAATCCAAAATATAATATTTCCATTTTATTTGCATGAACTACGCTCGGTCCAATTCATGTGCAGCATGATACGTAGGCAATCTTCATAGTATTCGACCGTAATCTTGAAAAACAACAATACAAAAACAAAAAGTAACAAAAGAAGAAAAAGGGAAGAATGAAAAAGAAAAGAGAGAAAACCCAAACAGAAAGAGGGAAGAAAACAAAAGAAAAACCAGATAGGAAAAGAAAAACAAAAAAGGGAAAAGCAAGAAAAACAAAGAGTGGAAATCAAAAGATAGGAAATGGAGTAAAATCCGGGACGACACATGCAACCATTGCAAACATGTAGTCATCCGTTAACTGTATAGGTGCATCACATCCCAATGTGTGATTCCCTATCTGTTATATGTCTCAAACTAACCGTTTGTATGTAACAAATTCCAGATTAGGTTTCACCAGATCAAAAGGAAGTTTAGAAATGTTGTCTGAAATGACTTTGCCGGCAATTCCCATCTCATAAGATAGCCCAACTACAGGTATCCCGACCTCAGAGTCTACGACAACCGAGGAAAACAGGATCCTACGTCTTAGGGTCATGAAGATGTGGGATGCATGGACGAATGGAAAAGAGCCTCTGAGTGCCATCCCTGGATTTCCTGAGCTTTTCCCAAGATCAAGGGGTACTTCCATTGTTCCCATTAGCCATCCAAACATCCTATCATGATAACCCACCATACCGGTCAATTTTGTTGGAGCACATTCTAAAGCCTGTTATCAGGTGTTCACATCCTGCACAATCCCCAATATCTTTACGTCTCCCCCATGTGCAGCTACCACACAGCCCACAGTGCCAAGATCTATGTTTGATCCGACGGCTTTTACATCCCAAACCCCCAATTACCAAACTGAGCCTCCTCCATACCCCACCTACACTTATCCTCAACCACCATATGAGCTTATGCTAGTGTAGGATAAAACTCCTAAAGTGCCTAAACAAGATGAGATAGAAAAAAGAATGAGGAGCCTTGAGTAGAGCATAAAGAATATGCAAGGATTGAGTGGGGAAAAGAGTGTTTCTAATACAGATCTGTGCATGTTCAAACATGTACACCTTCCCCTGGGATTGAAAACACCAAAGTTCGAGAAGTATGATGGTCACAGAGACCCTATTGCTCACGTGAAAAAGCATTACAACCAATTGCACGGGCTGGGCGTAAAAGAAGAGTTGTTGATGGCATACTTTAGAGAAAGTCTGGTAGGCATTGCTTCGGAGTGGTATATGGACCAAGACATCTCATGATGGCACATTTGGGACTATCTTGCCAGATATTTTGTAAGGCAATTTCAATACAACATTGACATCGCACATGACAGAAATTCCTTGGAAAATTTGAAGAAGAAGCCTTCACAAAGTTTCAGAGAATATGCTATTAAGTGGCCGAAAAGGCATCGAGGGTGAAGCCGCCCATGGATGAAATAGAGATGGTCACTGTCTTTCTACATGCCCAGGAAGCATATTACTTTCAAAAATGATGTCAACCATGAGAAAGCCTTTTGCAGAAGCAATCAAGATTGGCAAAATTGTAGAAAATAGTTTGAAAACGTGAAGGATTTTGACTCAGTCGGCCATCAGAGAAACTTCCCAAGCTATCCAAGGTGGGGTGGCAGGAGTCATATGGAACAACAAGAAAGAAGAAACCTCGTTGGCAACATCATCTATGAGAAGGCATCATGCTCCTAGGCCCGGGAAGAACCCCTCAACACTATTACCCTCACTAAGACATGCCTTGTGCTCCCCAGCCTTATGCGGTTATGAACGCCTAACCATTTGCACAACCGCAACAACAGGTCAATAGGAACCAGGCTCCGAGAAACCAACCTCCCTAAAACCATTATAATCTCTTCCCTCCTCTAAATAATTTCCAACCCGGGAGCGACTTAGAAGGAAAAACTTTACACCAATCGGGGAATCCTATTCCAGCCTGTTTCCCAAAACTTGTCCAGTTGGGTCAATTGCAGCCCGTACCTCCGAACAGATAAAACCCTGAATCGCCTTCCTATCAACGAGGTGTCGAGTGTGCTTACCATTCAGGGGTTGAAGGGCACGACACAGAAAATTGTTGGACTCTGAACGAGCTGTGGAAGATCTAATAGAGCAAAGGAAAATAGTGTTGAGGGATGAAAATATCCTAAATGTGACTAACAACCTGTTGCTGGCCCATAACAACAGACCGATAATTGGGATGATCTGCAAGGAAAAAGAATTCGACCCTACTTTGAAAGCCATAATTGCTATAGTTGACGTAGAAAAAAAGCCAAGAGTTGCCTCCAAGAAAGATGAAGAGGAGAAGAAGAAAAAAACCATGCACCCAGAAACTGAAAAGAAGGTAGAGGTTGAAACTGAAGCGGCACCTATCAAAGAAACTGTCCTTTATATCCCACGGGGTCGTCGGGAAAAGTAGTTGAAGCTGAGTCCCCCAAGAGATTTGAGTTGAACAAGACTATGTATGTACACAAAGGAACCTACGTAGTGTGGAGACCAACTAATCCGCCAAGGCTGAATAAGCCTGTGATGGTTTGGCGCGCACCTCAAAGGACTATGACAGACCCCTCTTCAGTCCCTTGAAACTGTGAAGAAATGGTGGTGATATATAAAGGCAAAGAAGTCAGTGGAGAAACTCAAGAAAGCTGCCATGTGAAGAAATACTCTGACTTGGAAGACGTGAGCAGTGCCACCAAAGGCGATTCCCACCCAAGAAGCCAGTAAGCGCCAAAGAGGCAGAAGTTTTCTTCTGAAAGATGAAAATGCCGGACTATGCAGTTGTGTACCATCTTTGGAAGTCCCCTGAACAACTCTCAATGAGGCTTACGAGCCGGCTCAAACCTCTGTAGAACAATTGGAGAGGATGGCAGAAAGATTTTTCGTTGTCAATCAGATCACATTTAGTAAAAATGATTTGCCTATAGAGGGAGCCGCCCACAACAAATCCCCACATCTACAAAGAAAGACGGAAAAAACCGAGTGTGTAGGGACTATAAAGATTTGAACAAGGCAAGTCCCAAAGACAATTTTGCTTTACCCAATACACATCTTTGTTGATAATTGCGCTAAACACGAGATACAGTCAGGAAGATGCCGAGAAAACTGCCTTCACCACACCTTGGGGTACTTATTGCTACAGGGTTATGCCTTTTGGTTTAAAGAATGCTGGGGCAACGTATATGAGGGCCATGACCACTATCTTCAATGACACGATGCATCAGGAGATAGAAGTATATGTGGATGATGTGATTATCAAGTCCAAGACTCAAGGTGATCATGTATGGGACCTAATAAAGTTCTTTGAAAGGCTTCACAAGTATGATTTGAAATTAAACCCAGCCAAGTGTACATTCGGGGTCCCGTCGGGCAAGCTCCCGGGGTTCATTGTCAGCTAGAGAGGTATTGAGCTGGATCCAACAAAGATAAAATCCATTCGAGATTTAACTCCTCCAAACACCAAGAAGGATGTAATGAGCATGTTAGGAAGACAGAATTACATTAGCCGATTCATCGCCCAATTGACTTCTACGTGCGAGCCCATATTCCGGTTGTTAAAAAAGGATGCAACAATCAAGTGGACGGATGAGTATCAAGAGGCTTTTGACAAGATAAGATTACCTGTCCAATCCAACAGTCTTGGTCCCGTCGGAACCGAGAAGGCCATTGTTTCTATACTGATGGTTCTGGAGAACTGTTTTGGTTGAATTCTCAAGCAGCATGATGTCACTGGAAAGAAGGAGCATGCCATCTATTACCTGAGCAAGAAGTTTACCAGTTACGAGGCCAAATACACTTTGCTATAAAGAACCTGTTGTGCCTTAACTTGGGTGGCTCAAAACCTGAGGCATTACCTATAAGCCCACACTACCCACCTCATAACCATGCTGGATCCTTTGAAGTACATATTTCAAAAACTGATGCCTACAGGGAGATTAGCGAAATGGAAAATCCTTCTCACCGAGTTCAACATATTTTACCCGCACAACAATAAAGCCCAAGCATAAGTAGATCATCTAGACGAGAACCTAGTTGATGATGAATATCAATCCCTGAATACTTATTTCCCGGATGAAGAGGTGAATTCAGTGGAGGTAACGACTGAGAACATCACTGCTTGGAAAATGTTCTTCGATGGAGCGGTAAATGCAAAGGGTGTAGGGACGGGAGCAATCTTAATTTCACCCACTGCTCAACACTAAACAGCCACAACTCTACTCCGGTTCTTTTGCTAAAACAACACAGTTGAATATGAGGCCTGCATCATGTGCATGAATATGGCTATCAACCAAGAAATTGAGGAACTATTGATCTTGGGGAGGGGAGTGGGAAACGAGAGATGTAAAACTCATCCCTTATCGAGAACATGTGGAGGATCTCAGCAAACATTTCAAGTTGATACAGTTCCGGTACATTCCTCGCTGTCACAATGAGTTAGAAGACGCACTTGCTATTCTGGCCTCCATGTTGCCTTACCCCGAAAATGCATACATCCATCCCTTGGAAATCCAAATCAGGGAAAGGCATGGGTACTGTAATGCGACCAAGGCAGAACCCAACACTCAGGCATGGTATTATGATATTAAGAAATTTCTAAAAACACAAGAATATTCCGGAGCAGGCTACTGGGGATCAAAAGAGAACCATCAGACAACATGCGAGTGGTTTTTTCCTGAGTGGGGATATTTTGTACACAAGAACCTCGGATCTCAACTTGCTAAGATGTGTTGATGCCGAAGAAGCATGAAGGATTATGCATGAAGTACACGCGGGAGTGTGCGGGGCTCATATGAATGGGTATATTTTAGCAAAGAAAATACTTCGGGCAGGGTACTACTGGATAAACATGTAGAAAGACTACTTCAGCTTCATTCGGGAATGTCATCAATGTAGGTGCACAGTGGCTGGATTCATGCACCGCCAATTGAAATGCATCCTATATCAGCACCTTGGCCATTCGCTGCCTGGGGCATGGACGTCATTGGGCCAATCGAAGTAAAAGCCTCAAATGGACAGAGATTCATATTTGTTGCTATTGACTACTTTACAAAGTGGGTTGAAGTCTTACACTTAAGCCAGTCACCAAGAAAGTTGTGGTAGACTTTGTGCATTCCAACCTCACATGCCACGTCGGTATTCCTGCAACCATCATTATAGACAATGCTGCCAACCTGAATAGTCGTTTGATGGGAGAAATATGTGAACAACTCAAGATAACACATAGAAACTCCACTCCTTACCAGCCCAAAGCCAATGGTGCCGTCAAAGCAGCTAAAAGGAACATCAAGAAGATTCTGAGAAAAATGATTCAAAGCTTAAGACAATGGCATGAAAAGCTGCCTTTTGCATTGCTTGGATGCACCAGGTACGCACATCGATAGGAGCAATCCCATTCTTATTGGTCTATGGAACTAAAGCTGTTATACCCGCAGAGGTAGAAATTCCTTCACTCCAGATAATCGTCTAAGTAGAAATTGAGGATAGCGAGTGGGTTAAGACTCGGCTGGAGCAGTTTTCATTAATTGACAAAAAATGAATGGCCACAGTATGTCACAGGCAGTTGTACCAACAAATAATGGACCGCACTTACGACAAGAAAGTGCGCCCCAGGAATTTCGAGGTTGGACAGCTTGTATTAAGGCGTATTCTCCCTCACCATTAGGAAGCTAAAGGGAAATTTTCTCCTAACTGGAAAGGCCCATACATTATAAGAAAAACACTGCCCAAGGGAGCTTAATACCTGGGCGACATCGAAGGAGACAATCCTGAAGCAGCAGGAAATGCAGATGCAGTAAAAAGTTACTACATTTAAACTCCCTACAGCAATGATTTAGTCTGGTTGAAATGACGAAGGCTTTTCGTTACCGGTACCCCAAATATTGTCAACCCTTCACAAGCCCTTTGATCCAGATACATTTCCTTGATCACCCTTTTGGAACCTAGAAGTGTTATTCAATAACAGAAGAAAAAAAACAAAAAAAAAAGAATGAAAAGAAAAAAAAGAAAAACAGAAAAAAAACAACAACAACAAAAAAAGAAAGAGAAAAGAAAAAGAAAGAAAAGGAATGAAAAAAAACAAAACAAAATTAGTTTACGAAACACTTCCTGAACTACGTCTAACTTGATTCCGAAAGGATACATCGGCAGCCTCTCCCTGAGGTTCAGTCACACCAAAATAAAATTCAAATTCCCCAAAGATAGAAAACTGGGGCAGATGATGTAATGGTTGGCCATGAACCCACCAAAATGGTTCCAAAGTTGTAGTTCTATCAAAACTCCATTTACCTAAAACCTGGCCCAAGTCCTTCCGATCTATTAGCAAAGGTAGGGAAACGACAAATGCCATTATTGGGATTCGATGCCATTCAATCTGAGAGAAATAAAATGAGAGAGTCTTATCGGTGGAAACCTTCGGGCACCATATGGCGATGGTGAGTAGAGAAAATGAAAATGATAGAGTCCGTTTAGTGAAAACTCATAAAGAGCACTATCTGTCGACGAGAGAAGAGAAATGAGAGAGGTCGATTAGCGAAAATTCAGAAGGGTGCTGTTGGCCGAAAAGAAGATATATTACTATCAAATGTCCGGGTAAGGTTCCCTGGTTTCGAAAGGTTGAAATACGGTTCACGAGAAGCTGGAAATGCTATACGGGTTGGACATCCTGTCCGAGAGGCATGTCATGTTCATTTGAAGTCAGCATGCACCCCCATAAGTCCTTCTCTTTTCCCCAAAAGGAACGCTTCTCTTTGAACCCATATGATTTCTTTCGTATACTGTTTCCTTGAATCCCTTTTGGTTTAACTTTGATTCCATGATTATTCCACAAGAAAAGGTGGTTAGACCGATTTCACAGGGCTCGCGTGGCAAGGATTAAAGAAAATACCCAGTCTAAGCGGTCCCATCTAGTTGATCCTAGTTGGCCATGATGGTTGATGCTTTAGAAGCAGAAAGGTTGGAAAGAAATACTCGAAGTCAAATGCCCACAAAGGCAAAATGAAGATTAGAAAGGTTAAGCCCAGGTGAGCTAATTGTCTCGACAAAGTTTCAAAAGGCAAGATACCCAAAGGTTCTGAAAATGGAAATCGGGGCAAAGAAATCGCAACCGAAAGACCTACGAAGGTGAAATGAATCTGAAAGATGAGTTCTCCCGACCAACCGACAAGGCAAAGTCTGGAAAGCCAAAGGTCTTCTCAATAAAAGTGAGACCGGGATCAAGCAATCAAGGCCACCAAACCGACCACCGTTTCGAACTAACAATCGTGCTTTGTTTGAAAAATTGAAACAGGTGTAATTCAAAGCAATTGGATAAATAGCAGACACAATCGAAGGAAATACACAAAAGCTAAAAATAGCCTTGCAGCAATGAACAACCAAAAGGGAAGTTCTCTTTCAATCCTTTCCCGTATTTTTCATAAAAGAAAAGAAGAAAAGGAGAATCATATAAGTCATGGTAGCATAGGACCCCCGATCCCTATCTCCATTCCTCCAAATATAGGACCATATCCCCTAGCTTTCCCCATCATAACTTGTGGACCTCCCCGCCATAACCCGAGGATCATTCTTCTTTCATTCCCTAGCATAACCCGAAGATCATTCTTCTTTCATTCCCCGGAATAACCTGGGGGTTCTTTTCTCTCTACCCCTGGCATAACACGAGGACCAGTTTCCTTCTACCCCAACATAACCTGAGGTCTTTTCTTTCTTTCATTCCCCAGCATAACTTGCGGATTCCTTTATTTCATTCCCCAGCATAACCTGATGATTCCTTTCTTTCATTCCCCAGCATAACCTAAGGATTCATTTCTTTCATTCCCCGGCATAACCCGAGGGTTCCTTTCTCTCTATCCCCAGCATAACCTATGGACCTCCCCGGCATAACCCGAGGATTATTTTCCAATCTATGTGGCATAATCCGAGATCATTTTCCAGTCTCCCCGGCATAACCGGATGGCCATTTCCCTTTTATCCCCAACATAAACTGTGGGTATTTTTCTTTTCTCCCCCAGCAGGATTCTTTTCTTCCCAAATCCTGGCATGACCCACAGATCCCCCTGGCATAACCCAGGAGTCTTTTTCTTTACTAATCCCGGCATAACCCGGGGATTCCCCTAGAATAACCCGTGAGCTTTTTCTTCTTATCCCAACATAATCCGTGGATCCCCTGGCATAACCCAGGAGCTTTTCTTCTTATCCTGGCATAACCTGCGGATTCCCTAGCATAACCGAGGAATCTTTTCTTCCAAATCCCAATATAACCCGTGGATCTCCCTGCCATAACCTAGGAGCCCTTTTCTTTTTATCCCGGCATAACCCGTGGATCCCCTTGCATAATCCAAGAGCCTTTCTTCCCACCCCGACATAACCCGCGGATTCCCCTGGCATAACCCAGGAGCCTTTTTCTTCCTATCCCGACATAACCAATTGATCTTTTTCCTCTAGCATAACTCAGGAATCTTTGTCATGTCATCCCAGCATAACCCGTAGATTTTTCTCCCTCATCCCCAGACTCTTAATTCCTATCCCGGCATAACCCGTGGATCCTCCTCTTATCGTCGGCAGGGACCCATTTTCATTCCCGGCGTAACCTGGCAATCCTTCCAAAAGATACACAATCTTGATTTTATAGTTCTCAATAAAGAAATAGCTTAGATTTGTTTTGCAAATAACTCACAAAATTTTTCCAGTGAAAACTAGGGCAGAACATTTCCTTCATCTGTTTGTTTTTGTGTCCGAACAGGTTTTACCTCAAGGCGCAGGATTCGAGATGACCAAAAGAGCGAATCTCAATCCAGAATAAGGAAAAGAAGAAAAGAACAAAAAGAAGCAAATCCAGAGCGATTGAAGAAGAATGACGTGGACTGCTCAAATTTGATTCAACATTACAAGCCACGCATGTCCTGCTTTACCTCAACACTGAAGAAAGAGTTGGCACCTACAGCTTACGAGCATCAAGATTCAGATCGGGGTTCACAACGAATACGCTTGAGACTCAAGATCAAGTTTCAACATATTTATAGATAGGAATCTTGTAACTCGTAGTTAATAGGCATAGCTAGCTTAGCTTTGATTTTCCTTTTGGTGTAATTAGGAGGTCAGTAAGTAGTAGCAGCAGCATCAACAGTTGAAATCACAGCTCATGGTAGTCCTAGCTACCAAAACACTCCAGAACTACACTGACCTGATTCTTTGTAGCCACATATATGTAGGCAACCTTTGAAGCAGGGTTCGGTCAGACAGTTCTCAAAAATGCTTCTCACGGAATGCCCAGCAGACAAAAATCTCTCAGTTAGTCAGTTATTTTGGCCCGAAAAACCCTTCATCTCTGCGAGCAAAGATGGACAACTATCAGCACATGAATTTGGCCTCGCTTGAAATATTCTAATAAAATTCATTAAAATTAGGAATTTTCTTTTGTTATTTGCATTTTTAGGAATCAATTGCATATTTTTGTGTGTGTTTATTGATATAATTCATAAAAATACAAAAAAGTACGTCTGCATTTAGGACTCAATTTTACATTTTTCATTACATAAAATAACAAAAACAAAAAAGGGAATATAATAATAACAAAAACTAGTCATTTTTCTACATTTGTTTAGTTTTCCTTTTAAAACAATGATTTAGGCTATTTTAGAAATTAATTAGTTTTAATTGTAGAGTTTAACATTTTGTTTTGTCTATTTTTATTTTAATTTTTTTAAAATCGGAAAAATTGCAAAACAAAAGATAGGATTAATTAATTAAAAAGAGAAAAAGAATAAAACAAATAAAAGGATAAGAAAAGAAAGAAACAAAAATTTTTAGTCTTCTTATTAAGAGACTCGAATTGGGCCACCTTATGTTTAAATATCCCAGCCCAAATCCTAAATCCACTTCAGAACCAACCCATAAACCCGCACCACACCCGGTCCGATTTGCCAATTCATCAGACACTCAAGGGACGTAGTATTGTGCCAATACTATGTCGTTTTTAGAACTTTTGGCCTTGATTGATCTCGTCCGTCCATAGTTAACATCCAATGGTCCATATTAGTTTGAAGTGTTTAATAAAACTGTCCGAATCAAAAGGAACCCTAGAGACAAACTCATCCTCCTCGTACCACTTCTCTCCGCCACCCTCTGCCTCACCGCCGCCGGCCGAAAATTGTCTCTGCCGCTCAAATCTCTAATCAATCCAAATTTACACCCCTGAATCTCCTCCTCCTCCTCCTCTTTATAATGCTCAAAGTCCCAGCCTCCAAATCCCAACCGGTCGCTTCGAATATTCATTTATGTCAAAGTTGTTCCGCCGCCCACGACGGCGCTGACTCAGACGACCACAAAAAATCACAAATCTGACACCAGCTCCCCCTGAATCATAGTCCAACAATCAAATATCGATTTGAAATCCGACCAAAAATCCCTCCAACTTTTGAATCAAACCAAACTCACACCCTGAGTCACCCTCACCCTCCTCACCACGAAAACAAAGATTATATGCCCTCGAATGCCTCCTCAGCCTCTCCAAGTCAGAATTGAGGTTCCCAAAATCCTCTAATTTATGCATGCAAATTCCTGAGCTTCGAGCCGTTTAGTCTCTTTGTGAATTTTAGTTTTAGTTATCATTTTATAAGTCATTTTGTTTTAGTCTGAACATGGTCGTCCTTAGTTCTATTCTGGCCTTAACCCATGTTTTATTTGTTTTTAGTCTATTCTTTTAATATTAGTTTTTATTCGTAAGTTATTCTGAAGATAGTGTTGTTTTTAGTTTTGTTAATTCGTTCATGATTTTTCTTTCTTTTTCTATACTGGCCTTAATACATGCTTCATTTGTTTTGGTTTAAGTTTGGTTGATATTCAGTGTTGTGATATCTCGGTTGTGTTTGTTGTTGTTGGGATAAGTCTATTAACCATTGTTGTTCATTGCTTTTACTTGTTAAATGACAATTGCCTAATTTGGAGTGGTAGAGATTCGTTTAGGGTTAGGATAAATAGAATTGATCCTTGGACATTACTGCCCTCTTGTGGCTGTCAGTTTAATGACAGGTTTGGCTTCAGGTGTTAGAAATAAATCTAGTATATCCTTGTTCAATTGCTGGGATTTTTGTTTTAGGTTAGGATTGGATACAGCTGACTAGTTTCATTTTTGGTTATTGGTAAAGCTAATGATAAATAGTTTGGAAAGATATCATGGTAAAAATGGTAGTTTCAGTGGTTTATAAGGGTAGTATAGGTCTTGGATGAAATGAATCTTATATAAATCTTATTTTGAAACGCTTGGAACATCCTGATGGGGTTCCAATCAGATTTTTAAGATTACAATGCAGTAACTTGGACAGCAAGTTAAGAACTGAGGGACTAGTTGAATAAATCTGAAAAATAAGAGAAGGACTAATGGAAAAGCATAAATAAAAGGGTTGCCCTACGGCTTTGGCGATAAAAAGTCATCCTAATGCCTTCATTCACAACTTTGGAAGTTTGAAAAAAATCCTAAAAATTCGCTAAAAATTTCTATAAATTCTAAAAATTTCCTAGAGGTTCAGGGTTCTGAAAACTACACTGTTTTATTCAAATTTTCCTCAGATTAATTTCAATTTCAGCCATCAATTTGAATTGTTAAGATGAGAATGACCTGGAACACATGTATTTGAGGTGCTGAATTTTCACAAGTTTGGTTTGATTCAATTTTGAGTGTGTTTGGAGTTCAAATCGGGTTGTTTTGGTTTGTTATTGGTGTTAATTGGCTGAAACTATATCCTGGGTTATTTGATATCAGTCCTTGCATTTTTAAAAGTGATTACTATTGGGTTTCAATTGCTGGTTGCTTGAATTGCTGCTGACATTCTTCATTCTCTTTGTTTCATTACAACTTCCAGGTAATTTCCATAACTGAGGAGGTCTAGAAGTACAAATCTATGTGTATGCACAGTTTCAGATTTTGATAATGTAGGAATATTCATTTTTATATTAAAATTGTAGATGTAAATGTTGTTAGTTTTAGCGATAGCTGTATTACTTTTTCAATGAATTTGGCTTGTAATAATGAACATATAAACTGTATGGACTCCCATTTGTGCTGATTATGACTTTGGTTCTAATATGATTTATGTTAGTATTCATCCATGAGAGAATAATCTCTTAGTAGGATTAGTCTTTCTTGCCATTTGATGAGCAATGTGCCTAGTAGTTTATCAGTAGAATAGTATATCATGCCAATTAGCAAGGTTAAAATTATGGTGTAATAAGAATTTGAAGTCAGTCTTACAGAATCTGTTTAATGCTACATTATATTTAAATTATCATATGAGTGTTAGTTCAATTTAAACATTTCAGGTCTTGAAATTGTAGAAACAACGTTTCAGCATGTTAGTATGGGTTTGTTTTGAGTTTAATACCTCAGTATAATCAGTAGTTAAGTTAGTTTGATCAATGCTTTCCTAATAATCTGTAGCAGTTTATTGGATGCGATTTGAACATAATTTTGAATTCAAAATGACAGAGGCTATTTGAAAAGAACCTTGGATTTCTTTATCACCAAAACCAATGAATGCAAGTTTGAACAATTTGCTATGAGATTCAGCAGCCTTAAGACCTAATTAAGGTCCATTTTTATCTTGGAGCTGAAATTTGCTAACGGGCTTGATTGAAATCCCTCCTCATTGGACTGACCTTGAAGCCTAGTGATTTAATTTGAGTAATGCAAATACCGGCCTTCTTAGATAGGTAGCAGATTTGAATTAAAGGAATCCTCCAAAATGAAGGTTCTTTTGCTCATATTTTTATTCGAACTTGAGGCTTGGATTTTATAACAATTAATTAAGCTCCTAGAGACCAATCTTATAGAAAATCCTAGTTTGCTTAAGGTTCGCCTTTAAATAATAAAACGTGGTGCGCTGAGCCAAATAAAACTCATGAATTGTGTGGCCCTCTTTAAATACTCACTCTAAAATACTTAAAAATTCGAGACATGCCGTTTAGCGAACTTCACGGCTTCCCGCAAAGATAGTAATACGTTAGTCGCTCTAGGCGGGTCTTTTATAATTTTACCTTCTTAAATACGGGAGTGCATTTTATGTGACCCAAATCCAAAGCCTAAAACGTCGAATAAGACGTGTTTCAAATCCGTATGCATTTCATCTGACACGATTCAAAAGCATGTTTTAAATGACGTTCACATTCTTAAAAATTCAGTTAAAAGCGATAAATAATTTAAAATTGCACCTCGGGATGAATATGTATAAAATCAGATTTTATCCATTTATAATAGTTTATGAGACCATGCTAGAACCGCGAGATCCGAGGGTGCCTAACACCTTCCCTCGGGTCAACTGAATTTCTTACTTAGAATTTTTGGTTCGCAGACTCCATTTGGGCAGTCGAAAATTTTCTCGATTTGGAATTCTAAATAAACTAGTGACTTGGGACGCCAAAATCCAAAACTATCCTAAGTGGCGACTCTAAATAACTAAATAATTTCATTTTGAATAATGTCACATTAATTCAAAAAACTCCCTTATATGTAGCCGTGTAAAAGGATGTGTGACACTCATGTCTAGTGACACCCCGATTAGGGCTGTGTTTGGGTTGTATTTCCCTATTAGTTATGGTATTATCTACTATTTCGAATTTATTTTATCATGTTTAGTCTGTTTCTTAAATGTTTAATTATTTTAAAGAGGGAAATTAGGTTGATTGGACGGCCTTGTCTTCACGTGAGGTGCCATCACGACGGGTTTGGATTTGGGGTCGTGATAAGTTGGTATCAAAGCCTAGGTTACAGAAGTCTCATGAGTCATGAGCAGGTTTAGTAGAGTCTCGCGGATCGGTACAAAAACGTCTGTATTTATCTCTTGAGGCTATAGAATCTTTAGGAAAAACTTCACATTCTTGAATTCTTATTGTGCGTCCTTGATTCATCTTGAAAAGTAACTCTTGAAATTCTTTCCATGCATTCGCATGCGCGCATGAGCGCTTAGTATCATATTTTCCTTGATGGCTTGTGATTCCTTGATCGAGGGGCGATATGTGATCTTTATAAGTTGATGTTGGGCCAGTCTAGAGGACTTGAGGCCAGATATTTATTTATAGCTTGAGCACCGAGGTGCTGAGTGTGTGAGCTAGTGTTTTTGAACGTATATGTCAGGTATTGTCCCTATTAGTGGAAGTGGCGGATGGATAACTATGCAATGAGTATGTTGGTACTGCGAGATGTATCCATATGATTTGGAAGCAACGAGAAGGGTCTGTTGGAGGCTAGAAGAACTATTCGGTGCTTGAATTCCATCTTGATTTGAGGTATAACCCCGAGTTATGGGCGTGTGAAGAATCTTTTCATGTTTCCCAATTGTGAGTGAAGTAAATTTCAAGTTGCGATATGAGCTCAGGCTTTGGAAGACTAAGTGACTGCATAAAATTTGTGACGGTGGAAGGTATACAGAAATGTTAGTTAGAGGCAAAACATGTGGGTTATCTCCTGCGGAGTGTTCTAAGGTTTTGTGATCCTTATGTTGTCTATTAGAAAATCTCATTTACAAGTGAAGAATATGTGTTGAAATCTTAATTGGGTCACTTAGAAAGTGGGTATAAACATTACGAGAGTGAATGCGAGATTTGCAGCAGAGTTAAATTCTAGATGATCTATATTTTCACAAGCTTGTAAAGGATTTGAGTTTAATCTCACTATGGTATTATGGAATCAATAGAGTATAAGAGTTATGAGTTATTGGGTGTATCTTGATCTATGGCTTCGAGCCATGTGGGGGAGTCTACTATTGGTTACGCGATTGCACGGTTAAGTGTTATGTTGGTTCCAGTTTGAGGCGTGTTGGTGAGTCAGTTATGGCTTACGGAGATTGAGGTCGAGGGTGGCTAGAATGAAGGAAAAATTTGACAAAGGTTATACTATAGTTCGTAGATGTGTGAGAATCACAAGATGTCTTAAGTTGTTGTTAGTAAAGAATGCTCGGTGCATAGATCATGAAGTTGCTTGATTGTATTGGTATGAGGTCACATTCTCTGGTGTCGGAGTGCCAATGAGGTACGAGTGGTTTTGTTCGCTTGATCAGGCTAATTGCACTTTGAATAGAGTAAATGACTCTCCAGAATGGTTCTAATGTTTTTGAGATTCTACATGTAACAATTGGGTATTATAAAGTTGTATGTGTGGTTAGAAACTGAGTTTTCATAGGAAGGTGACAAGACTTGTGGTATTTTCTGTATTAATTATGGGATTCTATGTATCCATATCATGAACGTAAGGGTAATGGATTTAAATTCACATGAAGTCTCTTCAGAGTAAAAGTATTTTGAATGTGGTGCTCTTAGGAATACTTGAGAAAATATTTAGCGGTTTTTGAGCCTTAGATAATGTGGTATTACGTTAAAGTTTGTGGGGCAAGTTTTAGTTAATGATAGTGGTGTTGTAGCAAGGAAACATATAATTTGAAGGTAATTCGGAAGGAAACTCAAAGGATTATGACAACTTGGTAGTAAGTTGGATCGGCATGGTAATGGATATGATCAGTTCTTAGGTGCTTATGAAGCGGTGGGTTTCCATATGTGTTTGTGGCAATGCTCTTAGGTTTTGGATGGCTTGTGTATCTTGGTTGAGTTAAAATGAGTCAGTATTGATGGTTTCGTTTTGTGGAAAAGGGGATTTATAGAGTTCTTAATAATTTCTACCACGATAGAGATGTATGGTTTGGTAATTTTATTCTAGATGGGATCAGATGGAATTGACTATGTAGTTTATTATGGCTTGGAAGAGATTATGAAGTTCTCAAATTTATCATAAGATGGCATGTAATATGTGGTATGTGTGTAGGGTTGAGATTGGCATATGTAGGGTGACAATTCAGTTTTGAAATAAAGGTCATAAAGTCTTAGACAACACAGACAGTTTTGGATGACTAGGTAATTGATATTACTAAATGGTGTGCCTTGATAAGGGTATGCACTTTAGAATGAAGGAAATATGAATAAGTTAACAATACATCATATGTTTTGTGGCAATCTCGGTTTGATCGAGTGTTGATATTCAAGTTTGCTTAGTGGCACATGAGAATTATAGGAGTACCTCTCGTAGGATGATTGGGTATTAGAGATATGTTGCATAATTGGATTGTGGAGTTGGGATCGGATATGGTGATTCGTGTGCTTTTTGGATGAGGAGACTGGGAGTTTTCATAAGTAGGTTAGTTTGTGGTTGTGGATGGTAAAGATGTGGGTAAGCTAGTTTGATGAGAGTATGTGCTATGATTTAGTCATTTTGAACCTTCGAAGGATTATTTATCTATTTTGTGTGACTAGACTTGATGTGTGGTTCTTTGGTAGACCAATATGGATGTATGTTCTATATCACGACAACTTAGTTGACTTCGAGTTGCCAATGGTAAGGGATGTGTTGATTAGGTTGTTATTGAGTTATTAGTAATCAGGGGGATCTATTAGTTATCTTTCCATGTTGCGAGGCGTTAAGGTTTGTTGGTTATAGGCATATGTGGTGCGGTGTTATTGGGTCTTCTCTGTGGAATTCAAGCGGGTAGAGTACCGTGTAATGCTCGGCGGGTAGTGTATAAGTTGTGTCCCTTCAGGTATGTCTAATGCTATGTCAATTGTTTCGTGACGGTTATAATGGTTTCTTTGGTTTTAGACATCATATTGTGCATGGTTGTCGAGTTTGAGCAGAGTTACTTAAGGTGTTTTCATGTGGATCAGTATTTAGATGAGGTTGCGCATTGGAGCGAAGATATGGGGAGGTATGATCCTGCGGATCAGATTGGTGTGTTCTATTTCTATGATGTAAGACAGGTTCTCAGCCTCGTGTTGTGGTGGTACTGGTGAGCTTGAGGTACAACTCTTTCATTTGAGTCATTTTCATGATTTGAGTATGTTTGGACCATTGCTTATTGGTGCTCGTAATATGCTAGTTGTAGCTTAGGCTTATATTGATGTGTCATGTCACCAGAGTGGTGTGTTGGATTAGAGGAGTTCATTGGGATCATTAATGAATACGAACAGATTCAATTTTAGCATGTTGGGAGGATAAGATCGAGGTTCGGCTCGAAATTTGCTATGGCATTTGCCAGAGGGGAAGTGGCTTCATGAATGGGTAATTTGAGGAAAATGGTTGTGGTTTGTTCCGTGTTTCATTTAGCGTTGGTAATATATGAAAGTGTTGGAATGAGAATTTAGTTGATTACGAGGTTTTCTACCAATATTCGGCTGTTGTGTGCAACTGTTGTGAATAGATACGAGTATTTGAGTTTTGTGGTATATCATGGGATCTCTCCCGAGGTTGCAGGCATGGGTTATTACAGCTGGTTCAAGTCTATTCAAAGCATAGGCATGAGGTTGTGATCGTATTGATGGTTTCAAAAGTTAAAATGTGGTTCTATGGCTTATGGGCCATATTGGGTTGTGTAATTTCAGTTTCAATGTGTTATCAGATCTATATGAGGTAGGTTGACTAATATCACCCCGGAGTATATGTATGTTAAGGTTATTCAGCGACTCGTTGGCTTTTAGAACAACTCTGGGCACGTTCGAGGACGAACATATGTTTAAGTGGGGGAGGATGTCACGACCCGACCGGTCGCTTGGAGATTTTTGCACTTTTATCGCCAGTTCTCGGGCATGAATTGCCCCATGTATTGTATTATGACTGACATAGATCGTTGGTTTTGATTTTCGGGAAAATCGAAATGAATTTGAATGAATAGTCTCAGTTGAAAGTTTTGAATTTGAGAGGTTGACCAAGAGTTGACTTATTTGTATATGATCTCGGATGAGAATTTTTATGATTTTGTTAGCTATGTTAGTTGATTTGGTACTTAGGAGTGTGAACGGAATGCATTTTGGAAGTCCGTGGAAGGTTAGGCTTCAATTGGCGAAATTGAAATTTCGGTCTTTTCCGGGTTATAGGTAATATTTTGACATTGGTGTCGGAATGGAATTCCGGAAGTTGTAATAGCTTCGTTGCGTCATTTGTGACATGTATGCAAAATTTCAGGTCATTCAGACGTGGTTTGGTTGGGTTTTTTTTATCAAAAGCAGAATTTGGAAGTTATTGAAATTCTTAGGCTTGAATTCGATGAGATTTTGGTGTTTCGATGTTGTTTTGAGTGTTCCGAAGATTGGAACAAGTTTGAACGATGTTATGGGATATGCTAGCATGTTTGGTTGAAGTCCCGAGGGCCTTGCGTGAGTTTCGGAGGAATTCAGACCATTTCTAAGCTATTTTTAGCTACTGGTTTTTGGCAACAGTAGTTTTCTATGCGATCACGGGGAATTGGATGCGACCGCAGTGAGTAAAATGCGAGAAAAATATTAGTGCTTCACGATCCCGGATAAACCATCGCGATCACATAGAGTAAATAGTCTGTTGCACTGATCCTATTGCGGAAGCTTATATCATACGATCTATAATGAATTTGTAAATGATCCAACAATAAAAGTTATAGCTCTTTGAGTCTATTTTTCTGAAATATAAATTAATTGGCATTTCGATTTGTATATAAACTGTTATGGTAGTTATACTACAGGATGTCCGGAAGAAGTTTGGAAATCTCCATTGCACAGGGCTAATTTTATAAGCTTATATCTCGCAATATATTATAATTCAGGAAATGAACAACCTATAAAATTGTGGCCCTTGGTGTCTAGTTTTCGGAAAATTAAACCATTTGTCATTTGGAGTTGTGTGCAAAATGGTATTACCTTTATACTAGAGGCTATACAGAAGATGGAACGTGTTCTTCAGGATCGCGAAGCATTGTCTGCAATCACGAAGGGCAATATTGGGCTGAGAAAAAGTTGTGCTTCATGATCGCAAAGCATTTTCCGCGATCGCGAAGAGTATATACTGGGCAGAAGCTTTATTTTGATGTTTCGGTCATTTTAACATTTTTGGACCAAGAGAGTTCGGGTGAGGTGATTTTTCGAGAGATTTTCACGGAAAACATTGGGATTAGTATTCTATATCCAAAAGTAATTATATTTAATGATTCCATGGTTACTTTTATCAAGTATTAGTGAACCAAATGGAAGAAATTAGAGAAATCCCATAAACTTTTCAAAAAACAAAAATTCTAGATTTGGAGGCCGAATTGTTGTCGAATTTTGTTAAATTTGTATGGTTGGACTCCTGGTTGGATGTTGCATATTTCGTAACTTTTGCCGGGTTGCGTGATATGGGCCCCATGGGCGAATTTTGAGTGTAATTTCATATTTTTGATGGAAAATGTAGAATTCCATATGTAATTAATTTCTATTATTTTTATTAACAGAATCGAATCATTGTGGCTAGATTCGAGGCATTCGGAGGTCGATTTGAGAGAAAAAGGCATTACGGAGTAGGATTTTGCTCGGATCAAGGTGAGTAATGATTGTAAATGATATTCTGAGGGTTTGAAACCATGGATTGCACATCGTAGTGATATATTGAGGTGATACACACGTTTTTTATGGTGACCGTGGGGTCGTTTACTATTGGGGATTTTGACTTGGTCCGTTCCGATTGATGAGTTTATCGCGTATTTGACTGAAATTTATTTGTTATCATCATGATTTGGGCTGATTGTCATATTTGGGCTCCGTGTAAACTATTTGAACCTTTCGAGGATTATTATCACTGTTTCCTCACTGTTTTGACTAATTACTTGAACTCAGTCATACTGTTTTTCCATTGTTTTATAACTCAGCCACTTTTACTCAGTTTTGAGACTTAAACATATTTCTAATTGATGTTTTGGGCTGAGAACTACTATTTTACTGATACCCGAGGGGCTTGTGATAATTTTCTGACAGAGTGTGGCCGAGGGCCAGATGTGAGGATACATTGAGTGATATGAGGCCAAGGGCCAGAGATACATTTACATGCCACGAGGTGGCTTGAGTGATATGAGGTTGAGTGCCAAGAGTTGATGCCATGAGGTGGCTTGATATAGCACTTGGGCCGCAAGGGGCCCCTCCGGAGTCTGCACACCCACAGTGAGCGCGGGTACCTATTGTGATATGAGAGTGAGCCCGAGCGGCTGATACTATTTTGAGAGTGAGCTCGAGGGGCTGATATTATTCTTAGAGTAAGCCCGAGGGGCTGATATTATTCTGAGAGTGAACCCGAGGGGATTATAGTATTTTGAGAGTGATCCCTAGAGGCTGGTTCTATTATGAGATATTGCCCGAGGGGTGAACCTTTATGTGATAATCTTTCATAATTACTTGTCATTTTACTTGTTATACTGTCGTATTTGTGCCCGATGGGCGGATTTTCTGTGCTTATCTACACAAACTACCTTGCATTCATTTGCATAACTGTTGAAAAGTCATTTTTAAAAGAAGTTTGAACTGAGCTAAGATGTTTTTAAGAGATTTCACAGCTTTATTGCTTTCGTAAATGGTTTTGTACTGCTTCAACATAGCATGATGATATGCTTTACGTGATTTCTTACTACTCAGTTGTTATTTACCTTTATTACTCACTGAGTCGAAGTACTCACTTTTCTCCCTACACCTTGTGTGCAGATTCAGGTTTTCTCTAAGCTTGATGGCAGTTTCATTGAAGTTACCAAGGTAGTCGCTTGGCGCACAGCTTTGCTTTCTTTCGTTGTATTCCTCCTTTATGCATTCTTTTGCTTTTTTTTTTTACCATTTCGATCATGTTGTGACTAGACAGTTGTAGTATATGCTCATGACTAGTGACACCCCGGTTAGGGCTGGGTTTGGGTTGTACTTCCACATTAGTTATGGTATTATCTGCTATTTCGGATTTATTTTATCATGTTTAGTCCGTTTCTTAAATGTTTTATTGTAATAAAAAGGGAAATTGGGTTGATTTGCTAGCCTTGTCTTCACGTAAGGCGCTATCACGACTGGGTTCGGATTTTGGGTCATGACAGAGTTGCACGCCACAACAGATATTATATTGGATTGGGTTGTATGTTGCAACTTATATATTATATTTATTGGATCGGGTTACCCGCTGGAACAGTTATATATACACATATGAATCGATTTGCACGCCACAACAGTAGTATGATTATGTTATTTTAGATACTATACTAATCCTTATATTTATTATTTTTCTGCTAAGTTAAATTGTCCCCCTGAAACATGTACCCCCTCCTTTTTAACCGCTTATTACTTGTTTATTTCCACCATATATTATATAACTGCACATGTTTATCTAGAGTCTGGTCCAAGCCTCGTCACTACCTCGCCGGGGTTAGGCCATATACTTACCAGCACATGGGGTCGGTTGTGCTAATGCTGTACTCTGCACCTATGTGCAGATACCGGAGCAGCTTATGGTGTGCAGCAGTAGTTCAAGAGCCAGCCTTCAGTCCACGAGATCTCGAGGTGGTCCTGCAGGCGTCCGCAGGCCCGACATCTCTTCTATCTGTTTTATGCGTTGTTTCCTTTTGTACCAAGACATAGTTTTATTTCATTGTTTCAGACTCTTGTATTTAGCACTCTTCGATAGTCCGTGTATGTTGTGACATCAGGTGCTGGCTAGAGACATGTTTGGGTTTTTGTATGTTTGCATTTTCTATTTATCTAAACTTCCGCTAAATTTCATATTCAGCTGTTATTTAACTATTTATCACCTATTAAATGCGAGTTTCAAGAAAAGGTTAAAACAAAGGAGTTAAGTATTTCTAAATTTCATGAATTGCCTAGCTTCCATGAGTAGGCACCATCATGACTCCTGAAGGTGGGAATTACGAGCCGTGACAATTCAACATAATCTTTTATCCTAAAAATTTGAGCTGAATGGTGAAAAGAAAAAGATTTAAACGGAAAATAATTCTTGCAAAATTCGATAGAAGAATTAAAAATAAAAATAACAACAAATTAAACTAAGAAAAATTGCCAAAGATTGCAATAATATTCTATAAAACGAAAAAAAAAGATTAAGGGTCTCACATGCGAAGGCATGTTTCATATCTCATTTGATGAGGACAAACATAACTAATAATTTACCTCGATATACTTTATTGTGATAGTTCAAATGATCCAAAAGCTTCTACAATCTAGAATCGGCAACCTAAATTGGGAGAAAAAAAGCACAAAAGTTAGACAACATCAAATTAAAAACATAAAAGAAATGATAAATAGAAGCAAAAACACTATTAAGCAATAAAAGAGTTTGAATCATAATCAATGATTAAGACATAAACAACCCTAATAAAAATATCAAATTGAAACTTAAACAACCTTAATGAA
This sequence comes from Nicotiana benthamiana, assembly GCA_034376525.1. NCBI lineage: Eukaryota > Viridiplantae > Streptophyta > Magnoliopsida > Solanales > Solanaceae > Nicotiana > Nicotiana benthamiana. The sequence goes on from CM067326.1 coordinate 3,309,550, forward strand.
AATATCAAACTTCTCGTATGACAAACTAAAAAGAATATAAAAGAGAATTCAAAGGAAGAGCCTTTCCAAATTAAAGCAACAATAAAAAAATAAAAGATAATAAAAAAAAGATAACAAAATTGACTCTTAAAGCAACAATAAAATTTTTAACCGGCGCAGAAATTAAACCTTAGTTTCATGAAAATTGGTACGTGTTTCTAACGCCCTTTAACAGGGATATTCATTAATAATAAGTTTTCTATTTATTCTGTTAAATGTTTCCCTTTTGAAAATATGACTTTTCTTAATATAGGTATTAAATGTTTCCCACTTCTTCTCGTTTAAGTTCTATTTTCCTTTCTTAACCTAGGAAAATCACAATTTGTGATGGATATTAATTGAAGAAGTTTTTCACTTATTCTCTTCATTAGTCGTCCCTTTTTTGTAATACGTTAGTTTCATCTTTTTCTCCCAAAATACCTTTTTGATATTTACAATTATATCCAACTTAAAATTTACTAATAATGGATAAAAAAGATAAACAATATTTTATTAAGAATTTTTATGCTTTTAATATACTATTAGTCTCTATGTAGGTTCCTCACACGTATAATAATAGATACATTTAATAATTAATGTAAGATATGAAAATACACCTTTTACCTCATTGTTTAGTTTTCTACGAATGTTCTTTTATCCCCTAGGAAAACTAAAAGGTGAATCCAGCAAGCTTTACGTATAAATATCATTAAATATGAACGTGAGTTCCAATAACTGCGATTTGGAACTTTTATTTATAAGCTATGTATTCTCAAACATATGAATGTACAATCACACAATAAAAATATTAATATTATAACTCAAAAAAATCATATACTCCTCTTCTTAATATAATTTAATGAATATATCGAGCTAGTGAATGTATTGCCTTTAATAGTAATAGAAATAGATGAACCAAAGAAGAGAGTGGCTGCATCTGCTGGCTAACAATGATATTGTATTGAAAAAAATTAAGTTCGTCTATATTAGATTTATTTTTAAGGTGATATGTCATAACACGTAGATTGGGCAAAGAACGAGGGCCAGCAAAGAATAAAGAGACACAAATTACAACAGACAACGACCAAAGATTCAAAAGACTCGATGCTCGCACCTCTTTACAGACCCAATGCTCGTACCTCTTTACAGACTCAATGCTCGCACCTGTTTATGATCAAGAATCAAGATAGGGGGGATACATTATTTAATAGGCATTAAATACCGAAAACGTTAGAGAATATTTATTGAATTACAATGATTATCATTTATAACGTAGCATTAAATGCCTTTGATTGTCTATAATGACCTTATTACGACAAAAACAAAATGTATATCTTAGAGATAACTATAAAAAGGAGAAGATTGATCATTTGTAGAAACATGAAATATCACTGGGATATACTAATTTACTTTGCTTTCTTCAATTCATCTTATTATTAGCAAAAATCAATTTTCTTTATTCATTTTTTTATTATCAGTAACCCGAGTTCTTCTAAAATAAAGCTTTGACCGAAACTCTACTTTTTGGTTAAATAAATTAGTTCAATTACCGGAAATCTGATAATAATTTTACTTTCCTAAGTCAATTTTCTCATCAAATAACTTACTATGTTAAATATCAACAACAACATTCAACAAGGTCTTCGACAACAAGAAAATGATGCGGGTAACAGGACTCCACCCCCTTCACCACGTGATTCACAATGCCAATCACGAGAAGGAACTCCTGAGGGTCTGAGACAAATAATGTGGTTGCAAACCAGACCGGAGTCGAGGCGACTCAAAATACTGAGTTGTGAACGAATTAGCACTCAATGATACTTTAAAAAATCTAATTGCTCAACAAGGCAGTAATGCTCTCTGTGCTTTTACTAGCCAGTTGCCAGTTGCGCCACCTACTCCAACTTCGAATCAAAATACATTGGAAAACCCACGTTCTGGGCTCGTTCATTTAGGCACTGGAGGAACCCCAAGCGAGTCTCATAATGGCGAACTAGGTAACATAGTTAATTCTGATTTACAAAGTTTAGTCCTAAACCTGCAGAAGCAGCTTAAGGAACAAAGTTATCGCATAGAACAAATACCTAGGGTACCGCTTGTGTTCAAAGGAATAGATATGGAGAAATACAAACAACAGACATGGAAGCCTAGTGCTGCTCCGGTACCTATTCTAAAGAAGTTTAAAATGCCTGATACTCCAAAATATGATGGCACAATTGATCCATGAGATCACGTGACCGCATTCACAATTGGCATGAAAGGACGACTTAACCAAACAAGAAATTGTATTAGTATTGGTCAAGAAAATCAGGGAAACACTCACCAAATGAGCATTGATATAGTATTCTCTTTTGCCTGAAAATTCCATAAATTCATTTACTAAGCTTGCAGATTAATTTATCAAAGCACATTCGAAATCTCAAAATGTCGAAAAAAGAATGGAAGATATCTTCAAAATCAAACAAGGGGAATCGGGGCTTCTTAGAGAGTTCGTGGATAGGTTCCGGCTTGAAAGAATGATGTTACCACGTGTACCAAACAATTGGGCAGCTATAGCCTTCACCAGTAATTTGAATGAAAAAAGCTCAGAAGCCACGAGGAGACTCAAGGAAAGTCTTCGTGAATTTCCATCAACAACATGGAATGACATTTACAACAGGTATAGCATGAAGCTAAGGATAGAAGAAGATATTATCTCACAGTTTTAAAAAGAGAAAAAGGTGAGTTCGAGACGAGCAGAAACCAAAAAAAGGTCGAGTAAAAATAGGTACGAACCATAAATAGGTCCAACGGGAAGATATTCACGATCAAAATAGGACAATTCAAAGTAGGATCATAGATCGAGGAATAGAGAGTCGGGTTCATCATCAAGGGTTGGGAATGATCAAAACACGCGAGAGTCATGGGATGATGATAGAAACTTGAAGGCAAGATTTGGCGATTATAATTTTAATGTAAGCACTTCCGAACTCGTAGCTGTTTTAAGAAACATGAGTGATTAGGTGCGGTGGCCAAACAAAATGAGATCAAATCCAAACAGGCGCAATCCTGATCACGAGTGCGAATTTAATAATGATCATGGTCATAAAATGGCAGATTGCAGATTGCTACATGGGGAAGTTGATCATCTATCGAAGGAAGTGTATCTCACGGAATTATTCAGTGAGAAAGGTAAGTACATATACATGAAGAATATGCAGGAGTCCCCTAAACCTCATTATCCCAAAAGGACTGTTAATGTCATAAGTGGTGAAGAAATCAATTGTGTAACGTACACAACATCAAATAAAGTTTCCAAAGTCACAATACCCGTAGGAAACATGTGCGACATGTCTTTGAAGAAGAAAGCATTATATTTGATGATGCAGATACGAATGGCGTGTTAACTCCACATAACGATGCACTGATAATATTTTTACTTATACATGATACTAATGTGAAATGAGTTTTGATTTATCCAGGTAGTTCCATCAACATTATTCTACTAAGAGTATTACATAAGATCCAAGCTGAAGATAAACAATTACCTAAGGCACATACTTTGTCTGGTTTTGACAATTCAAGCATTGTCACAAAAAGAGAGGTAATACTTACAACGTTCGCAGAAAGGTTGGTCGAAGATGTAAAATTTTAGGTGGTAGAGATGGAAATGGCATATAATATAATTCTCGGGAGACCATGGATCCACGATATGGATGCAGTTCCATCTACTTTGCATCAAGTTATCAAATTCCCAACATCATGGGGGATACGTCAAATCTGTGGAGATCAACAGACACCCAGGAGAATCAGATCTACAACAGATTCAAATATGAGAAACGAAGAAAATAGTAGTTAGAAAACCCAATTGAGGATACTACAACACAAGCCTTAGATGTGCACACAAGGCCCTATTCTATTCAAGAACTAGAGGAAAATAAAAATATTAAAATAACGATTGAAGAACTGGAGGTGGTGGAGTTGTTTTCACAATGGCCAGAAAAGAAAGTCTACGTCGGGGCCAACCTAAGCCACGACATGAAAGGTAAGTTGATTAAATTTTTTAAAACTAATGTAGATTATTTTTCCTGGTCCCATTCTTATATGATAGGAATACTGCCGGAAGTAATGATTCACAAGTTAAATGAAGATCCATCATATCCACCTATCAAACAAAGAAGAGAAAGCAAGAGACTTTCAAAAATCAGGTGATTCAAGATGAGGTTCAAAAATTATTAAAAATCGAGTCTATCTGCGAGGTAAAGTATCCTAACTGGTTAGCCAATAGTGTTGTAGTACCAAAAAAGAATGGCAAATGCCGAGTTTGTGTAGATTACACAGACCTTAATAAATCTTGTCCTAAAGATTCTTTTCCATTACAACATCTAGATCAACTAATTGATGTTACTGCATGACACAATTCGTTAAGCTTTTTAGATGCACATTCAAGGTACAACCAGATCAACATAGATCCCCTAGATGAAGAAAAAACTTTATTTATAGCAGACAGGGGGACTTACTGTTATAAAGTAATGCCTTTTGGTCTAAAAAATACTAGTGCAATGTATCAAAGATTGGTAACCAAAATGTTCCAAGAAAATTTAGGGAAACCAATGAACGTCTACATAGACGATATGCTCGTTAAAACTCAACATGCAGAAGACCATATACCGCACTTGTCAAACATGTTTCAGATCTTGTGAAAATTCAATATGAAACTAAATCTTGAGAAATGCGTTTGGGTTTTTTATTTCTAACTGTGGTATTGAAGTAAATCCCACACAGATTAAAGCCATTAAAGAAATTTTGGACATACTTACGAGTAAAAAAGAAGTGTAGAGGTGACAGGAAGAATTGCAGCTTTAGGGAGATTTATTTCCAAATAATTAGAAAACTATTTTAAATTCTTTTCAGCTCTTAAAAAGCAAGATCAGTTCGAATGGACTGAGTATTGTCAACAAACACTCAAAAACCTGAAGACATACCTTTCAAATCCACCGTTGCTCGCAAAACCAAAAGTTGGAGAAAGATTGCTCATCTATCTGGCTGTATGAGAAGTAGCTGTGAGTGATGTTTTAGTTCGAGAAGACCAAGGTAATCAATCTCCAATTTATATGTTAGAAAATCATTATTAGATGTGGAGATGCAGTATCCTCAATTAGAAAAGTTTGCACTTGCATTAATCATAGCATCTAGAAAACTAAGGCCTTACTTTCAATGTCACCTTATTGTCGTAGTAACTGCTTATCCACTCTGCAATATATTACACAAGCATGAGTTGTCAGGTATGTAAGCCAAATGGGCTATAGAATTAACTGGATATGACATCACATACCATCCCAGAACCACAATAAAATCTCAGGTGTTAGTAGATTTTTTAGCTGATTTTAGCAGAAAAAGAATTACAGGTGTTCAACGGGTCTAATCTAGGAGTTTGGAACTTATTTACTGATGGTTTGTCTAATGTGAAAGAAGCATGTTTAGGTATTATTTTGGTACCACCTATAGGTGAAATCATTCAACAAGCCATAAAATGTCATCCTATAACTAACAATGAGGCCGAGTATGAAGTAGTAATTCAGGATTAGAAGTGGCGCAAGAGCTTGGCATTAATCTTATTGTCATGAAAAGTGTTTCACAACTCGTGGTTAATCAAATGCTGGTGACTTATACAGTCAGGGAAGCATGAATGCAGAAATACTTAGAAAAGGTATGTGATTTGATTAGACAATTTCAAACCTGAAAAGTCACACAAATCACACAAATACCAAGAGACAACAATATCGAGGCAGATGCCCTAGCTAATCTCGCATCTGTGGCACATGTGGCGAGTAGTAAAAATGCTTCTGTAATTCATTTATTTCATTCATTACTCGATAAAAATGAGTTTAAGTTCAATAACTTCACCTGGTATTGGAGAAACGAGATTGTTGTTTTTTTTGCAGTACCGCCCTTGAAACAAGAAAAAAGCTCACGCGCTTCGAAAGAAGGCTACTCGATATTGTATAAAGCAAGTCAATCATTATAAAAAAATATTTGGTGGTCCCTTAGCAAGATGCCTCGGGCCTTCTCCAACTGAATGTTAATGAGAGAAATACACGGGGGGATTGTGGAAATCACGTAGGAGAAAGATCACTAGGAGGAATTATGGTTAGAGCATACTACTATTGGTCTAAAATGGAAGAAGAAGCGGATAATTTCATGACTAAATGGGATAAGTGCCAAAGATATGGTAACATGCATAGACCTGCGGAGCTATTACATCCGGTCATAGCACCGTGGCCTTTATAAAATGAAGAATGGATATCATGGGCCCACTACCACAAGCAAAAGGACAGGTAAAATTCTTGCTTGTACTCACTGACTATTTTACTAAATGGGTAGAAGCGAGAGCATTTAAACAGGTGCAGAAAAAGGAACCCAGAGATTTCATTTGGACAAATAGCATATGTAGATTTGGTGTGTCAAAGGAAATTGTGTGTGATAATGGCCCGTAATTTATAGGCTCTCAAATCATGGAATTCTTTCAAAGTTGGCAGATCAAAAGGAATACATCTACGCCATACCATCCAGTGGGTATGGGACAAGCTGAATCATTAAATAAAGTCATTGTCAACAATTTGAAGAAACAATTAGAAGAATCTAAAGGCAATTGGCCATAATTGGTATCTGTTGTTTTATGGGCATATCGCACTACAACAAAAACAAGCACGGTTGAAACACCATTTTCATTGGTATATGGAGTTGAAGCCTTAATTCTGGTTGAGATAGAGGAACCAAGCACGAGGTATACGCAAGTGTCAGAAGAATCTAATGAAGAATAAATGCGCATAAACCTTGACTTACTTGAAGGAAAACAAGAAGCTGCATTAATAAGAATGGCACCACAAAAACAAGTCATGGAACGATGTTACAATAAAGGCACGACTAAGATATTTCAAGATTGGGGACTTCGTACTCAAAAACGTTTTTCAATCCACGAAGAAAGCTAATGCGGGGAAATTAAGCCTGACTTGGGAAGGACCTTATAGGATTCGTGGTATCACCGAGAAAAGAGCATACGAGCTAGAAACATTGGATGGAAAGATATTACCTTCACATTGGAATGTCGTTCACTTGAAGAGATACTGTTTCTAAGGATTACCCACGGTCATGTATCCTCATTTTAAAATTCTATTTTTGAATTGTTAAAATATTACTAACAATTTTAGATGATAAGCAAAAAGCTAGCCCGTACTATATGATGAATCACGACTTGGAAGGCACATGGAATAAATTAAAATTCCCAGTCTAGGGTTACACCTATTTTGATAGAAATTGAGATAGGTTAAGTAGTCTTCATTTATATAATCTTACCTTTGAATCCAGTATGTTTATTCCTTTACAGGAAAAGGACCAAATAAGAGGAATAGTCAAGTACTTGAGATTTCATACTTCAAAGCTCAAACACTAGGGGGACTATATGATATACATAGACAAATGTATAAAGAAGGCAAAGAAGATTGAGAAATAATCAAAGTTCAAGCCCAAAAAGTTTACTAATTGAAAGAGTCAAGTACGGAGCAAGATTACAAGCCAAAGCCAAAAAAAAAAAAAACAAAAGGCAATGTAATGAAAACCTTGTGTATTATTCAAGTGAAACAAGGTTATGAATAAAAATATTGTGTATTATTCAATATACTGAAACAGGTTACAAGTAAAAACTTTGTGTTTGATTTCCTTTTTTAAAATTTGTTGTAACAAAAACACTTACTAAAAAGTTATAGAAGTTCTTTAAATACACGTAAGGTAGAAATTGACAAATTTCAGATAAAAACTTGTCAAGGTTATTCCAAAAAACATGTGTATTCCTATTTTTTTTTATTGTACATTAACACCATTATGAAGTTGAGATGTCTTCTTCATTAAGTGTTGAATATAAAAGGGTCCTCTTTTATAGAATTCATGATTGATTCAAGTATTAATGAAGTTAAAAAAAGCATTTTGAAAAATAAAAATGCAAGTTATTCAATTATTCAATAAGTTCTTAAAAATAAAGGCAAGAATAATCAAAACAGAAGTTCAAACAACAACGGGAAACTTCTTAATAATAAAAAGTTTAGACTAAGTATGAACTTAGTCATAAACTAAGAGTTGCTTATACAAAATGCCCCGAAAAAGGTCTGGGGACTTAATGTTTTCAAACCCTAAAAAAGGACCAAGGGTTGCAACCACATTCCACCAAAGAAGAAAAAAAATGAGCCACACGTCATTTAACTTGTCACTGAGGAGTTGAAGAAGGAACCAAAGCAGGGTCAGCAACAACTGATTCAACTTGACTTGAAGTAGTAGGAATACCAAATCATCTTCAACATTTCCAGAAGCTTCACCCACAGGAAAAGGAAAGTATTTGCTCTGCTGAGTCTTTTCAATAGTCTTTTTGATATTGGCTAACGCAGATTCCAAGTTAAAATTCTCCTGGCTAACTTCAACAAAGGTATCATGGAGAGAATTTAAAAATGCCGAACTCACTTTAGTTGCGGTTTTATCTTCGAGAATCTCATAATCTCTTTCCCATTCAAGAGTATCATTCTTAAGCTTCTCATTCTCAACCAATAATAAATTTGAAGAGAAACATGTGAACTTTATAAGAAACGAACTTTATCAAAAGATTCCCGAAGGTCTTCTTAAGTCTGAGTGAAAGTTTGCACGAGTTCACCAGCATCAGTTTCCTTCTTACGTAAGAGATCCATCAAATCTCTCATTTCTTCACTAGCCTTGGAGAGTTTCTCTAAAAAGGAAGCTTCAAGAAGATCTCTGTCTTTATTAGCTTGATTTGATGAAGCTCTTTCAACCGCCAATTCGAAAGTTAAAATTCGCAGCTGCTGCTCTAAAGTGTGTTTGTTCGCTTCTATCGCTTCCTTGTCAATTTGAAGACCCTCATAATGCTCTCTTCAGTTCTCTGTTGCAACTTGGTACTCATTCATCAACGGCTCCATATGAGAAACCCTTTTCATCATTTATGTACCAACAAGGTTGATCTAAACAAAAGAGAGGAAGAGAAAAAGGTAAGAGCCTTATAAAAAGGAACAACAAATCATTAAGAAGGAATACCTTCAACAATTATTGTAATATGTCATTTATCAAAGATAAGGAATTGTGACTCTCAAGCTTGGCCTTCTATTTTGGACCAATTAAGGATTTCAACCACATATCGGCCCCACCTGATTTTCTAAAAAAATTACCATCGGGAGCAACCTCGATGATAACCTGCTTCATAGCTCCACTTCTACTTGAGGAACCAACCTCAGTTTGTTGAACAATTGTAGGAGGAACTGTACGAGGAGTCATAACAGCCGAGGGAAGAGTAGTAGAATGAGTTGAAATAGAGGGGAGAAGAGCAGCAAAAGTAACAGCCACGACTGGCAAAGGAGGCACCACGGAAATGGGAGTTAAAAAAGAAGCAAGGGGTGCTTCATCGGAAACTGGTCCTAAACATTCATTGCCAAACCCGCGGATAAAAATCTGCTCTACAGAATCATGGGTAGCAACGAGGGTATCGTCATCAGAAATCACCAACGAGGCTTCAACATGCTCGGTGAGAGGAGTAGAAAGCGGGGGATGCTTCATCATCTGAAATCCGTCTTCTAGCCCGTGGCCTTTTTATTAAATAACCCTAGTCTTGTTCTTCCTCCTCCCCATAGTCTTTATCGGGAGCAGCTTTCCTTTTCGATAAAGATCCCAAAATTATTTCTTGGGGCCTTTCCAAAGAAATTCGGGAAGCTACGACAGCTCAGCACTAATACCTCGTGCTGCAAATCCTGATAAAAAGAAGGAATAAAATAAATTCTGGAAGAAACAATAAGAAAAGTTATAAAAAAGACTCTTACCGTGAGTCTTCACTTTCCAACCAAATCGTTGAGAGAGAATTTTCCAAGATCTACCCTCCATCGGGGCAGTATTTAATAACTTTCCTACCCAACCACGAAAATTGAGAATTTCATCAACAACTCTCATGGTTACTGAAAAAAAAAGGAAAATTAAAATAATGATCATCAAAATTGAAGGAAAAAGATACAAGAAAGATATTAAAAAGAAAACTCACGTGCAAAATTCCATTTCTTAGAGAAAGGAACATTTTCCTCACCCACTAAACTTACAGTGGAGGTAACAACAAACCCGGCGTACCAGCCATGGTCTTTGTCATCTTTTGGACTGACCAAAACTCTTTTGCTTCTTGCCAATAAAGTAAAAAATCCTTGGTGAAAGAGTCTGGGAGAGTACATGTGAATTAAATGGGATAAAGTAAAAGGAACACCAGCCATGTTGGTTAAGTGCCTTAAACAGGCAACAACCCTTCACACTATAGGGTCAATTTTACCTAAACAGACGTTGAAACAACAATAGAATTCGAGGATATAAAGTTCAATAGCGGGTTTGAAACCTAAGGTGAAAGGGTATGTATAAACAAAGGAAAACCTAACTAAATAAGAGGTGATTCTTTGGTTCGCATTGAGAATTATTATAGGGAACGCATGGCTCCAATGACAATCTTTACGAACTAAAGAAATCAGACCTTTTATAATATGATTTGTCTAGATATCAACATGATCTTAAGAGGGCAATTGGTTTCTTAGGGATTCTCTATCATTATATAAAGATAGTTCCGCAGGAACAATTTCCTCTACTAAAGGTTCACGAAGGGGTTGAAAGGGTTCTTGATCTCTAGAAGATCTTTGAGAAAGAGAACCTTTAGTTCTAGATGGAGGAGTAGAACTAGACGATGGTAGAGAAGAATGTCGTGCGGATAAAGACCCTACGTTACGAAGTCTACCTCCTCTCGTGCTCCTAGAAAGAGCAATACGAAGGGTATCAAGAATGGGGACTCTTCTAGGGTTAGGGTTTGATGAAGATATGATAGTACGAGGAAGATGGGAACAAGAAATATTCTGAAAACTTTGAACTTTATGGGAGAAAGACAAAGATGAAAACTATATTTATACTTAGAAGCAACCGTCAAAGGAAAAGGTACAATGATGGAAACATCATGATGAGAACTTTCATCTCGTAATTGGAAAAACCGTAAAAAGGCCTTAATAGGCGCTGAGAAATTGCAAAACCAATCAGAAGATACCACGTGTAATGGGCACTAAATGAAAGTGAAAAATCAAGCGTCAAGGGAATTAATGGTGGTAAATATTCCTACTTTAATAAAATTCACTTCCCAAATATTCGATTGATGAATAAATGGCAAGTGGAAGAATATCTATATTGGGAAAAATTATGTTCATGTATATTGGATTCAATTTTGAACTGACTTGTCATAACACGTAGATTGAGCAAAGAACGAGGGCCAGCACGGAATAAAGAGACACGAGTTACAACAGACACGAGTAAAGAATCAAGAGATTCGATGCTCGCACCTCTTTACCGGCTCAATGCTCGTACCTATTTACAGACACAATGCTCATAGCTCTTTATGGTCAAGAATCAAGATAGGGGAAATGAACCTGATAACAAAAGAGGGTACATATATAGTATTTGTATTGAGTTACAGTGATTATCATTTATAATGTAGCATTAAATTCATTTGATTGTCTATAATGGCCTTATTATGACAAAGGAAAAATGTATATCTTAGAGATAGCTATAAAAAGGAGAAGACTCATCATTTGTATACACACAAATCATTGAAATATATTGATTTACTTTGCTTTCTTCGGTTCATCTTATTATTAGAAAAAATCTATTTATTTTTATTCATTTTTTGATTATCAGTAACCCGAGTACTTCTAAAATAAAGCTTTGACCGAAATTTTATTTTTGGTTAAACAAACATCTTGCTAAGACTTCTTATATCTTTCTGAGAAATTTTAGTTAGGATAAATGTTAATTATGCATAAGGTTTTCCATTTTGATTGAAATATTAGTATATCTCTAAGAGTTAATCTTTTCATAATAACATAAACATTGGTTCAAACGTATACATAAATTTATTGTGACAACCCAAAGGGGTCATTACCTGTTTTTAATCGAATTCTGTGTCTTCGAGGCCTTGAATACCTCATTAGGGTTACCTTGATTTTCGTGTTCAGTGCGGGCGCGTAGCCGGAAAGTTTATATGTGAAATTTTCTGAAAATACTAAATGTTGTTAGTAAAATGAATAGATTTGACTTTGGTCAATATATCGGGTAAACGAACTCGGACCTGTAATTTGACAGTCCCGGAAGGTCCATAGGAAAATATGGGACTTGGGCATATGCCCATAATCGGATTCCGAGGTCCCAAGCCCGCGATATGAACTTTTAAGTGAAACTGCTTTCTAAAAAAGTTTAAAGAAAATTGAAGTGAAATCTAATTTGAAAGTAATGATATCAGGCCCGTATTTTGGGTTCTGTGTTTAGTACAAGTCTCATATATGATTTGGAATTACTCCTGTAAAGTTAGTTAAAAGCGGACATCGTTTACGCGATCCGGACCCTCATTGGGAAATTTATGCATAAAAAGGAGTTTTGAGAAATTTCCTTCATCTTGAGGTTCAATTCGATGTTCAAATGTAAGATTCTTTTGAGGTTGTGTGTATACTTGGATTAGAGTTTTGAGGGCTCGGGGGAGCATCGAGTAGGTTCTGGGATGTCTTAGTCTTAAAAAGTCAGATGTGTAGGTTCAAGAATTTGACATGTCTCTGAACCCTCTAGCGCAGCCTACGAGAAATTGCGTGCGGCCGCGGGACTTCGCGCGGTCCGTGGTTTGTGTTGTGCGGCCACAATCGGCCTGGTGCGGTCCGCACTGGGCAATAATCTGCAGGCCTTCAGAAAGCCTGTACGGCAGCGGTCCTTTTTGTGCGGTCCGCACGGGGAACTTCAGAGGGATATAAATACACATGAAAAAATTTCAGTTATTTTATACTTTTTAAAACCCCAAAACATAAGAAGTGATTTTCCAAACAATAAATTTTCTCCAAAACGATTGGTAAGTGATCTCTAACTCATTTTCTTCACTTCTTAATATCTTTTAACATGATTTCAACTTCAAAGCAATGATTTTCATGGGAAAATTGGGTATTTTAGGTAAGACCTAGATTTTCTAAAAATTAGGGAGTTGGACCTCAATTTGAGGTCTGATTTCAAAACAAATCACATATTTGGATTCGTGGAGGAATGGATAACTGGATTATGGTCTGAACCTCGAGTTTCGACCCGTGGCCCCGGGGGAATTTTTGAACTTTGGAGGTAAAACTTTGTAAAACATATTTTCATGCATCGAGGTTGATTCACTTAGCGTTTCTTAATGAGATTTAGTAATTTATGACTAGATTCGACCGGATTGGTGGTGGAACTAAGAGGTAAAGCTATAATTGAGGCTTGTGTTGAATTCAAGGCATCGAGGAAAGTGTTCGATCTAACCTTAGCTTGAGCGATTAGGAGTTGAGTCTTATGTGCTAATTGCTCTTTGTTGAGTACGACGTATTGGCATGGTGACTAGTATCTATACGTTTGTATCAAGCATAACCGTGAGTTCTAAGTTGGGAGTTGTTGTATTCTTAAATGATATCATGTATGCCTTAACCAATGATTTATCGTATCGAGCAAAGATTTGTTCATCCTTGTAGATCCTATTTATGATTTAGCATCTCCATTAATCAAACAGAGTTAAGGTTGGTCATAGCTGATTCTCCCTCGTTGGAATGATTATTTCTATATTGTTGTTCTCTTGCCGGGAAGTTATTATGTTACTTTGTTCCTTTGCCGGGATTTCTTGTGACTATGTGATAATATGAAATGGGCTCGGGTGATACGCCTACCACGAGATATAATGAAATGGGAGCGGGTGGTATGCCTACCACATGATATTGAAATGGGAGCGGGTGGTATGCCTACCACAAGATATTGAAATAAAAGCGGGTGGTACGCCTACCACAAGATATTGAAACGGGAGCGGGTGGTATGTCTACCATAAGATATTGAAATAAGAGCGGGTGGTACGCCTACCACAAGATATTGAAATGGGAGCGGGTGGTATGTCTATCACGAGATGTAATGAAATAAGATCGGATGGTACGTCTGCCACGAGCTGTAATGAAATACGACCGAGTGGTACGCCTACCACGATACTTATGAAATGGGAGCGGGTTGTACGCCTACCACGCGATATGAGAAATGGGACCGGGTTGCACACCTACAACAAGATTGAAACTGAAAGTGAAAGTTGACTTTATTTTTCTTTACCTGCGTTAGAAGTTAAATTACCGTTTTTCCTTATTGTCCTTAATGTTCTGTTTACATGTCATCCCCACATATGTTCCCCTTCCCCAGCTATAAGTGCTTATTACTTCTTTACTTTCCGCCATATATTATATAATTGCACTGCCTTATCTGGAGTTTGGTCCTAACATCGTCATTACTTCATCGGGGTAAGGGCAGACATTTACCAGCACATGTGGTCGGTTGTGCTGATGCTACACTCTGTGCTCTTTTGTACAAATTCAGGTGTCGGAGTAGCATTTGAGCAACAATATTAGATCGGGAGCCAGCCTTCAGTCCACCGAGACACCGAGGTAGCCTTGCCGACGTCCACAGTCACGAAGTCTCCTCTATCTTGCTTTTCATTTTGTTATCTCATGCATTCCGAGATAAACAATGTTATATTCTTTTCAAACGGTTGTGTGTAGTACTCTTAGTGGTTCGTGAGTATGTGACACCGGTTCTTGGGTAGAGACTATGTTGATTTTTGCTCGTTTTATTCTTCAGATTCTTTAGCTTAAGACTTCCACTTATTTATTTTATTCCGTTGTTTAGGACTAAATCAATTATGAAAAGATAGATAAAGATTAGCTTACCTAGCTCTCATTAATAGGCGTCATCACGATTTCCAAATGCGGGAATTCCAGGTCGTGACATTTATTTTGTAGGAAATTAAATTTTTTAATCTACGAGTAGATTACTGCACATTATTTTGAAACAACTGAAGAAACCCAAGGAAGATTAGTTTGAGATAAAGGAAGTACTTGTGGCACATAGAGGTCTAGCTTGTCGATAATTATAAAATTTAAGGAACTTGGATCTTCCATTAATATATTGATGGCATTAACATTGAGCTCTATAATCAGTGCTTTGTAATGAAATTTGTTTTGCCATCTAAAAGGTTGTTTGTTTGGATGGTTGCACCTATGATCAGCAGCACGAGACAAAAGAGAGATAAGCACGAAAAGAAGTCTTCCATACAAAGATCTACCACATGAATTAATATTATCCTCCGCATAACTAACAGGAAGAGGAATTAAGCTATCGTCCTGTACACCGTATCAACATTATATTACATGGATCGTGTTAGTTTTTTTATGTTGAAAAAATTTATATTATGGACTTATTATTATAATTGATAATAAGGTAATAACTATTTTCACATTATGCACAATGAAGATATGTGGGTTAATAGACGTAAGGTACCTGTAAAGAATACAACAACAACAATCCAGTATAATTCTAATTAGTGGGGTATGAGGAGGGTAGTGTGTACGCAAAACTTACCCTTACCCTTGGATAGAGAGGTTGTTTCCAAATAGACCCCCGGCATCCTTCTCTCCAAGAACTTCTCACCTTGCTCTTGGAGAGACTCGAACTCACAACCTCTCGATTGGAAGTGGGGGTTGCTTACCATCAGGGCAACTCCTCTTGTCTTACCTGTAAAGAATACGAACACCAAAAAAGCTTTTAACTTTTTGTCGCCTATAAACTCTGTAATATAGTAATAGCCCAATGATGTAGTAAGGTAGAAGAAAATCAGCAGGAGAGTAAGAGAAATTGTGGCATAAATCAGCCAAATATCAGGGGGAAAAATAATATCCAGCCAAATCATTAATCGCATATTCGTACATCTATTTACCAAGTGTAACTATAACCTATGTAAATATTAATGACTCTACAATTTCATAAGAAACAGATAAATTATTCGTAAGACTCGTCGCCCTTTGTTTTTACATATTATTTGTCAAAATTCTTAAAGCCTATACTGACTATGCTTTTAGGGAGATCGATTTTAGATTCTTTTACTTATACGCCGTTATTCACATGAGACCGAAAATTATAACACGGAAGATCGATAAACAAAAATAAAAATTTCTTACATTTCAATTATAATTGATCTTAAGAGATCATTTCCTCCAACAGAATATTGCATTTTGTGTAGCATCTTTGTCATGTTTAAAGTTTATGAACTTCAATTATTGTTAGAAATATATTATTTCGACAGAAATTTAATTTGATATTAAAGTGAAAAATATAGTAGTCGATAATTGTTTTCCATGTAAATTCAACACATGATTGGTCAATCATAATTCTTGAGGTTTGAGATAAATAGTAGGTACATTCCCTATCCGTCCGAATTCTCATGATCAAAGTACCACTTTCACCTTTGGGAACTTGTATTATAAAGGCATTATAATAAGAATAGTAAGTTCTATTCTTCAAGGTATAGTTGCCACTTCCCAAATATAACTTCATCCCTATCCATTTCATTTTCATTTTTCTCTTTTCTCCATGTACAAATACTTTTTACTAATTTATAATTTTGTAAATAACTTTAATGATATATTAACATTTTAACCAAAAAATTGCTTCTCGAGATCAAGACTTTTATATATGAAATGCATAAACTATTTATTATCAGTTTCAGTACTTCTTTTCAAATTCTAACTGCTTATTTATAACCAAAAAGTATTTCCAGCATCTAATGCATATCAGTTACTTTCAATCAGCTAATATCCTTTTGTTTTATTACAAAACAATATTAACATTATTTATATGTAAGTCCATAACATATATTAAGAAAATATATCATGAAATTAAAGGAGTGAACAAAAGAAAGATCGATAATATGGAGAGTAAAATATGAACTTGAACAAAGGTCATTGAAATATGAGGGGAAGAATGTTTATTGTTCAAAGTTAGAGAAAAAAATTATTTTTAAAGCAAAGTTGGAGGTATAAATGATTTTCATTCATTTTAAGAAATTACTTTGCAATAATCCATTACTTCTATTTTTGAGGTAGATGACCACAATGTCCCTTGACTATTATCATAGGGGGTACAGTTGTCGTTCTCGAAACCTCAATGGCCTATGTGCAACTTCCTAAAGCTCAGGAATTGGCATAGGTAAGAGAACTTTATCTTTCATATGCCAATGATTGCAAAGAAGACCATCAAAGTGAGGAATTCAAATTCCCTTTTTCAAAGATGAAATGAATTATTGAGGCATTGATCTGTTAAAACTATAATGGATTCTACCTTTATTTAAAACGTTGGCAAGTAGTAAACCTAATCATGTTTCCCTTTATCTCCCTAAATTTAAATTTTATATACTGATTGCATAAAATATTTTTACACGATCTTATCATTGAAATGAAAATTATAAGTAATTATATTTTATAGCATTAATTAGTAGCTTAGAATAGATTGTAACGATGGTTTAAAAATAGGAATTTTTACCTATTATAACAAAAATTGACACTTTATTTTTTTTAAATAAATATCATTTAAAAAAAATTATATTTTGTAGATACCTTTTAAGATTTATAGTAAATTATTTAATTTTGGTTATCTCTTAATCCTAAGCCACTAAATACGCTAACCAGTTACGCTTTTTTCTTTTTCTCTCTATTTTGATACATCACATTCTCTCTCCCCTATTCCATTAAAATTTCTGATCTCCTTCTTCTTCCACCGGATTTGTACAAAGCCCACTTGAGAAAAGCTGATTTCAACCATATAATTTCAAAGGATTTCATGCTTCCTTTGAGTTGCTCGATTCGTCGAACGAAGAATTGATGCAATTTGAAGTCCGGGGGAATTTATCAGATTTCGAACTTTACAATCTTAACAAGCCCGAAGAGATTCCAACAAGGGGAGTTCATCCTTTTCTCCTTAAGAAGCCTGGCAACACTGCCCATAGGTAATGAGAGGATGTGAAAGGGGAAACCAAAGCAGTCCTTTTCAGCCTCCGCAAATAAATTTTCTGTCATCTTCAATATAAGATTCAAGCTTTAACATAGTTCTTATCTGCCACCATTGCTCTAAAGCGAATTCGTCGATAATTAGGGTTTGTTTTTAAACAAAGATGACGGAGTTTGGGGCTGAGCAACTTAATTTTCTATAATATATTTTTATGTATTTCATTGTTTTTTTCATTGTAATTCAATATATCTCGTTGTATTTCATTGTATTCACTGTCTTTTTAATTGTATTTCAATGTATCCTGTTTTATTTATGTATTTTATTGTATTCACTATCTCGCTATATGCCATGAATGTATTCATATGTTTTTTTAATTAATATAATTTATGTATTCAGATGTATTATATAATTTCTCTGAAGATTGCTATGTTTTAAGGTATTTTTTGGTTGAGAATCTTTTTTATAACTGAAAATATAATTTTTGTGTGTTATAATTGAGTTTGTTAAGTTATATTAGGAGTCTATTATGTTAATTGATTCACTTTCTGTTTTAAAAATAGTGTAATCCCCTATTTCACGTCGTGAATACAGTCTAATACAATAATTTGTCCAGCTGTAATACCATGGTTCACTCCATGAATACAATCGAATACACTCGAATACAACAACTGATTAGCTGGACTTCCTTGATTCGCCCCTATTTTTGCTATTGTATTCATGAATACAATAGCTTAAATACATCTTATAACCACGAAAAATGTATCTATAATCCGTAATATAACAAATGTGTTAAGAATAGAACTCTAATTAGGGTGAATGTCTATCTTATAGAAGAGTTTTACTTTGAGGCTAAGCCATTTATCTTCCTATAAATAGAGGGGTCTTACCCCATTGTAAATTATCCCAAAATATCAATAAGAATTCTCCTCTCCCTACCTTGCTCTGCAATATTGTTCTTGTTCTTGTATTATTTTATAACACGTTATCAGCACGAGTCTCTAACCATCACGGTACGTTATCTTCTTATACGAGTTTGCCGGCTGGTTTACCACGCTGACCTTCTTTGCACGTTCAAACACATAATATAGTTGTTAGAAATTAAGGTTCAATCCTTATCCTTCTCTTATTTATTGGGTTAATGGTAGTGTTAAGAATGATATTAGCCTTATATTTAATTATGTTTGTTTATTGTCTGAGATTTGTGAATCAGTGCTACTTTGTTTAAAATAAATAACTCTTCCGCTTCAAGATGATGAATTCCGCTTCAGGTATGTCTCTTATGACGACTATATATAAAATTATCATGTTCATGATCCTGGTATGAATTATAGTTTACGCTAATATGTGGTATCCGAGCATGATATTTGAACTGGAAATCTTTCTTTACTAGTACAACTGAAATCACCGTGGCTTTAGTTAAGAACAGTTTTCAGCGAAACTGTAAGAACATATTTATTTTCTCATGATGTGTAAATAAGTAGAATTGAGAATTTAATCTCTAAGCCAACGAGATTAGAAAATCTTTGACCAATGATTTGCATTCGTTCAACACCTGTTAGCCCATCATGAGTTTAAAATCAAAGTTCTTTGAATCTAAGATATATTAATCTACTTGATTCCTAGTTTATCAATTTCAAGAAAAATATGAGTACCAGAATTTAATTTTTGTGTGGTGGTGACTTATTGTTTGTTTACATGGTGATCATATCGTCCCTTAATTATTAACCATATCAGTTTCGGCCTAGATTGTTTGTAATACATTATTGTTTATGTTATGAAATATTATACTTTGTAGTGGATGTCTATAACTCCTAAAGAAATTACTCCCACTACTCTTCTCCATTATGTAGATAATCCCCACTACTTCTCGCCATTATTGTTGTAACTCCCATACCTTCATAATTTACCCATGATCTTCCTCCATTATCTCAAATACTTAATGACATACTTATGAAATTCTTTTGGTCTACCTTTATGTTGTACTATAAATAGAGGATGAAAACTCATTTTGTAATACACTTGGATACATGAATCAGTACTTAAGGCATGACTATGTATATTATTTTAAATTATCTGTTTAACTGATTCATGTACCACACATACGATATTCAATGAGAAGAAATATTTCTCTCATTTAAGTATGTGTAAGGCAGATGTTACTACAATTTCTGGTAGTAGTAAATTGATTGAAGGCTCCGGAAGAGCAACTATAACTCTGCCTAAAGGAACAATATTTATCATACAGAATGCAATGTTCTCCTCCAAGTCCAAGAGAAACTTGTTGAGTTTTAAAGATATCAGTCAAAATGGATATCATATTGAGACAATAGATGAGAATAATCTTGAATATCTCATTTACTCATGAAAACGAGGCTAACCACTCGGTTTAGGGTCACGCCATTTTGCATGCAGCAATGCTAGTTCGTCTCAGACCGACGAATTATCACAAATATTCCCCGTTGCAATTAGTTTTGGGTCATGAACCTAATATATCCCATTTAAGAATTTTTGGATGCGCAGTATATGTGCCTGTAGCACCGCCATATCGCACCAAAATGGGTCTGCAAAGAAGGTTAGGAATATATGTTGGGTTTGAATCGCCCTTCATTATTCGCTACCTCGAAACATTGACAGGGGATTTGTTCACTGCACGATTTGCAGACTGTCAATTCGATGAGACACTTTTCCCAAAATTAGGGGGAGAAGTTGGTGAAACCAAACGGGAAATTTTGTGAAAAAATCCATCATTATCTCATCTTGATCCACATACCTCTATTTGTGAAAAAGATGTGCAAAAGATTATTCATTTGCAAAGAATAGCAAATCAAATGCCAGACGCATTTACGGATTTGAAAAGGATAACAAAATTACATATCCTCGTAGAGAATGTGATAGCAGTATGTGATAAGTCTGAAAGAAGACAAAATTATTACCGTGAATGTATCAATGTATATCGACATGGCAATAGACGAAATTATAATCGTCATCATTGTGATAATGAGAATAATAAAGATTCTCAAAATAATCTTTCACTTTATGAAAGTAATATTTGACATGAGATTTTATATAGCACATACAGATGATTATGATCCATTTATGGTGTGAATGTGATAACATATGATTTATGAATACATATTCATTCTTGGAAGAATATGAATGTGCTAGTGGTAGTGAATATACCACATCACCTCTAGAAGGAGGTTTGAGATGATATATGAAAATAATGTCATTATTATGGCATGAATGATCATTGGTCACGTACCTATTGTACGCCAAAATATTTTGGAAATATGATTATTAAAGGACAATGATAATACAAGAAACATATCTTGCATATAATTTTGACCATGACCATAATGGTATAACTTTCTCTTTAAAGGAGATATTCACCACATGGATGTTGATGAATTTGTGGTAGTACAAAATTAATTGAGAGCTCTAGAAGAGCCAATTATTACTATGTTGGAGAAACACAATTGATTACCAATAAGGTATTGTGTTGTGGTAAGTCTCAAAGAAACTTATTCAGTTTCCAAAGTATATGTGAAAGTGGTTGATTATATTGAGACTATAAATAAAGGAAAGATTTGATATCTTCTATTACTACAACTTGTAGCGGGATAATTTGTATATGAAAAGCTACCCGCTTCATTCTCTAGTTTGTACTACACAAACAAAAGAATGCCACAATAAAGTGGATATTTATTGGTATAAAAACCCATATCATAATAAACTTGAAGTTTATTGATAATTGCACATGTCATGGTGTAAATTTGAAGTTTATCAATATTGATAATTTATTCAATTGGCATTCGGGTTAGCCATATCAATTTAAGTATGATGTGCATTAATAGAGAATTCACATGGGTAAATATTAAAGAACTAGAAAGTTCTTTACGAATTCTCTTGTATTACTTGTTCTCATTAATTAATAGACCAACTAAAGAGTTCGGGTTGAATCCCATAAATTCTGGAAATATCAAAGGTGAATATGGGCCCATTCACCTGCCATGTATACCACATATGATGCATCTATGATATGGTTACATGTGCGATTATTATTAACCTGCAACCTGGCCGGTGCTTGCGAGGTAAATTGCTCAGTAATCTAATCTCGAGCATAATTTTCAGATTTTCTATTCAAGATAGTTCATCTTTATAAGTTGGTTTACATCATAGTTGGTTTAGCAAAATAATTTATTGAATGCCTCCATTTAATAGCTAAATTATTGCTTATGAGAACAAAGTTATCTATATCAATTTGATATACGCTATACACGAGGGTATATTATATTCTCCCCTCACAAGTGGTTCAGGGTCAGGAACCAAATAATTTCATCTTATTATTATTAATGTGCTGTGTATATTAACATGATAATGCACAAAGATGATTTTCTAGAGTTGAGGAAACAAGTTAGTTTTCCTAACATGAGGGGGAGACATGATAAACACTAGAGAAAAGGTTACATGGGATGAATTATCATTTGTATATATAGATCCTCGAATATCATAATATGAACCTGAAGTTCATAAAAGGATAATTCAATTGCAACATATTGCAAAGCATGCCATACGCATTTGCTGACCCAAAGAAAGTAACTATATTCTCACTGCAAATGCTCATATTAAGTCCTAGAAGGACAAAGTCTTTGATACGCTTAAAGCGTATAGACAAATCGGTTTCAAAAGAACTTCTTAATAAAGAAGATGAGCAAATTATCAAAGTGATCATAATAAGGAGGCAAGTGATCTAGAAGATCACATGACATAACACTTCATAAAATTTCATGAGAGATTCAGGTACCTGAATGTATGAATGAAGAGATCTCCATGTTATGTCTTTATGAAAATTTACTGGAACCGATATAAAATGTTCGTCGACGACATCTATGATAGCGCTAAATATCGATGAGGATCTTATGTTTGTCGAATACAAACAAAAATATTGGCCAAATGGAAGAGATACAATTCAAGTAGAATTGATTCCATATGAAAAACATGTAATTTTGGACATGTAGTTCGAATACTTGAAAGTATAAGGTCAATGGTATGTGTAATCAGTTTTCGATATCTTATTTGTTTAGCATGACATGAAAACTTGATATGCATCTAAAGTCTATGATATGACTTATATGACTTAACTTATATGACAACCCATGAAGGATTTAAGTTGCTTGAAGAATCTACAATTCTTGATCTTGAGGTACCACTTCCTTAATGCAATTTATGCACAAATATATCTTGCTATAACTATGATAATATGATGGCGAGGATATCTCTATGGAAATATTGAAGAGCCATTCCACGATATTTGTGAAGACATTATATATCTATCACGAGTTATGATTTCAAGGTGCAAATATTCATTATAGTTAATATGACTGATTTATTTATCAAATCTCTACTAACGATCTCTTGAAGCTAGTACACAAGATTGGGATGCGAAGACTCAAGGATGTGAATTGATGCTCTCTTCAGGGGGAGTTAATGCGCGTTGCACTCTTTTTCCCTTACAAGGTTTTTGTCCCACTGGGTTTTCCTTGCAAGGTTTTTAACGAGGCAACCAATAGGCGCATTTCTAAATATGTGTACTCTTTTCCCTTTTCTAGAATTTTTTTCCCATTGGGTTTTATTTCAGTTAAGGTTTTAACGAGGCACATTATTTATTGAGTAGACATTCAAGGGGGAGTGTTAAGAATAGAACTCTAATTATGGTGAATGTCTATCTTATAGAAGAGTTTTACTTTGAGGCTAAGTCATTTATCTTCCTATAAATAGAGGGGTCTTACCCCATTGTAAATTATCCCAAAATATCAATAAGAAGTCTCCTCTCCCTACCTTGCTCTGCAATATTGTTCTTGTTCTTGTATTATTTTATAACAAAATGGTATTTATAACTGACAATTTACTACTAAAAGATAGTGCTTTATGAAAATCTTTCTTAAAAATAATCATTATATAATCCATTAATGTAACTTACTAGATATGGGCTGCACGTGCTGAGCACGGGCCTAACATATGATTCAATGTGTTTTTTAACATGTTAGCTTCATAACAATGAAATTCAAGAAGATAAATTTGGGCTAGTAACTTGCGTATGCTACATATAAACTAATGAATAATATTGGCGAAAGTAATTTGGATCAAATTTATTGCTATTTTGTGAAAGATAACTGAACACTAATCTCCCAAACTAATTTGGCTAGTAGCAATAACCCTATCTTAGAAAAACTGAAAATTATGCTAATAAATAGTCAAGTATTGTAAAAGCTAAAAGAAAGAGAAATCATGAAACATAAATATGCCATGTTTAAGAAAATGCCTAGATATAGGTGAAAGAGTAATTATATTTGTAATGCATATATTCCCTTTTCGAGCTTCCCTACAGTGATTCAAAAAGAACACAATGGAACACCACCCAAGAATTTAAGTGCAAATTTATTTCTAACAACTTACTGATTTAAGCTTATTTGTCTTGCATATAAGAGTGTAAAAAATGGGACAAAAGCTATTAAATTTTAATCATAAGGGAAATGAATTTGTACACAATAAAAAACAGCAATTTGAGGAAAAAGAATCATCTTGTTAAGGAACTTATCTTTTAAACTTTTCCTTGATGATGCTCTGGACTTATTAACTCTTACTTAATGAGATTTTGAACTTATAAACCCGTATAAACCATAATGAGAGACTTCTTACCTAAGGAAAATATGTCCCGCGAAGATGTTGCATTTGAAACTTCTTAAATAGGCTAGTGGATCCAAACAACAATATATCCTACATCTGGAAGATGAATTATCTTCACTAGAAATTTGATATATTTTGGGAATATAAAGTCATTTACCAAGAAAATCTCACCAAATAAAAATTGCAATTTGAAGGGAGCTCTCTGCAAATAAAAAATATTAACAACAACAACAACTACTACCCAGTATAGTCCCACAAAGTGGGGTCTGGGAAGGGTAATATGTAGACAGGCCTTACCCCTACCCCGAAAGGGCAGAGAGGCTGTTTCCAATCGACCCTCGGCTCAGTGAAGGAAACGAAAAAACAAAAACAAAAACAAAAGAGCATTAGTAACTTCAACAGAAGTAGCGTAAATAATTATCTAAACACAAGAACCATAAAGAAAATAGCATGCAATAATATCTGACAACAACAACAACAAATAACTACCATAAGGGAGACACAATCCAATACACAAATCATCTATAGATAGCCCTGCCAAGCCTCACCCAGCCCCGGGTGAGGAGTACGAAAAACCCTAGGGGCTCCTATTCTACAACCCTGATACTAGACCTCCAGACTTTCCTATCAAGGGCCATGTCCTCAGAAACCCACATCCTAGCCATGACATGCCTAATCACCTCTCCCCAGTACCTCTTAGGCCTCCCTCTGCCTCGCCGAATACCGACTATCGCCAGCCGCTCATAACTCCTCACCGGGGCATCAGGACTTCTCCTTCGCACATGCCCGACCACCTCAGCCTCACTTCTCGCATATTCTCATCCACTGGGGCCACCCCCACCTTCTCTCGAATAACTTCATTCTTAATCTTATCTTGCCTGTTGAGCCCGCACATCTACCTAAGCATCCTCATCTCCGCAACCTTCCTTCTCTGAACATGAGAGTTCTTCACTGGCCAACACTCTGCCCCATACAACATGGCAGGTCTAACCACAGCTCTATAAAATTTCCCCTTGAGTTTCTGTGGAACTTTCTTGTCACACAGGACTCTTGAAGCAAGCCTCCACTTTGACCACCCCGCTCCTATACGATGAGTGATGTCCCCGTCAATCTCTCCATCCCCCTGAATTACCGACCGAAGATATCTGACACTGTCCCTCTTGGGGACGGCCTGAGATCCAATCATCACGTCTCTACCTACTTCGCTCGGCTCGGCGCTAAACTTGTACTCCAGGTATTCAGTCTTAGATCTGCTTATTTTGAAACCCTTAGACTCGAGAGTCTGTCTCCATACCTCTAATCTCTCATTAACACCAACCCTCGTCTCGTCTATCAAGACTATGTCATCAGCAAATAGCATACACCAAGGCACATTCCCTTGAATATGTCGGGTTAGAGCATCCATCACCAAGGCAAACAAGAGAGGGCTAAGCGCCGATCCTTGATGGAGCCCCATAACCACTGGAAAATGGTCTGAGTCACCACCCACCGTCCTAACCCTAGTCTTAGCTCCACCGTACATGTCCTTGATTACTCTAATGTAGGCTTATGGCACGCTCTTCACCTCTAAGCACCTCCATAGCACCTCCCTTGGGACCTTTTCATACGCCTTCTCCAAGTCGATAAGCACCATGTGTAGGTCCTTCTTCTTATCCCTGAACTGCTCCACCAACCTCCTAACAAGGTGGATAGCTTCTGTAATGGAGCGACCCGGCATGAAACCGAACTGGTCCACAGATATAGATGTCATCTCCCTCACCCTTGCCTCGATCACCCGCTCCCAGACCTTCATGGTGTGACTTATTAATTAGATACCCCTATAGTTGTCGCACCACTGGATGTCACCTTTGTTCTTGTACAAGGGCACCACTGTACTCCACCTCCACTCCTCCGGCATTCTATTAGTCCTGAAGATCGCATTGAACAACCTGGAGAGCCACTCCACTCCTGACCTACCCATGAATTTCTAGAACTCCATCGGGATCTCGTCAAGCCCGGTCGCTCGACCCCTAGTCATCCTCGCAAAGCCCCCATGACCTCCTCCGCCCTAATGCGCCTGCAGTACCCAAGGTCTTTATGCTGCTCCGAATGCCCCAGCTCCCCTAGCTCTATGTTACGATCTCCCTCCTCATTAAGCAAGTCTTGAAAGTACGCCTGCCACCTCTGCTTGACTTGAGACTCCCCCATCAGAACTCTACCATCATCGTTCTTGATGCACCTAACTTGGTCAATATCACGCGCCTTCCTTTCCCTTTCTTTAGCTAACCAGAATAACTTCATGTCCCCGCCTTTCTCCCCTAATTCCTCGTACATGCGGCCAAACGCCGCGTTTTTGGCTTCCGTAACTGCCATCTTTGCTTCTTTCCTCGCCGCCTTGTAGGTCTCCCTGTTCGCTCTCCGTTCTTCCTCACTTGTGCTCCCTGCCATCTTAGCGAACACCGCTTTCTTCACCTCAACTTTTCCTTGGACTACATCGTTCCACCACCAGTCACCCTGATGTATGCCTGAATAGCCCTTGACTACCCTGAGCACATCCCGTGCTACCTCCATAATCAAGTTCGCCGTTTATGACCACATAGCATGCGCTTCCCTAAAGTTCTCCAAGCTCCGCCCTCAGCTAACCTCGTCTCCAACTCCTGTGCTTTCTCCTTAGTCAAAACACCCCTTCTAATCCGCGGTTGTCCCCGAGCACCCCTCCTCTTCCTCTTCATCCAGAGACCGACATACATCACTAGGAGTCTATGGAGAGTCGAAAGGGACTCTCCCCGAATAACCTTGCAGTCCTTGCACATACCCCTATCCCTCCTTTTGAAGAGGAGGTAATCAATCTGAGTTCTCGCCGCCGAACTATTGGAAGTGACCAAATGCTCCTCCCTCTTCTGAAATGTCGAGTTCGCAATCAAAAGCTCGAAAGCCTTGTCGAAATCAAGAAGTGACGTGCCTCCTCCGTTCCTAACCCCAAAGCCGAAGCCACCGTGCACCTCACCATAACCACCAGCATCAGCCCCAATATGACCATTAAAAGCCCCTCTAATAACTAACTTCTCAGATTGGGGAATACTACTCACCAGATCATCCAAGTCCTCCCAAAAGTGCCTCTTAACCTCCTCGTCTAAGCCCGCTTGCGGCGCGTAAGCGCTGATGACGTTGAGGACGCAACACCCAATAACCAACTTAATAGACATTAACCTATCATTCACTCGCCTAACCTCGACCACAGACTCCCTTAGATCCCTATCAACCAAGATGCCCACTCCATTCTTACCTCTCACGACCCCAGAATACCACAACTTAAACCCGTCTGCATTCCTCGCCTTCGACCCTTTCCACCTAGTCTCCTAGACACATGCTATGTTAACCCTCCTCTTCTGAAGAACCTTCGCCAACTCAATAGACTTACAGGTCAGAGTGCCTACGTTCCACGATCCTATCCTTAATCTATGAGTGTCCGCTACCCTCTTCCCACCCTTACCTCCAACCCTACCCGCAGAACCGCTCCCATGCCCCCTGCTCGCCCCCACCCCCCGAGGACATGACCTTACTCTACCATCCCCCGCCGCGACTACTATCCCCAACCGATTACGGGAAATAGTGATGCACCCACGTACAACAGCGGAATATGCAAAAGGATACAAGCTAGGAATCGACAAAGTAAACCACACACACAGTGCTTAAATAGAAAATGTAAAAGCAAGTACAGAGTAAAAAAAGGGGGGTCGGGAGGTACCAACTCCCGATGGAAAAACCTGGAAGTATGCTTTGATTCGCCCAATATCAACTACCGCTAGCTCTTGCACACTTCGTCCGTGTTGTTTTTCTCTTCGCGTCCAAATGTCGGAAGCTCTCCTTGTCCGCCGCGGCTTGTACCTGAAAATCACGCACACAAAAAAAAAAAAAACCAATCGAGGGGGGCTGCCTAGCTCGGGAAAGGGGAGGGGTTGCCTTACCGGAGGTCGACGGAGAAGGGGAGTCGCTGGAGTTAGGGTTGGCAGGGGTAGGGGGTGAGGGCTGGGTAGTGAAGATAGAGGAGAGAGAGAGAGAGGAGAGAGACAGAAGAGAGAACTTACTTAGGGGTCACCGGAGGGGGAAGGGGTTGCCGGGGGGAGGGGTCACCGGAGGGGGAGGGGGAGGGGGAGAGGGGAGCTGAGGGTTGGGGGCTAGGGGCTGGGGAGGGGGAGGGCTTGGTGAATATGAACGTTGGGAACGTTGTGTCCAGAAGAGAGGAGGAGAGAGAAGGAGCGTTCTTTTCTCAGATGAAAAATATTAGTAGTCCTATAATTGAAAAATCTGACCAGCTTTAATTTGAAAGAGCAATCAATTGACATTATGGCATTTTGCAACTAGAAGTGCTTTTTAATCTTCCTATATATTACAAGAAGATGTTTAGCATAATCTTGCACTGGCTTGGGTATAAAAGCTTCCAAAAAAATTATCAAATACAAAACATGGGTCTCTTTTTGAGTTGAGAAAGTGATAAATACAGAACACGGTGTTGTTTTCATTTGGCATAAACAAATTTATTCGAGTTAAAAATTTCCATTGAAACGAAGGAGAAAGACTTACAGGTAATGTAAAAATATAGAACGATAGATGGTACTGATATTCCATATAGCATATTGCATGTTATTAGTCCAGAAATAACGACCATAGGGATTTAGTCCAATTCTACGTGTGCGAGAATTGAAAAGCCAATTTAGTTCAAATTAGAGTGGACTCCTACATTATATTCCAAAGGCACTAATATTTAGTCCTTTTTATTTATGAACTCAAAAAGAAGTAAGAAAGTACAATTCATCATGTAAAACAGTATGGCAACTGACATAAAACACCTAATAATACATATATCCATTTGGTTACTCATTTATTACACT
The DNA here is from genome assembly GCA_034376525.1 of Nicotiana benthamiana. Classification (NCBI taxonomy): domain Eukaryota; kingdom Viridiplantae; phylum Streptophyta; class Magnoliopsida; order Solanales; family Solanaceae; genus Nicotiana; species Nicotiana benthamiana. The sequence continues at coordinate 3,339,036 of CM067326.1, forward strand.
GAATGATCTGTTGCAACAGATGAAGCAACATGGTCATGAAATAGCGAAAAGATCAAGAAAAAATTAGACACAACCATTGATATTTTAATGAAAAGTTTGAAAAGTCAATAATATTTCAAAAGCGATAAACACCCAAAACAGAAAACCATAAGTATCTGTTGAGAAGTGTGAAAAATCCATTAAGAAAAAAATTTAACTAAAAGATAAAAAGAAGAAAAGCCTAAGGTGTATTAGGATATATTGTGTATATATTTTGTGTATCTTTTTATTATTGGTAGATATTCTTTCATTATTGTACAGTCCTATAGTTGATAGGATTTGATACCTCTCTATACTCTGTATATATACTTTCGTGAGCAATACGAGAAAATTAATTCTCTCAAAACTCTCTACATGGTATCAGACGCCAGTGGCTTATCGCCAAAGAAACCCTAATTCCAACTTCCAGGCCGCCGATCTTCACGATCAGCCGCCTCTCTCCGGCGTCTTGCCGCGCCGCCGCTGCACTAACCAGCAGCCCTCTCTCTCGACGTCGATCAGCGCCTCCTCCCCTTTGCCTCGCTCTTCATGGCCGCTACGATATCAAACGATCTTCTCCAGTCGATTGTCATCAATGCCTCAGCTCAGATCCCACTCAAATTGGATTCCACTAATTACCTGGCGTGGAAATTCCAATTCTGAACCCTTCTTACGGGTTACGAACTCCTCGGCTTCTTGGACGGATCGAAGCCGTGCCCACCAGCCACTATCGTCGACAAGGAGGTAACTTCCCCCAATCCAGCATATACTTACTGGATTCGCCAGGACAATCTTATTCTCAGTGCCATCATCTCGTTGATCACACCGACGATCATCTCCTTGATTGCCGCTGCGGAAACCTCTAAAGAGGCCTAGGACATCCTCACGCGCACATACGGCACTGCTTCACGTGGTCGTATCATGGCTCTCAAACAGCAGATCCATAATCCGGTAAAAGGTTCTAAATCTGTTACTGATTTTATGCACGGTATTTGCGTGGTTGTGGAAGAATTATCTCTCCTGGGTGTTACTGTTGATTCTGAGGATCTTGTCATTAAGGTTCTCAATGGTCTTGATGATCAGTATAAGAAGCTCTCTCATGCCATCCAAGCCCGCGAATCTCCCATCTCTTTTGCTGAATTACATGACAAGTTGTTAAGCATGGAGGCTCAGCTTACTGCTCGTGCGTCGGCCACCTTCGCCGCATCTGATTCGGCTCCGCCGGCTGCCTTCATTACCGGACAGCAGTCTGGCTGTAACCGTTCCGGTAGCCGCAGGCGCGGCCGTGGCAGCCGTGGTTCATCCTCCGGATGCAGTGGTTACTCCAACAATGGCCAATATCGCGGGTACAATGGGAAGTGCCAGCTATGCAGTGAATTTGGCCACTCCGCGCACCGCTATCCGTCCTATCCCATTTCCGGCACCAATCAGCCCCCTTACGGTGGACCACTGCCGCGGCCAGCATACGCTCCGCTGCCTTATCCGGCTGCTCACACAGCCCATCACTCTTCGACAATTCCATCTACATCCGATTGGATCCTAGACTCTGGTGCCTCTCATCACATAGCCACTGATCTTGCCAACATGTCTCTTCACAATCCTTACACTGGTTTCGATGATGTGGTTATTGGTAATGGTGAAGGTTTAAAAATTACACATACTGGACAACTTAGCAGTTATTCCTCTCTTTTATTTCCTGGGGCTCTCTGTGTTCCACATATGCGTAAAAATTTGATCTCTGTTGCCCAATTATGTCGTCACAATGATGTTAATGTTATTTTTTCGGCTACTGATTTTCAGGTGACGGATCGTCGCACGGGGGCAACACTCGTCAGCGGCCCACATTGGGCCAACACCTACTACTGGCCGGCGGCTTCCCGTCTACCGTCCGCCCTCACGGTACAAAAGCTCTCTGCGTCATTGTGGCATTCTCGGTTTGGTCATCCGTCAGCCAAAATCCTGCGTCATTTAGTGTCTTCTAGCAGGATAGCGTCCAGTAGTGTGTCTGATTTTGCTTGTGTATCTTGCAAGCTTCATAAGTGTCATAAGTTACCTTTTTCTGAGTCAAGTTTATCTTCTACTGCTCCGCTGGAGCTTATTTTTTCTGATGTATGGACCTCTCCTATTATTTCTAATGAAGGATTTGAATATTATGTCATTTTTGTTGATCATTTCTCTAAGTATGTTTGGTTTGTTTCCTTTACGCCGCAAATCTGGTGTCTTACAAACCTTCCCCACCTTTAAATCTATTGTAGAAAAATATTTCTCTGCTAAAATCATTACTCTGTATACTGATAATGGGGGTGAATTCCTAGCTTTACGCTCTTTTCTTGCATCCAATTGCATCTCACATCTCACTTCACCTCCTCATATACCTCAGCGCAATGGCTACGTTGAATACCGTCACCGTCATATTGTCGATACTGGTCTCACTCTTCTTCATTATGCCTCTGTACCTCTCATTTACTGGCCTTATGCCTTTGCCACAGCAGTCTATCTCATTAATCGTCTTCCCAAGACAATCTCTCGATGCTTTCCTCCTTTGAGTCTCTCTTCCATAGGCGCCCCAACCTTGCCAAACTGCGTGTCTTCAGCTGTCGAAGCCTATCCATCTTATGTCTGTAAACTACAGAAAGCTATTTATGGTCTCAAACAGGCACCCCAGGCATGGTACAGTGAGCTCCTCCAATGCCTTTTGGCTATGGGTTTCGTCAACACTACCTCTGACACTTTGCTCTTCGTCTTTCAGCATTCTGGTATTACAACCTATTTTTTGGTATATGTTGATGGTCTCATATTGAGTGGTAGTGACTCTGCTTTCTTGAACCGTGTGATTGACTCTCTTGGGACTAAATTTTCTCTTAAAGACATGGGTGATCTAAGCTACTTTCTTGGTGTTGAAGTTCTGCGCAGCTCCAAGGGGTGTTTTTTTTCTCAGCGTAAATATATTGTTTATCTTTTGACACGTCATAATATGCTGGAATCCAACCCTGTTCAGACGCCAACAGCGGCGTCCACCCGCCTTCATATGGCCGATGGCTCGGCTCCTGCAGACACGTCCGCCTATCGACAGGCCCTTGGGGGCCTCCAGTATCTCTCCTTCACTCGTCCTAATATCTCCTTTGCTGTGAATAAACTCTCACAGTTCATGCACACTCCTACTGTCACTCATTGGGGTGCAGTAAAGCGCCTCTTCCGGTATCTGAATGGGACGCGTGACTTTGGAGTCTGGCTACATCCTTCATCTGCTATAGCTCTGCATTGTTTCTCTGATGCTGATTGGGGTGGCAACTGTGATCAACGCTCTTCGACTGGTGCCTATGTTGTATTTCTGTGGCCTAATCCTATTTCCTGGAGTTATATAAAGCAGCGTTCCATTGCACGATCTTCTACTGAGGCTGAATATCGTGCCATTGCTTCTGCTGCCGCTGAAGTCCATTGGCTTCATTCCTTGCTGCGCGAGCTTCATTTCCCTCTTCCGGCTGTTCCCGTCATTTACAGCGACAACATTGGCACCACTTACCTCTGTGCCAACCTTGTGTTTCATTCGCGCATGAAACACATCTCCATTGATTATCACTTTGTTCGTGAATTGGTTCAGAATGGGTCTCTTCGTGTTGCTCACGTATCCTCTGCCGATCAACTTGCTGTTGCTCTCATCAAGCACTTATCTCGTCGTCGGCTTCTTCTGTTGATGTCCAAGATTGGCGTGTCCTCCGGCCCTCCATCTTGAGGGGCGTATTAGGATATATTGTGTATATCTTTTGTGTATCTTTTTATTATTGGTAAATATTCTTTCATTATTGTACAATCCTATAGTTGATAGGATTTGATGCCTCTCTGTACTCTCTATATATACTTTTGTGAGCAATACGAGCAAATTAATTCTCCCAAAACTCTCTACAAGGTGGTCTTAATATTTTTACTGTTTATAAGCTTATATTTGATTCTAATTTTTAGCATCTGGGAATCCGAAAATATCATCTTTCAAACCCATAGCAAAACGACCACCATTTTTATTGTTTAAGAGTTCCAATTTTGGACCCAAACAGTCATCTCAGATTGAAAAATAAAGCTACCCTATCAAGAAACGAATATCGTCAGTCTATTTATTTAGCTGAATTTGAATGGATATCTTCGAAATATAGAAAAAAGTCGAATACAAATGAAATTACTACTAGGATGTGTTTTTTCATCATTATCTACCCTTAAACACACTCCTACATTTTACACATAAACAAAACACTTCTCCATTTAGTTCTTCTCTGTATTATTTCAACTCAAAATTCTAATATTTCATCCCCTCTATAGATAGAAAATGTCGAGCGAAGACCATATATGGAAAGACAAAATGAAAACAGATTAAGGCCAAAAAAACAGAAGAATAATAACACATATCAAACATAAATGTAAGCCACGAAGTTGTGTGATGACCCAAAGGGTAGTCACTTATTTGGATTGAATTTTGTGTTTCTGAGGTCTTGAAAACCTCATTTAGTATTGTCTCAATTCGCGTGCGCAGCCTGGGCGCGTAGCAGGAAAGCTTAAATATGAAATTCTGTAAAAATACTAAGTTTTGATTTTTAAAATGAATAAATTTAACTTTGACCAATATTTTGGGTAAACAGACCTGAACCGGTGATTTGATGGTCCCGGAGGGTCCGTAGAAAAATATAGGACTTGGGCGTATGCTCGGAATCGAATTCCGAGGTCCTAAGCCCGAGAAATAAATTTTTATGTAAAATTATTTTCTGAAAATATTTAAGAAAAAATGGAATGAAATATGATTAGAAAGCAAAGTTATCGGGCCCGTATTTTGGTTTCGTCGCTCGGTACAGGTCTTGTATATGTTTTAAGTCCTTCCTGTAAAATTTGGTAGAAAACGGATGTCATTTGACATGATTCGAACTTGAATTTCTAAATTTGAAATTTGATGAAGTTTGAGAGAAACACTTAATTTTGAGGTTTGATTCATTATTTTAAAGTTATTTAGGTGATTTTATCGCATAGATAAGTTTGCATGATGTTGTTTAGTTAGTGCATGTATTTGGTTTAGGAGCCCCGAGAGCTCAGGAGTGTTTCGAAGGTGTTTCGGAATGGTTTTTGGCTTGAGAAGTGTTGCAGGTTTTCTGCCGTGGTGCCCAGGGATTTTACCCTTCGTGTTCGCATGGTCCCTCTTGCGAATGCGTGAGGCAAAGATCACAGGTGTCATTTTGGCTTCTTCATGATCGTGTAGGTTGAGATGCGAACATGAAGCTTAGGGGGGAGACCCTTCGCGAACGCGTCCTTCCACTCGCGAATGCGAAGGGTACGGGGAAGGGCCACCAGTTTGTTCATCGCGAACGCGGATCTTTGCACGCAAATGAGAGGTTCGAGGAGGTTATTCTCCGTGAACGCAAGCCTCATTAGGCGAACACGGAGGTCTGTGGACCTAACTCATCACGAATGCATTGAGTCTGTCGCGAACGCAAAAAAGAATTTCACCCAGTTATTTTTTGTTCCAAAAACAGAACCCATTACGGAATTTCTCAAATTTTTACAAAACTTATTTTTCTCCAAAGCTCTTAGGCGATCCTTGAAGCACTTTCACCAAAACTTCTTGGATAAGTAATCTCCAATTTGTTTTCTTCCATTTTCATCAACATTTAATGAATTTCTAGGACTAAAATATGTGATTAAAGGTAGAAAATTAGGAATTTAGGTAGAGTTAGGAATTTTTGATTTTTCTAGATTTAGACCTTGTTTTGGGATCAAATTTGAAAATAAATTATATATTTAGGCTCGTGAGTGAATGGGTGTTTTGATTTTTGTCCGAACCTCGTGTTTTGACCAAGCAGGCCCGGGGTCGATTTTTGGATTTTTGGAAAGAGTGATTGGAAAGCTATAAGTAGGTATTGGGTTCGCATTGCTTAGCATTACTGATGTATTGAAGTCATTTATGTATAGATACAATCGATTTGGAGCCAAATTCGAGAGAAAAAGTGGTAATTGAGGATTGAATTGGACGTGAAAGTTTGAGGTAAGTGTTCGGTCTAACCTTAGCTTGACCAATTAGGAGTTGAGTCATAACTGCTAAGTGTTTCTTGTTGAGTACGGCATATAAGCATGGTGACGAGTATCTATACGTTGGTGTCGAGCATGACCGTGAGTCTTAAATTGATACTTATTGAATTCTTGAATAATGCTATGGTTAAAATAATGAGTAAATCTGTAGTATTGAGCAAAGGCTTAGTTTATTTTCGTGAAAGTTAATTATGAGTTAGAAGTGATGATAATAGAGATGTTAGAAGTTAAATTGAGATTGGTTATAGCTGACTCTCCCTTGCCGGGACATATATACTTGTACTGTTGAGTTCCATTGCTGGGATTATGTAATTTCTAGTGAATCCCTCGCCGGGATTGTTGTTGTGATCACTGTAAGTTATACATTTGGAACGGGTTGCTCGCCGCTATGTATATATATATATGGATCGGGTTTCACGCTGCAACAGATATCATATTGGATCTGGTTGCACACCGCAATATATATTATATCGGATCGGGTTGCACGGTGCAATAGATATTATTTGGATCAGGTTGCACGCCGCAACATACATTATATTTGTTGGATTGGGTTACACGCTGCAACAGTTATATATATACATGTGGATCGGGTTGCGCGCCACAACAGTAGTATGATTATATTATTTTAGATACAGTATTGGTCACAACAGTAGTATGATTATATTATTTTAGATACAGTATTGGTCCTTCATATTTACTGTTTTTTGCTAAATTAAATTGTATCCCCGAAGCATGTACCCCCCCTCTCTTTTAACTGCTTATTACTTGTACATTTTCCTCCATATATTATATAACTGCACAGGTTTTTTCTGGAGTCTGGTCCTTGCCTCGTCACTACCTCGCCAGGGTTAGGCCAGACACTTACCCGCACATGGGGTCGGTTGTGCTGATACAACATTTTGCGCTTATGTGTAGATACTGGAGAAGCTTACGGTGTGCAGCAGTAGCCAGGGAGTTATCCTTCAGTCCACGGGATCCCAAGGTAGTCTTGTTGGACATCTGCAGGTCTGGCATCTCTTCTATCCGTTTTATGCATTGTTTCCTTTTGTACCGAGACAGAGTATTCTTTCATTGTTCAGACTCTTGTATGTAGCACTCTTAGATAATCAGTGTACATCGTGACACCAGGAGCTGGGTAGAGACATGTTTGAGCTTTTGTACTGTTTGTGTTTTCTATTTATCTAAACTTCCGCTAAATTTTATATTCTGCTGTTATTTAATTGTTTATCTCCTGTTAAACACAAGTTGTCAAAAACACTTAAAACAAAGGAGTTAAATATTTCTTAATTTCATAGATTGCCTAGCTTTTACGAGTAGGCACCATCACGACTCCTGAAGGTGGACATTCCGGATCTTGACAAGTTGGTATAAGAGCTCTAGGTTAGATAAGTCTCACAAATCACGGACAAGCTCAGTACAGTCACACAGCTATTTCTAGAGAAATTAATCCCTATTACACAGCAAGAGGCCTATCGGAGGCATTTTGAGCATATCCAGCAGGGATCCATAACGGTCACCTAGTATAAGACCAGGTTAATTGACTTAGCTCTCCATGCTCTTATTATACTTCCCACTAAGAGGGAGAGAGTGAGACAGTTTATTGATAGGCTCATTCAGCCGATTCGTCTTCAGATGGTTAGAGAGGCTGAGAATGAGATATCCTTCCAGGAGGCGGCCAATGTGGCTCGAAGTGTTGATATGGTATTATCACAGGGGGTGGTCACAATTCAGACAAAAGACCCTGTCAGTAAGGCAGATTCAGTGGTGCCTTATCTGGAGGCAGAGATTCTTATGATATGGGTCATCTTCCTAAGCCCTTCCAGATAGCACTTTAGGTTTCTCATGGTGGCTCAGGTGGTCGTGGTTCTCGTGGGCAGTATTCAGATCAGCAGTCCTACAGTGCAGCACCAGCTCCTATCAGTGCACTGCTGCTCTAGAGCTTTCGTGGTGGTCATTCAGGCAGCCAGGGTTATTCTTAGTTTCCTCATCCAAGGCATTCAGTGGGATATTATGAGTGTGGTAAGCATGCTCATATACGAAGGGCTTTTCCGAGGTTGGTGGTACTCAATCACAGCAGCAAGGTTCCCGAGCTATGATTCAGTCATCAGATGTTCCACAGACCACCTAGCCAGCTAAAGGTGGGGGTAGAGGTGCTAAAGGTAGAGGTAGAGAATGTAGAGATGGACTTAGGCTGCTAGAGGTGGAGGCCAGACAACTGCCAGAGAGGTAGATCATAGTGGTAGGGCCCAGCCCCGATGTTATGCTTTTCAGGCCAGGTCCGAGGATGAGGCTTCAGATGCAGTTGTTACAAGTATGGTTCTGGTTTGTGATAGATGTGCTTTGATGTTGTTTGATCTGGGTTCTACATATTCGTATGTGTCATCTTATTTTTCCCCATACTTGGTCTTACCTAGTGATGCATTGGGTGTTCCTTTTATGTGTCAACACTTGTGGGTGATTCAATTGTGGTCGATTGAGTCCATCGTTCTTGTATTGTGGTGATTGGGGGTCTTAAGACTCGTGTAGATCTGTTTCTTTTAGACATGGTTGACTTCGATATTATATTGGGGATGGATTGGTGATCACCTTACCACGCTATCTTGGATTATCATGCCAAGACTGTGACCTTAGCTTTACCGGGTATGGCTCGTTTAGAGTGGAGAGGGAATCCTGGTCATTCTACCCGCTGTGTTATCTCGTATGTGAAGGCTCGACATATGGTCGAGAAGGGGTGTTTGGCCTATTTGGCATATGGTCGTGATTCTAGTGTTAAGGTCCCCTCTATTGATTCAGTGCCCGTTGTTTATGAGTTCCCTGATGTTTTTACTTCAGATCTACCGTGTATGACGCCCAACAGGGATATTGACATTTGTATTGATGTGGCTCCGCGCACACAACCCACTTCTATCCCGCCATATCATATGGCCCTCCTGAGTTGAAAGAGTTCAAGGAACAGTTGCAGAACATTTTTTAGAAGGGTTTCGTTAGACCCAGTGTATCGCCTTGGGGTGTGCCAGTGTTGTTGGTTAAGAAAAGGGATTGTTCGATGAGAATGTGCATTGATTATCGGCAGTTGAATAAGGTAACAAACAAGAATAAATATCTGCTGCCAAGGATTGATGATTTGTTTGATCAGCTTTAGGGTGCCAAGGTATTTTCCAAGTTGACTTGCGATCTGGCTACCATCAGTTGAGGATCAGGACATCTGATGTCCCAAAGACAGCTTTTCGCACTCGGTACATGCAGTATGAGTTCTTGGTTATGTCATTTGGGTTGACAAATTCCCCGGCATATTTTACGGATTTGATGAACTGATTGTTCAGGCCCTATTTGGATTCATTCGTGATCATCTTTAGTGATGATTTTTAGATATATTCCCGCAGCCAGGAGGAGCACGAGCAAGATCTCAGAGTAGTTCTTTAGATTCTGAGGAATAGCCGGTTATATGATAAATTCTCGAAGTGTGTGTTCTGGTTGAGTTCACTTGCATTCCTGGGTCATGTTATTTCAGCAGAAGGCATTCAGGTTGGTCTGAAGAAGATCGAGGAAGTCAAGAACTGGCCTAGACCAACATCAGCTATAGAGATTTGGAGTTTCTTTGGATCTGCAAGCTACTACCGTCGGTTCGTATAGGGGTTTTCATCTATTGCAACCTTGATGAATTGATTGACCCAGAAGGACCTAGTTTAGATGGTCGGAGGAGTGTGAGGTGAGCTTTCAGAGGCTCAACACAGCTCTGACAATGGCGCTGGTGTTGGTTTTTCCCATCGGTTTAGGACCTTATACAATTTATTGTGATGCTTCATATATTGGGCTTGGTGCAGTATTGATGTAGGATGGAAAGGTCATTATCGATGCTTTGAGGCAGCTGAAGATTCATGAGAAGAACTATCCAGTGCATAATTTAGAGTTGGCAGCCACTGTTCACTCATTAAAATTTTGGAGGCATTATCTGTATAGCGTGGCATATAATGTGTTCACTGATCATAAGAATCTTTAGTACTTGTTCTAGCAAATGAGTTGAATTTGAGGCAAAAAAGGTGGTTGGAGTTGTTGAAAGCTTATGATATCACCTGGGAAAGGCCAATGTGGTGGCTGACGCTTTGAGTAGGAAGTCAGCCAGTATGGGCAATCTCGGTTATATTCCGATCGGTGAGAGGCTACTTGCCTTGGATGTTAAGGCTTTGGCCAATAAGTTTGTGATACTGGATGTTTCTAAGCCCAGTCGTGTGTTGGCTTTCACGGTCGCATGTTCTTCATTATTGGAGCGTATCCATAATCGGCAGTATGATGATCCACATTTGTGTGTCCTTAGAGATACGGTGCAGCACAGAGGTGGCAGGCAGGTTACTTTAGATGATGATGGAGTTTTGAGGTTGCAGAGTATGTGTTCCTAATGTGGATGGGCTTTGGGAGTTGATATTAGAGGAGACTTATAGTTCCTGATACTCTATTCATCCAGGCGCCGCGAAAATGTATCAGGATTTGCGACAACATTATTGGTGGTGTAGGATGAAGAAAGATATCATTGCATATATGGCTCGATATTTGAATTTTTAGTAGGTTAAGTATGAGCATCAGAGACCTGGTGGTTTATTTTAGAGGATTGAGCTTCGCGAATGGAAATGGGAGCATATCACTATGGACTTTGTTACTGAGCTTTAGCAGACAAGAGAGGAGTTCGACGCAGTATGGGTTATTGTTGATAGGCTGACCAAGTCAGCGCATTTCATTCCTGTGGCAGTCTCCTATTCTTCTAAGAGGTTGGCTGAGATATACATTCGGGAGATTGTTCGCTTCATGGTGTGCACGTATCTATCATTTCGGATTGGAGTACACTGTTTACCTTGCGCTTTTGGAGAGAAGTTCAGCAAGAGTTGGGCATACGGGTTGAGTTGAGCACAACATTTCATCCCCAAATAGGCGGTTAGTCCGAACGGACTATCAGATTTTGGATGACATGATCCGAGCTTGTGTTATTGACTTTTGAGGCTCGTGGGATCAGTGTTTGCCTTTAGCAGAGTTTGCCTACAAAAATAGCAACCAGTCGAGCATCCAGATGGCTCCTTATGAGGCTTTATATGGTAGGCACTGTCGGTATCCGGTTGGATGGTTTTATCCGGGAGAGGATCAGTTGTTGGGTACGGATCTGGTTAAGGAGGCCTTGGACAAGGTCAGGATCATTCAGGATAGTCTTTGTTCATCTCAGTCCAGGCAAAAGAGCTATGTAGACCGCAAGGTGTGAAATGTGGCTTTTATTGTTGGTGAGAGGCTATTGCTCTGAGTATAGTCTATGAAGGGCGTGATGAGGTTTGGGAAGAAGGGCAAGCTTATCCCTAGGTTCATTGGTCCGCTTGAGATTCTTGATCGAGTGGGAGAGGTGGCTCATAGACTTGCTTTGCTGCCGAGCTTATCAGTCGTGCATCCGGTGTTTCATGTGTGCATGTTTCAGCCCACGTGTTAGATTATAGCACTGTCCAGTTATACAAGGACTTGTCTTATGAGGAGGAGCCGGTGGCTATTCTAGACCAGTAGGTTCGTTAGTTGAGGTTGAAGAGTTTCCCTTCTGCTCGTGTTCAGTGGAGAGGTAAGCCTCCCGAGGCATCAACCTGGGAGTCTGAGCCTAATATGTGGAGTCGTTATCCTCATCTTTTCCCCGACATAGGTACTTCTTTTTTCTATCCATTCGAGGACGAACAGTTGTTTTAGAGGTGGAGAATGTGATGACGCAAAGGGTCATCAGTTGTTTTTGTTTGAATTTTGTGCTTTTAAGGCCTTGAAAAAACTCATTTAGAGCTGCCTCGATTAACGTATGCAGTCCGGGCGCGTAGCCGGAAAGCTTAAATATGAAATTCTATGAAAAATGCTAAGCTTAGATTTTTAAAATGAATTAATTTGACATTGGTAAATATTTTGGATAAATGGACCCTGACTCGTAATTTGACAGTCCCGAAGTGTCTTTAGAAAAATATGGGACTTGCGCGTATGCCCATAATCGAATTTCGAGGTCCCAAGCCCGAGAAATAAATTTTTCTGTAAATTATTTTCTGAAAATATATACGGAAAATTGAAATGAAATCTAATTAGAAAGAAAAGGTATCAGGCCCGTATTTTAGTTCCGGTGCCCGGTACAAGTATTATATATGTTTTAAGTGCTTCCTGTAAAATCTGGTTGAAAACGGATGTCCTTTGACGTGGTTCGGACTTGAATTTCTAGATTTAAAACTTGATGAAGTTTGAGAGAAACTCTTGATTTTGAGGTTTGATTTATTTTTTTGAGGTTATTTAGGCAATCTGATCACACGGATAAGTTCATATGATGTTGTTGAGTTAGTGCATGAATTTGGTTAGGATCCTCGAGGGCTCGGGAGTGTTTCGGAATGGTTTTTGGCTTGAGAAGCGTTACAGGTTTTCTGTTGTAGTGCCAAGGGAGTTTACCTTATCCATTCGTGTAGTCCCTCTTGTGAACGCGTAAGGCAAAGATCCTAGGTGTCATTTTGGCTTCTTCGCAAACGCGGAGGTTGAGACGCGAATGTCAAGCTCAGGGGGGAGACCTTTCGCAAACACGTCCTTCTACTCGCGTACGTGTAGGGTACAGAGGGAAGGTCCACCATTTTGTTCATCGTGAACGTGGCTCTTTGCATGCGGACGCAATGCCTGAGAAGGTTACTCTCCGCGAATGTGAAGGTCTATGGACCTGGCTCATCGCGAAAGCATTGAGTGTGCCGCGAACGTGAAGAAGAATTTCACCCAGTTATTCTAAGTTCCATAAACAGGACCCATTACGGGATTTCTCAAATTCTTACAAAACTTCTGCTTCTTTTCTTCCATTTTCAACAACATCTAATGAATTTGTAGGCCTAAAATATATTAAGGGTATAAAAATAGGGATTTGGGTAGAGTTAGGGCTTTTTGATTTTTGTTGATTCAGACCTCATTCTAAGGTCGAATTTGAAAACAAATAATATATTTGGGCTCGTGGTGAATGTGTGATTTGATTTTGGTCTGAACCTCTTGTTTTGACCAAGCGAGCCCGGGGTCGATTTTTGAGAAGAGTGATTGGAAAGCTATAATTAGGCATTTGGTTCGTATTGTTTAGCATTTATTCATGTGTTGAAGTCATTTATGTATAGATACAATCTATTTATAGCCAAGTTCGAGAGGAAAAGTGGTAATTGAGGATTGAATTGGCCGTGGAAGTTTGGGGTACGTGTTCGGTCTAACCTTAGCTTGAGGGATTAGGAGTTGAGTCATAACTGCTAAGTGTTTCTTGTTGAGTATGGCGTATAGGCATTGCGACGAGTATCTACACGTTGGTGTCGAGCATGACCATAGGTCTTAAATTGATACTTGTTTAATTCTTGAATAATGTTATGGTTGAAATAATGAGTAAATCTGTGGTATTGAGCAAAAGCTTAGTTTATTTTCGTGAAAGTTAATTATGAGTTAGAAGTGATTATAATAGAGATGTTAGAAGTTGAATTGAGATTGGTTATAGCTGATTGTCCCTTTCTGTGACTTATATACTTATACTGTTGAGTTCCCATTGCCGGGATAGTGTAATTTGTAGTTAATCCCTCGTTGGGATTGTTGTTGCGATCACTTTAAGTTGTACATTTGGAACGGGTTGCACGCATGAATATTTTTATTAATGAATATATATATATATATATATATATATATATATATATATATATATATATGGATCGAGTTGCACGCCGCAACAGATATCATATTGGATCAGGTTGCATGGCGCAACAGATATTATATTGGATTGGGTTGCACGCCACAACAGATATTATTGGATCGGGTTGCCACACCGCAATAGATATTATATTAGATGGGGTTGTACGCCTCAACATATATTATATTGGATGGGGTTGTACCTTGTGATATATACATACATACATATATATATATATATATATATATATATATATATATATATATATATCGAGTTGCACGCCGCAACAGATATCATATTGGATCAGGTTGCATGTCGCAATAGATATTATATTGGATCGGGTTGCACGCCACAACTGATATTATTGGATCGGGTTGCACGCCACAATAGATATTATATTGGATTGGGTTGCACGCCTCAACAGATATTATATTGGATGGGGTTGTACGTTGTGATATATATATATATATATATATATATATATATATATATATATATATATATATATATATATATATATATATATATATATATATATATATATATTATTTATTGGATGAAGTTGCACGCCTTAACAATTATATTTATACATATGGATTGGGTTGCGTGCCGCAACAGTAGTATGATTATGTTGTTTCAGATAGTGTACTGGTCCTTCATATTTGCTATTTTCTGTTAGGTTAAATTGTTTCCTCGAAGCATGTACCCCCTCCCTTTTAACTGCTTATTACTTGTTTATTTTCCGCCATATATTATATAATTGCAGAGATTTATCTGGAGTCTGGTCTTAGCCTCGTCATTACCTCGCCGGGGTTAGGCCAGGCATTTACCCGCATTTAGGGTCGGTTATGCTGATGCGCAGCAATAGCCAGGGAGCTATCCTTCAGTCCACGGGATCCTGAGGTAGTCCTGCCGGCGTCCGCAGGGCCCGACATCTCTTCTATCTGTTTTATGCATTGTTTCCTTTTGTACCCAGATAGAGTATTATTTGATTGTTCAGACTCTTGTATGTAGCACTCTTAGATAGTCTGTATAGGTTGTGACATCAGATGCTGGGTAGAGACATGTTAGAGCTTTTGTACGTTTGGGTTTTTTATTTATCTAAACTTCTGCTAAATTTCATATTCCGCTGTTATTTAATTGTTTATCACCTGTTAAATACAAGTTGTTAAAAGGCTTAAAACAAAGAAATTAAAGGTTTCTTAATTTCATGGCTTACCTAGCTTTCACGAGTAGGCGTCATTACGACTCCTGAAGATGGAAATTCTGGATCGTAAGAAGTTGGAAAATTGGAAGAGAATCGGTTAAAAAGTAGGGCGAAAATTGAGAGTAAAGTTGATCAAAAATTGCAAAACTCAGCTGGGAAGATGAAGAGAGCTCAAAGAACTATCCATGAACGCCTGAAAAAACCTGACAAAGGAATCGATATTTCTTGAATGCATGTTGTGTTTGTTGTTAGGAAATTGGAATAAGATAGATAAAAATTGATATTTCTAGACTTTAAAAAAAATTAAGCACTTTATGATAGGATAAATGATAAAAATATCCTTGATCAACCATCTTCTCGTTTCTATGTAATAGAAAAAACATATCTACATATGTTTGATTGCTGTCGGTCAAATGTGTTAAGAGAGAGAGATCATGCAGATTAGGAAATAATTTCAAGCATATAAGGTAGCTTTCATAATTAGTTGAGTATGACAAGTATGAGTGTAAAGTTTCAATAATGAAAAGTCCCCCACGTACGTGTGATTCTGAATGCGTGCTTGTGTCTATTAATCCTATTGGCAAAAAAGTTGCCGAAAAGGGTTTTCTGTGGCACTAATTCTATCAATTTGTTCCCTTTTTTTCCATATAGATAAGAGTTTGTAGATGCTAAAAATGCTCTTGCTAATCTTTTTGTGTGATGTGATTTGAATTTCGAGAAAACTTAGGATGATAGGATTTTCTCAAGGGAGTGATTAATTAGTTAAAACAATTCAAGATTTTAAATTAATTAGTGCAGTGCTACTTTCAATACTCAGTATTTTGTTTCAACAATATTGTTTACCCTTAAAAATGAATAACAATTAAATTATACGCAGTTTTAAGAATAAAACATTCCATGTTTGCTTTAGCTAATTTACGACTTACAGAAACGGTTAGTTTGGGATTTAGAAGAGTTTTGGGTGAATTATTCTCATTTGATTCCTTAGAATTATTCTTAAAAGACTAAGTCTGACTTTGGTCAACATTTTGAGCAAAGGAGCCCGAATTCATAATTTGACGGTCCCGAGGGTCCTTAGGAAAATATGGGACCTAGGCATATGCCCCGAATCAAATTCTGAGGTTCCTAGCCCGAGTAAAGAATTTTTATTTGAAATTGTTAATCTAAAATATTAAGGATTTAAATAAACTAAGTAATGATCGATCACGTTAGTATCGAGCTCGTATGACAGTTTCGGGTCCTGGTACAGGTCCAATATAATATTGTAGACTTGTCTGTGAAATTTTGTGAGAAACGGGACTGATTTGACGTGATTCGGACGTCCGGTTGTAAAGATAGGAATTTGGATGTTCTTACGGATTTCATGCATTTAGGAATTGTATCAGTGGGTTTATGTGATATTTTGGAAATTTGATCGCTCGAGCAAGTTAGTACAATGTTATACTTCACAGTTGCGAACCCAGCAGGGTCCCATTTGCGATGAGGCTGGTTGGGGGCAGTGGTCACATTTGCGACTTTTACTTCGCATTTACGAACCCAACAGGGTCCCATTTGCGACCCCTCCGTCACAATTGCGGTCAAGGAAGAGGAAGCCCAGTTCGCATTTGCGAACATAATGTCACAATTGCGAGCCTACTTTTAAAAATGGGACTTAGTGACTCTACACTTGAGCGATTTAGAAGCTTTCAAAGAGGGGATTTCACCATAGCAATGAAAGGTAAGTTATTTCTTCTTAATGTAAGTTTAATACTCGAGTTTTGGGTAGATTAACACCGAAAGATTTGGAAAAATCGAAGGGTTAGAGCTAAACCTAGGGTTTTAATAAAACTTGAATTTAACCAAAAACTTTGTCATGGAATTAATTAGAAATCATATATTAGTGATCCTTAGGTTGTAGAGTACAACTTCCTTCGAAAAATTTTGAAATCCGTGCACATGGGCCGGGGTCAAATTTTAGGAAACTTGAGTTAAGGGTTGGAATTTTTTTTTAGTAGTTAGAATTCGATCTTGTGAGTCTCTATTGACTAGCTTCTTCTTTATTTAACTAGTTTGGGATCGTCTGACTCCGAATTGAGGGTTTGGGCTTGTTCTTGGCATTGGAAGTGCACTTTGAAGCGAGATAAGTCTCTTTTCTAATCTTGTAAGAGGGAATTGTCCCCATTGGTATAATAATTGAGTAATTGCTACTAAATGCGGGGGCTACATATGCACAAGGTAACGAGAGTCCATGCATAACTACTATGATGCTAAGTCCGGGTAGTGTAGGACCCATAAACATGCCCTACGTGATGCACTTGTAACTTGATGCTTAAATTAGGATTTGTATAAACTATGTTGATTAAATTAAATGAGACTATTGGTAGGAACCTTATTTTCCTTGCCCTTTTTAAAAAGAGAAACTTAACATACCCATGAATAGCTATTCTAGAGCCATATGCTGTTGTCTGCATGTCTGTGTTTAATAATGTTGACCGCATCACATGGTCGATTTGCGAGCGGGGTAATAGATGCATCAATGGTTCGAGCCGTTTGACCCTCGGCAGTGCACGATTTTTTTTACGTTAGAATGGGCAATACGTCCCTCGGTATTACCTGCGCATGCCCCTGTTTGGTGTGTTTTATGTGGACTGGACTTCATATTTTCTTGATAATAATTACAAAAAGGAACTGTTATTCTACGCTGATAAATGCTTAATAACTTGTGGAACCCATTCTTATTATGAACTCTTCTCATTTTATTTGACCCTTGTAGGAATCATGTTTACCTCTTGTCTCTACTTTTTTGAGATTAGACGGGATACTTACTGGGTACATACCATTTATGTACTCATACTACACTCTTGTACTTAATTGTACAGGGTCTGAAGCAGGTGTATCTGGTTATCTGTCTGGTGCACATCATTGAGCGGATTCGAGACTTCTATGGTGAGCTTCTTTCCCTTCCATGCCATCAACAGCATGAAGAAGTCTTCCTTATGTATTCTTTTTGTTGTCTATTCTATTTCGGAAAGTAGGATAGTGTGATTCTTTTGTGTATTCTACTAGTTGCCCACAACTTGTGACACCAAGTCTTGGCACACACATTTAAATTTGAGAATCTATTATGCTTATTTTTGGTAAATGAAAAAAAATGAGAATTTAAATTAATCCTTCCGCACTGGCTTGCCTGACAATGGTGTCGGGCTCCATCATGACCTATTATGGAAATGGGTCATGACAACATGGTATCAGAGCACTAGGTTCACGCAGGTCTCACAAGTCATGGGAAAACCTAATAGAGTCTTGTAGATCGGTACGGAGACGATTGTATTTATCTTCGAGAGGCTATATGGTGCTAGGAAGAGCTACTCTTTATTCATTCCTACCGTGTAGTGGTTGGTATACTAAATTTCCATATTCTATTCTCTCAGAGATGGTGAGGACACACGCAACTGATGTTCCAGGCCTGGGGAAAGCCACTTCCCCCGTTGCTAGAGGCCAAGGCAGAGGCTAGAGGGGGGCACTGGCCCATGGTAGGGGACGAGGACATCCCAGAGCTATCCTAGTAGCACCACCAGCAGATCTTGCAGAAGATCCTATCACTGAGGAGCAGGGTGAGGCGCCATAGCTGAGCCCACCCCGATAGACTTTATGACGGCACCGCATTCCAGGAGGTCATGGGTCGTATACTGCGGTTCATGGATTCCATGACTCGGGTTGGTTGGTTTATTTCCAGAAGATCCATCTATCTCACAGGTAGGAGGGGGAGCACAGACCCCTATCGCCCGGGCTCCTGGTTATGCAGCTGTGATATAACGGACTCCGAGAGAACTACTCGTGGATGGGGCTCAGCCAGTTGTTGCAGTGGTATCCCAGCCCAGGCTAGTTACAGAGGGCTACACGCAGAAGTTATTGGATAAATGGACTAATTTGGGGGCGAGCTTCATGAGGATTTCCAGGACTTCATTGACAGGTACAGGGACAGACTGCACAACATGAGGATATTGGAGTTGCATGGAGTCAACTTCACTACTTTACAGCTTGAGGGCAGAGCCCGTAGATGGTGGAAGTCTTATGTTCTTCGAAGGCCAACAGGTCCCCCCCCCCCATCACTTGGGGTCAATTCGCATAGTTATTCTTGGATAGGTACATACCACCCTCTGAGAGGGAAGAGCTACGATATCTGTATGAGCATCTTAAGTAGGGGCAGATGTCTACGACCGATTATGAGGCGAGGTTTTCCTATTTGTCTCGCCATGTGGTCATGATACTTCCCACGGATGCAGAGAGTCTGTGAAGGTTTATTGCGGGGTTTCACCCTAGTATTCGATATGGTATAGCCTGAGAGGTAGAGATGGGCATAGAGTATCAGCTTGTGGTTGAGATTGCTCACAGGATTGAGGGGTATCGCCAGAGAGGTAGAGAGTAGATGCAGCAGGATAAGAGGGCTAGTGTTTTGGGAGAGTTCAGAGGTGACTAGAGGTAGAGGTCACTTTAGGAGGAGTCAGTCCAGCAGACTCCCACATGCAGCACAACCACCCCTTCCCCGAGGTGCTCCAGTGAGGCCTAACTTCAGTGCGATGCCGGAGAGTTCTTACCACCCCCAGCTATCCAGGGTTACTTCGAATGGTATTCTGGTTATCAGGGTACTTCTAGTTCTCCTTTTAGTGCCGTGCCAGAGAGTTCGTATCGCCCACCATCCATCCAGGGCTCTTCCAGTGGATATTCGAGTCAGCAGGCTCAGACTTCAGGTCAGACGGCTATGGTACCGAGAGTATGCTATGTGTGTGGAGATCTAGGTCATATGAATGGAACCTACCCCAGACTTAGGGGCAAGGCAGTGCAGCTGGGTCAGCAACCCATGATATCAACACCACTACCCAGCCACCTAGAGGTGGAGTGCAGGCTGGTAGAGGCCGTCCTAGAGGTGGAGGTCAGGAAAGGAGAGGTCAGCCAGCTACTGCTTAGTCAGGTGGAGGCCAGCCAACCAGTGCTCTAGCTAGATTCTTTGCTCTTCCACCCAGGCTAGATGCATTAGCCTCATATAACGTCATCACCGGTATTATTTTCGTCTGCGATAGAGATGCCTCAGTATTATTTGATCTAGGTTCCACCTATTCCTATGTATCATCACTGTTTGCTAGATTCCTGTCTATTCCTCCTGTGCCTTTGGGCACTCCCGTTCATGTGTCCACTCTCGTGGGCGATTTTGTGGTTGTTGACCGGGTCTACCGTTCTTGTGTGGTTACATTCTGTAGTTTTGAGACTAGAGTAGATCTCCTATTGCTGGATATGATCAATTTTGAGGTCATCCTAGGCATGTATTGGCTATCTCCATATCACGCCGTCCTAGATTGCCATGCGAGGACTATTTGACCAATAATGCCAGGGCTGTCGAGGTTGGAGTGGAAGGGTTCCACGGTTGATAATCCCAGTAGGGTTATTTCTTTCTTGAAATCTCGGAGTATGGTCGAGAATGGGTGTTTGGCCTATCTAGCTTATGTTTGAGACACCACCGTAGAGTCTCCGATGATTAATTCGGTCCCAGTGGTTCGAGAGTTCGTTGATGTTTTTCCTTCTCATCTTCTTAGCATGCCTCTGGATCGTAACATTGATTTCTCTATTGATTTAGCTCCAGGCACTTAGCCTATATCCATTCCACCATATCGTATCCCTAAGAAGTTGAAGGAGCAGCTTGAGGAGTTGTTGGCGAAGGGATTTGTTACACCCATCGTGTCGCCTTAGGGTGCACCAATTTTATTCGTGAAGAAGAAGGATGGGACTATGCATATGTGCATTGATTATCGCCAGTTGAATAAAGTCACCATCAAGAACAAGTATTTTTTTCCTCGTATTAATTATTTGTTCGACCACATGCAGGGTGCGAGGGTGTTCTCTAAAATAGACTTGAGGTCAAGGTATTATCAACTGAAGATTCGGGACTCAGATGTTCCAAAGACTTCATTCCGAACGAGATACAACTATTATGAGTTTTTGGTGATGTCCTTCAGCTTGACTAATTCCCCAGAAGCATATATGGATTTGATGAACAGTGTATTCAGGCCTTACATTTATTCCTTCATCATCGTCTTCATTAATGACATCTTGATATACTCGCGTAGCCTGGGGGAGCACGAGCAACATCTGAGAGTAGTACTTTAGACCTTGTGGGAGCAGAAGTTATATGCTAAGTTCTCCAAGTGTGAGTTTTGGCTAGAGTTAGTGGCATTCTTAGGAATATTGTATGGGGAGAGGGTATTAAGGTGGATCCCAAGAAGATTGAGGCAATTCAGGGTTGGCCACAACCTACTTTGGTGATCGAGATCAGGAGTTTCCAGGGGCTAGCAGGTTATTACCGGCAATTCATGTAGGGCTTTTCATCTATCGCATCACCATTGACTAGATTGACTCAGAAGTGTGCTCCATTCCATTGGTCCGATGATTGTGAGGAGAGCTTTCAAAAGCTCAAGGTAGCTTTGACTACAACACTAGTTTTTGTATTGCCTTCCGGCTCAGGGATGTACATGGTGTATTCCGACACTTCACACGTTGTTTTAGGATGTGCATTGATTTAGAAGGGGCGAGTTATTGCATATGCTTCGCTTCAACTAAGGATTCATGAGAAGAACTACCATGTTCACGTCTAGAGTTGGCCGCGATTGTTCATGCTCTAAAGATATGGAGACATTATCTGTATGGGGTGTCATGCGAGGTTTATACTGACCATCGCAGCTTAAAGTATTTGTTCAAGCATAAGGATCTTAATTTGAGGTAGCGCAAGTGGCTTGAGTTACAATAGGATTATGATATCACCATCCTTTATCATCCGAGCAAGGCGAATATGGTCGCGGATGCCTTGAGCAGAAAGGCGGAGAGTATGGGTAGCTTGGCATTCATTCCAGCAGTGGAGAGACCACTACCTTTGGACATTCAGACCTTAGCTAGCAGGCTTGTATGGTTGGACATTTCAGAGCCCAGCCGAATTCTAGCGTTTATAGTCGCTCAATCTTCATTATTAGGGCAGATCAAGGCCCGACAGTTCGATGATCCACATTTGGCAATTCTTAGAGGGACAATGCTTCAGGGAGGTGCCAAGGAGGTTTATATTGGCAAGGATGGTGTTTTTCAACTCCAGAGTCGTCTATGTGTTCCTAATGTTGATGGTCTGAGGAAGAGAATCTAAGAGGAGGCACACAGTTCGCGATATTCTATCCACTCGGGAGGTACGAAGATGTATCACGATTTGAGGCAGCATTATTGGTGGCAGAGGATGAAGAAAGACATAGTGGAGTATGTGTCTAAATGTTTGAATTTCCAACAGGTTAAGTATAAGCACCAGAGGCTTGGTGGCCTACTTCAGCAGATGCCTATCCCGGAGTGGAAATGGGAGCTATCACCATGGAATTCATAGTGGGGTTGATGCGGACTTTGCAGAAGTTTGATTCCCTGTGAGTCATTGTTGATAGGTTGACCAAGTTGGCTCACTTCATTCTAGTGGAGACTACTTATACAGATAAGAGGGATGCTCAAATTTACATTCGGGAGGTAGTCCAATTGCACGGTGTGCCTGTTTTCGTCATATCGGACATAGGCCCTCAGTTCACTTCCCACTTCTGGAGAGCCATTCAGAGTAAGTTAGGGACCCGAGTAGAGCTTAGCACAACATTCCATCCTCAGACCGACGGTCAGTCGGAGCAAACAGTTCAGATTCTAGAGTATATGCTTAGAACATTTGTGATTGACTTTAGAGGGCAGTGGGATCAGTTCTTGCCCTTGGCAGAGTTTGCATATAACAATAGCTATCAGTTCAACATTGAGATGGCTCCATATGAGGCTCTATATGGTCGCCATTGTTGTTCTCCCATTGGATGGTTTGTTCCCGGTGAGGCTAAGTTTTATGGTACAGACTTGATACAGGATGCCTTAAATAAGGTAAAGTTGATCAGGAGAGGCTTCGCACAGCTCAATCCAGACAGAAGAGTTACGCAGATCAGAAGGCGCGTGATGTATCATTTATGGTTGGTGAGAAGGTTCTCTTGAAAGTCTCACCTATGAAGGGCATTATGAGGTTTGGGAAAAAGGGCAAGTTGAGCCCAAGGTTTATTGGCCCTTTTAAGATGTTGAGGATAGTTGGGGAGGTTGCCTATAAGCTTGCGTTACCCCCCACCCCCCATCTTATCATGAGTTCATCCAGCTTTTCATGCGTCAATGATTCGAAAGTATCATGCAGACTTTTGCCATGTATTAGACTTCAGCACTATTCAGCTGGATGAGAGCTTGGGGTATGAGGAGGATCCAGTGGCCATTATTGATAGAGAGGACTGGCAGTTGAGATCTAAAAGGATTTCTATGGTAAAGGCCTTATGGAGGGGCCAATCAGTCGAGGAGGCGACTTGGGAGTCCGATGAGGACATGCAAAGAAGACATACCTACTTATTCAGCAGCTTACGTACTTTTCTATGTCCTTTCAAGGACGAATGTTTGTTTAAGAGGTGGAAAACATAAAGACCCGCCTGGTTATTTTGCCTTTTAGAACCCCGTTCCCTTAAGTAAAACTCTCCATGCTTGCTTTTGCTAATTTACGACTTGCGGGGATGGTTGGTTAGAGTTTTGGGTAAATTATTCCCATTTGATTCCTTTGAATTATTCTTAAAAGACTAAGTTTGACTTTGGTCAATATTTTGAGCAAACGGGCCCGGATTTGTGATTTGACGATCCCGGAGGGTTCGTAGGAAAATATAAGACTGGGGCATATGGCCGGAATCAAATTCCGAGGTCCCTAACCCAAGTAATGAATTTTTATTTGAAATTGTTAATTTGAAATATTAAGGATTTAAATAAACTAATTAATGATTGATCATATTGGTAACGGGCCCATATGTTTGTTCTGGATCCCGGTATAGGTCCAATATAATAATGTAGACTTATCTGTGAAACTTGGTGAGAAAAAAAGACTGATTTGACGTGATTTGGACGTTCAATTATAAAGATAGCAATTTGGATGCTCTTAAGGATTTCATACGTTTAGGAGTTGTTTCCGTGGGTTTAGGTGTTATTTCGGAAATCTGATCGCTCGAGTAAGTTAGTACAATGTTGTTGACTTGTGTGAACATTTAGAGTTGGGTCTCGAGAGCTTGTGTGAGTTTCGGGCATGGGTTTGGAAGAGACCAACACACCAGTTTTCTGGTGTTTTTGTTTCTGATGCAGGTTTTGCAATTGCGAGGATGATATCGCATTTGCGATGAGGCTAGCTAGGGGCAGTGGTCGCATTTGTGACTTTTTCTTCGCATTGCAAACCAAGCACGGTCCGCATTTGCCACCCCTCCGTCCTAAGTGTGATCAAGGCAGAGGGAGGCCCAATTATCATTTGCAAACATAATGTCGCAATTGCGACTTTGCAATGGCCAGCCTGATGTCTCACCAAGACCCGGCTTTTATAAACGGGAATTAGGCCATTTATTTCATTTTATCTCTACACTTGAGTGATTCGGGAGCTTTCAGAGAGGTGATGTCAAGATAGCATTGTAAGGTAAGTTATTTCTACTTAATGTAAGTTTAATACTCGAGTTTTGGGTAGATTAACGCCTAAAGATTTGGAGAAATCAAAGGGTTAGAGCTAAACCTAGGGTTTTAATAAAACTTGGATTTAACCACGAAATGTATCATGGAATTAATTAGAAATTATAAATTAGTGATCCTTAGGTTGTAGAGAACAACTTCCTTCAAAAAATTATGGAACCCGGACACGTGGGCCAGGGGTCGGATTTTAGGAAACTTGAGTTAAGGGTTGAGAAATTTTTTAGTAGTTAGAATTCAATCTTGTGAGTCTCTACTGACTATTTCCTTCTTCATTTAACTAGTTTGGGATCATCCGACTCAGAATTGAGAATTTGGGCTTGGTTTTGGCATTGGAGGAGCAGTTTGGAGCGAGTTAAGTCTCCTTTCTAACCTTATAAGAGAGAATTGTCCCCATAGGTATAATAATTGAGTAATTTCTACTAAATGTGAGGGCTACGCACTTACAAGGCGACGAGAGTCCATACATAGCTACTATGATGCTAAGTCCGGATAGTCTATGACCCATAAGCATGCCCTACGTGATTCACTTGTAACCGATGCTTAAATTCAGATTCGTATAAACCATATTGATTAAATTAAATGATACTAGTGGCAGGACCTTATTTTCCTTGCCCTTTTAAAAAGAGAAACTGAACATACATGTGAATAACTGTTCTAGAGTCATATACTGTTTTCTGCCTGTTTCTGTGTTTAATTATGTTCACCGCATTGCATGGTCGATTCGTCAATGGGATAATAGATGCATCTATGGTTCGAGCCGCTCGACCCTCGGGAGTGTACAATTTTTTTTACGTTGGAATAGGCCATATACCCCTCGGTATTACCTGCGCATGCCCTTACTTGGTGTTTTTTGTCTGAACTGGACTTCATATCTGCTTGGTAATAATTACAAAAAGGAATTGTTATTCTACACTTGTAAATGCTTAATAACTTATGAAATCCATGCTTATTATGAACTCTTCTCGTTTTATTTGACCCTAGTAGGTATGATGTCGACCTCTCGTCTCTACTTTTTCGAGATTAGACGAGATACTTACTGGGTACATATTGTTTATATACTCATACTACACTTCTATACTTAATTGTACAAGTTATGAGGCAGGTGTATCTGGCTATCCGTCTGGTGCACATCACTGATCGGATTCAAGACTTCTAAAGTGAGCTGCTTTCCCTTCAACGCCATCACAGCCTGAAGAAGTCTTCTTTATGTATTTATTTTTGCTGTCTATTTTGTTTCGGACACAAATCATAAGAAATATCAAGAGTACACACAAAGGCACACTTATATTCAAATAAATTTCATACAACGATTCCACAAGCATACATGTTCACTATTATTCCTTTTAAGTCTTTAGCATATCCTAAGTGATCATATTAGCAATAATTATAGAAGTGTTCACAATTATAGCATGAGGTGGGTCTTAGACTACCTAGACAATTAACATAATAGTAGCTTGCACGGACTCTCGTCACCTTTTGTATATGTAGCCCCTGTATTTAGTAGCAATTACTCAATTATTATACATATGGGGAGAATTCCCTCTTACAAGGTTAGAAAGGAGACTTACATCGCTCCACAGTATACTTCCAAATGCTAATAATGAACCCGAATCCTCAATTCGAAACTGAAGGATCCCAAACTAGTTAAACAAAATGAGAACTAGTCAATATATATTCACAAGATTGAATTCTAGCTATTTAAGAAGTTTTCCAACCATTAAGACAAGTTTCCTAAATTTCGACCCCGGGCCCATGTACCCGAATTCCAAAATTTTTCGAAGGAAGTTGTTCTCTACAACCTAAGGATCAATAGTATATGATTTCTAATTAATTCATTAACAAATTTCGCGGTTAAATTCAAGTTTTACCACAACCCTAGGTTTTGCACTAACCTCTTGAATTTTTTCCTAATTTCTAGTATTTAGTCTACCTAATATGCAAGTATTATACTAAGGATGGGTGGAATAAACTTACCTCACAATGCTAAGTGAAGACCTTCTCTCAAATGCTCCCCAATCGCCCAAAAGAGGAGTGAAAATGTGATAAAATGACTTAGAACCCATATTAAATAACCTTACTGCCCAACGATTTTTGCATCTGTGGTCAGGGGACTGCATCTGTGGTCCCACATCTGCGAGAATGTGACCGCATCTACAAAAAAGGGCAGGTAAGATTGGGACCGCATCTACGGTCTGGGAGCCGCATCTGCGGTTCCTGGCTTGGCCTCCTTGGTCGCTTTTGCAATCAAATAACCGCATGCGATTATGATAGAAGCAGCAACTCTTTAGGCCTTTCCCAAAATTTCCACTTCACTCGCACCTCGTCCGATTGACGCTCGGGGCTCCCGGGCCCCGCTCGATTATACCAACGAGCTTGAAATCATGAGACGGACCTACTCGAACCTTTAAAACACCCGAAACAACGCTAAATCTAGAAATTATCCCCTAAAACAAAATGAATCAAACTTGCCAACTTCAAGTTCTTAATTTTCCTCTAACGGGCCAGAACGCCCAAAAACTACTTGGATTGACACCAAATTTTACAGGGAAGTCTTAATTGATATTTCAGACTTGTCCGGGCTTCATAACCAAAATACAATCCCAATACCTAGGAAATCAATGGTTACTTAGTTTTCTTTAAATTCTTAAAACTTTAGATTAACAATTTCTAATTAAAATTCATTACTCAGGCTAGGAACCTCGAAATTCGATTTCGGTCATACGCCCAAGTCCTATATTTTCCTATGGACCCTCCGAGATCATCAAATCACAAAGCCGAGGCCGTTTGCTAAAAATGATTATTTCAAAGTCAAACTTAATATTTTAACAGAATCCTAAGGAATCAAATGGGCATATTTACCCAAAACCCTTACAAATACCGTCCCTGCAAGTCATAAATTAGCTAACTCAAGCATGAAAAGTTTTATTTAAGGGAATGAGGTTCTAAAAAGTAAAATAACCAGGCGGATCGATACAAAAGATCGCAGCAGAAACATGTTGAAGCCATTCTAAGGAGAGTAATTAACTTAGCAAGAGTGAGCCTAAATAGGCAAAGATGTATGTGGGCATGCTAGGCAAGTATTAACAGGTGAACGCATGCTAATTACACAAAGGCAGAGTCTAGGCACGCTAGAAAAACAGTAGTCAGTCAAACATGCTTAGTTTCATATGCAAACATCTTAAACAAGATAGCAAACAGGCAAGTAAAGTGGAAACATGATAATTACAAATTTGAATAGGCAGTATTAGCCTATTAGGCATGCCGGGTAAGCAATAAACAGAAGCATGAATGAACTCAGGCCGTATGGACTAAAGCAGTAAGTGAACACATAGGTTTTGATTCTTAAAATTAATCAGACGTATATCTAGTTAAAGAATGAAAAACACAAGATGTGAGGAAGGTATTGTGCAATTTTCAGCCTTTGCTTGCAGCCGGCTAGAACAACTGTTATCATAAGTAGCAAGGAGAGCAGGGAGATCCTTTTTAGAGTGTAAAAGTGGTAGTTTTGAACTATTGTTCGTGTCTTGAAGTTAAAATAATAGGGAATTATATATTAATCAAGAGTTGAACAATATAAGGTAAGGGATAAATTATGTAGCAATTGGGGAAATTTGCAGAATCATTCACACATGTAAAATCAGTAAGTCTTCCCCTTAATCAAGGAATAATTAGTCAACATTAAAAGCATGATAGATATTTAAGGAAGGGAATCAAGTAAGACTTGGATATAGAGTAGGTAATTAGGGTTGAATGAATATGAGTTCAATTGAGGAAATAATTGGCAAGAATCAGCAAATAACAAATAAGGCAAGAAGTTCAATCAAACCAAGTAGAGCAACAAGAATCAATGGTTTTGTTAAGGAAAAGAGTTTCAACCAAACCAAAATAAGAACTTCAAGATAGTCCAGGGTTTAGGAGAAAATCACGTAAAGAGTCAGCAAATATTGCAGACAATCCAAACAGGTAAGGAGGGAATAGTCAGGGCTCAACACAAAGTTTTTTAACAAAGCAAATTGGTAAATCAAAATTCAAAACAAACCCTGATTTAAGGAGAAAAATATTGGTTAACCATGAATAGTCGGAATGAACATAGACATATAGAGTCAGTAGACAAGTTGAACCAAGAAACTTAGTTGAGGCATATTAGGATGAGAAAATCACAAGAAAGAAAAATCACAGAACCAAAGCAAGGACAAAGCAAGTACACAAGCAGCCCAGAAATCAAACAAAAAATGCCAAAACAATTAGGGATTTAGTATAAACGAGTTAAGGTTAGAGAAAACCTAATGAAATCAGTTAAAAAATATAGGAAATAGAAGATTAAACATTCAAAATTATCAAAATATTTTGGAAAAAGAAATTTTAGGAAACACTAGTGTAGAGAAAATGAAAAATCATTTGAAAATCAAACGATTCTTGTAAAAAAATAAAAAGGTTCGTGTAATCTCATATGGAATAGGTCCAAACCATCTCAGATCTATATCTTAGAAGTTCAGAAGGAAGAAATTAGGGTTTTGAGAAGAACAACATAGAGGTGAAGAAGCAAGCTCAGAAACCCATAGATATAGGAAGATCTTACTCAATTTCAAACTAAAACAGCCTGAAACATGCGAGAAAGGGCCATAGATGCAATCGGACTGACCATGGTCCCTCGAGGACCTTAGAGATGGAAATACCAACGTAAGAGAGGCCTTTGAGGCCATTAGAGGAAAACACTATGAAACACAGTAGATGACCGGCGATATGGGTAAATTATGGTTATGACTTGACAGATTTTGGAGAAGAAAGGTTTCAGAGCGGCGGTTGGTGAGAAATGAGAGGGTTTGGGGGGGTGTCGTTTGGAACTAAAAAAAAGGAAGGGATTAATTGTGGTCGTAGATCTCTATGATCAATGACCGAGATAACATAAGATTGGGGCCAGGTCGGGCATTAAGTTTTGTGCTGTGTAGGTTTAGGTTAAAAATTGTGTTGAGTATTGTGTCAAATTTGAATAAAAATAGGGAACTAAATAATTTATAAAAATAATAATTGAGTGAAAAAAAGATCTTTGTACACTAAAACGATTTAAAATAGATATTTAATATTTTAAAAATATAATAGATCATTTTATAAATAATGTAATATACATTAGTATGGGCTATTATTGCAAAGATATGTAATTTAGCCTAAAAATGTAAATGTGATTACAAAAATGCACTAAAAATATTTAATCATTATGTTGGAATAAATAATAAATTTAGATGTTTAAGTCATCGCATAAGTAATTTAAAGAATAATTATTGACTATTTATATAATAAAAGAGAAGAAATAAATTGATTTGGAGCTTTTTAAAACTATGGAAAAAATTTTAAAAATTTATGCATGCTTATAACTGTATATGTACTATTTAGAAAGTATATATACGTGTTTAAAATATGTGAGAAAAAATTGGATATCAACAAGCATGAACTCGGGCGAGTCAAGTCTTCGGTCGTCACCCAAACGAAGCGTCCCTGCCAGCCCCGATCTCGATCTTCATCAATACTCGAAAAGGGGGCCTTGCTAGCCTGGTGAGTAATCTTGACCAGTCCCCCTCAAAAGTTTGGGAACTAAATAAATGAAGTAGATGATTGATCGTGAACCTAGGAGGCTCGATCTTATTCATGAAATAGCGAAGGAGGATAATGATCCTCCATAGAGATGGATGGATCTTCCTAAGGCACACATCATACCTCTTGAAAAAATCCAGAACAATCGAGTCAACTAGGCCCAGTGTGAAGGGGCAAGTGTAAACATTTAAGTACCCGTCCATGTGGGTAATAATGACGTCCTCAGGTCCGGGGACTACCATATCCTTGACTTCCCAAGTGCAGTCCTTCTAAACTTCTAAACCACGGGAATAACGTCTTCGATCATGGAGCATATGTACCTTGATGCTCCTTCACCCCGATCCTGTTTGTGAGAGGGTTTCTCGACCTTAAAGTCATCTGGAGTTGAGCTGCCCCATGGGAACAAGCACTTTTGAAGGGAGGCTCAGGGGCCAGTTCTTCGGCATCCACCATGGGAGAAGTCGTTTCGAGGGAAACTACTTCAGGAGCAGTAGCCTCAGTACCAGCCGCCGGTTGGGAAGATGAAGAGGCGACTTGTTAATCAACAAATTTAGATGTTTTAGCCATTATTATTTGGTAAAATTTTAAGGTTTGAAGAAAACGTATGGAGGTTTAGAAGAACGAGTTTGAATGATGAAGAACTGAGTATGAGAATTTGAAGGAAATCTGGGTAGAAACCTGTAAATGGCTATGAAGATTTAAAGATCAAAATATAAAGGTATGAATGTTTGAAAAATGTTTGATGATTGCTGGAAAACTCAGAGGTAAAATCTTGATTGAAAATTATAAAAAGAACAAAGGATATAAACTTTGATAAGGAAACATGTGACGCTTTGCATTCGGGGGCAACCTGCCGGCGAGCAATACATGTCTGGTCAGAACAACGTGAATGATGGGCTGTTTCGGCTCCTTTGTTGTAATGCACGGATTAAGGAATTGGAGTGTCATGACCCATTTCCATATTAGTTCATGATGACGCTCGACACCATTGTCAGGCAAGCAGTCGCAAAAGGATTAATTTAAATTCTCATTTTTTTCTTCTACTAGAAATGTGCATAGTAGATTCTCAAATTTAAAGGTAAGTCCAGAAACGATCAACAATGTATCAAAGTGATCATACAACCCAAAGAAAAATGTCTACTAATGTGTATGACAAGACCTGGTGTCACAAGCTGTGGGAAACTAGTAGAATATACGAAACAAGGAACAAAAAGAAAGAGGAAGTGTCAATGGAAGTCTACAGAATGAGAAGAGATCATGATCATAGACATGTATTCTCAGAAATGGCCTCTCAACATTACTATCTCCACCAAGACATGCATTATGTTCCTCAACCTTATGCGGTCATGAATGCCCAGCGCTTTGCTCGACCGCAACAACAGGACAACAGAAA
Source organism: Nicotiana benthamiana (assembly GCA_034376525.1). Taxonomy (NCBI): domain Eukaryota; kingdom Viridiplantae; phylum Streptophyta; class Magnoliopsida; order Solanales; family Solanaceae; genus Nicotiana; species Nicotiana benthamiana. The sequence goes on from CM067326.1 coordinate 3,370,548, forward strand.
CCAAGCCCCGAAAAATCGACCTCTTCAGAATCACTATAATCCTCGCCTCCACAAAATAATTACCGTCCTAGGGAACCACCCAGGAGACAAAACTTCACTCCAATAGCGGAATCTTATGCCAGCTTATTCCCAAAACTGGTCCATATGGGTCTCCTCCGACCTGTGCACCTGAACATGCAGAACCCCAGGTCACCTTTCTATCAAAGGAGCATACGATGTGCTTATCATTCCGGGGTAGAAGGACATGACATCAAAAACTGCTGGACTATAAAACGAGTGGTGGAGGATTTGATAGAACAAAAGAAAATAGTGCTGAGAGATGAAGAGGACCCCAATGTAACCAATAACTTGTTTCCAGCTCACAACTATGGGCCAGTCATCGGAGTGATTTGTGAGGACAAAGAATTTGACCCTACCTTAAAAGCCATAATAGCCATTGCTGATGCCGACAGAAAATCGAAGGTTACCCCCAAGAAGGTTGGAGAAAAGGAAATATGTGAAACCAAGCGTCCAGAAGCAGAGAAGAAGTCTGAAATCAAAACTGAGATGACACTACCAAGGAAATAATACTTTCCATCCGGCGAGGGCGTTAAGAAAAATAGCCCACTTTGAGTCCTCCGAGAAGGTTTGAGCTGGACAAAACGATGTATATACCCAAAGGAGCTTATGGGGTACATGGACCAATTAAACCACCAAGGCTGAATGAGCCCTGGTAATCGGTCGCGCACCTTACAAGCCAATAACAAACCCTTCTGCAGTCGTGTGGAATTAACAAGAAACCATAGTCACATACAAGGGCAAAGAGATCATTGGGGAAACTCAAAAAGGTCATCCCACGAAGAAATATTCAGATATGGAAGACGTGAACGCTGCTACCAAACAGAGATTTCCACCTAAGAGGCCAATGAATGTAGAAAAGGCAGAAACCTTCTTTCAAAAGATGAAAAACCAGAATATAAGGTGGTGGTCCAACTCCGAAAGTCTCCCGAGCAGGTCCCTTTATTGTCACTGCTGATGAAATCTCCAGAGCACCAGAAAGCATTGGCCAAAAGGTAAAACTTATGTACCGGCTGGAACCTCCGTGGAGCAACTAGAGAAAATGGCGGAAAGATTATTTGCCATTAATTAGGTTACGTTCATCAAAAAATGACTTACCTCCAGAGGGTGCCACCCACAACAAAGCCTTGCACCTCACCATCAAATGCAAGGGCTATTATGTCAAAAAGGGTGATGATAGACGGAGGTTCTGGGGTGGATATATGCCCATTGTAGACATTGCAAAGAATGGAGATCAGAACAAAGAGGATACACCCCAACAATGTGTGTGTCCGAGCCTTTGATTGAATCAAGAGAGACATCATAGGGGAAATTGACTTAGTGCTGACCATTGGTTCGGTCGACTTTGAAGTGACATTACAAGTATTGGACATGGACACATCCTATTACTACCTCCTAGGAAGACCATGGATTCACGCGGCAGGAGCGGTGCCTTCTACTCTGCACCAAATGCTGAAGTTCAAACATAACAACCAGGAGATTGTAGTCCACGGAGAAGACGAACAGTCAATTTAATGGGACCCCTCTGTTCCCTGCCTCGAAGCCAAAAAGGGAAGTAAGCATATAGTTTACCAAGCTTTTGAAATTGTTGTAGCCAATCAACACGAAGAAGGCAAACCACTTCCCCAGCCTTTCCTCTCTAATGCTTCAATCATGGTGGTAAGAGAGATGACACGCCAAGGTTTTAAGCCAGGCAAGGGACTCGGAAGCTCTCTACAAGGCATATCTGAGTCGATCGCTTTGCCTGCCGAAGAAAAGTTTTTTGGGCTAGGTTTCCATCCAACATCAGAAGATATCACCTGGGCCAACCGTAGGAAACACCATGGATGGGCTTTACCAAAACCCCTACCCCACTTATACAAAACATTTGTAAAACCAAACTGGATCGGGCCAATCGCCTCGTTGTAAACAGATACATCTATGGTTCGCACCTTTCGACCATCGGCAATGCACAGTTTGTTTCCTGTTGGATCAGGCCATCGACCTCGACATAATGTGCGCATGATATCTATGTTAAAACTTATACTTGAATTGTTTTGGCTAATATTTCGACATGTAAATTGCAAACTGGAATATGAACATGATTTTATCTCTTGTTTTGTTGATTATTGTTAATCTCCATGCTTAGTATAGTACCTCATTATATTGTTTGACCCTAGCAGGTGTCAAGTTGATCTCTCGTCTCTACTTATTCAAGATTAGACGAGATACTTACTGGGTACATATTTTTTATATAGTCATACTACGATTTTGTACTTAATTGTACAGGATTTGAGGCAAGTACATCTAGATACCAGTCTGGTGCGCGCTCCTAATCCATAGGCCGAGACTTCCACGGTGAGCTTCTCCCTTCCTATATCGTTTAGCAGCAGGATTGAGTCTTTTCTTACTTTTGCTGTCTTTTCCATCTCAGATAGTAGGATAGAGATATTATTTTGTATATAATACTAGATGCCTATTACTTGTGGCACCAGGTCTTGGCACACATTCAAGTAGACACTTATTTTTAGGATGTATTATCACATTGGTACATTATTTATTATTTCTGATTTCAGCTTGGAATTTGAGAATCTGTTATGCTTAATTTTGGTAAAAGTAAAAATGATAATTTAATTGCACTTTCGCGTCGGATTGCCTAACAACGGTGTCGGGTGCCATCATGACCTAATATGGAAATGGGCCGTGACATATTTGCTATATGACCTTCATTCTACCTATTAGTTCTATAGAACCCCCTCAAAACTCTATGTATCATGTTTTTTGTGTGCTCTATTAAGGTGTACTCTCTATGTTCCCAATCCTTCTTCCATTGTGTGAAGGCTTCTTGCCAAAGTACTCCCAGAAACTGTTTGTTCTATGACTTGTGTTCTGATTGCAAATTTGTTTTCTTCACACTTTCCTCAAACAGTTTTATCACTAATGGTTTTCATAAGTTCTTTTCAGTCTTAAGATCTTTCTTTTAAACTCTTTCAAACCATTATGCATTTTCACTTACTCCTAGAATACTAGGTTCTACCCCTCTGATATCTGTACCGCTTAGAGACCCTTGAGATGTCTTTGAAATCTGGCATATTAGGGTTGGTACTTCCACACTGCACATTGATCAATTTTTATTAGAGAAAGGTTTAGGTGTGAGCACTGCTCGGGATCCTTGAGGTCCATAAGGAATTCTGACAAACCTAGACATAAAATTGACTATGGAACTTTGGCATTTAAGGCTATTGGAGACTTGGAAATCATTTGGGCTTACCTTAGGCTCCTTATAGATTAATTTTTGTTCTATTTATGTATTTTTATTCAATTTATTAGTCTGCAATAATTATTGTAAACAAATAATATGGGCAATAGTAAAAAGAGAGGGTAGTTATAAGTTGTGGGTACAGTTGAGTAGGTACCATGCCTATATGGTCTATTTCGATTCAAATGTGTTTGTTAGATATGCCTATAGGATCTGCTTTGGCTTAAATAAATCTGCATGCTTTACTTTCACAATTAGAAGCCATGCCTATATGATCCAAATCATCTTTACAATTATATCTTATGACTATAGGGTGTAACGTAATCGAAGTTCAATTTCTATTACAGCATGCATCTAAATTCGTCTCCCTAGAAATCATGCCTATAGGATTAAAATCAGTTTTAATAGAAATCATGCCTATAGAGATTTTGCTTTGATTAAATAAATCATGCTTGCTTCTCCTTATATTCAAATAGAAATCATGCCTATAGGTTCTAAAACCAGTTTAGTTGACCTGAAAACAGTTTAACTCTAAGCTTATACGGGTAAGTTCTGAATCAGTTTAATTAAATAACCTACTATTTTCATGCTAATAAATATCACTAGAAAGCATGCCTATACGATTCAAATTACTTGTTTAAAATTGTTTAATGATTTACTCCTTCCTAATCAATAATAGATACCATGCTTATAGGATATCACTATTATACGCCTAGGTAAGCCTATAGGGCGTTTAAAATCTTGCAACTGTAAAACTATGTTCTATTATCTGTGATGGCTCATATTCAAATAGGTCTTAAATCAGTAGGCAAGCTGAATAGGTCTTTGACACTTTGGTCCTAATTCGATACTGCATATTCTCTGCTCACCTAGATATCCTGTTCTAGGCCTTTTTTATCTAAAAATTGTTGTTTGTGACGTGCACATATTTTTTCTGTTTGTGGAGGTAAAATATGAGCCTTTAATTGTTCCCTCTTTAATACAGTCCTAATTGTTTTGGTTGACGACTAGATGTTTTCCTTTAAGCACCTTAGGATGGTCTAGAACTTCCAAAATTAGAGATCTTAAATACCTCCAGGGCCACAAGGAAGGGACAGGTAGTGCACTCATAGGATATCTTTCCAGGTTGGTAGAACGCTTTAGGCTATGACCAAAGGGGAATTGGGTAGTAAGGATATGATGACTAGGAGTCAATGTCACGTGTAGCCCCTCATCGATGAGTGAATACCAGACATTGTGTGGGTATGATCAGGTATTCTAACCAACCTAGGACCCCCATTTCCGTAACTCTTGTTGTTTAAATGAATTCGCTTTTCTTTATATATGTGAAATTGTTCAAACCTTGTTTTCATTACTTGAATCATACATGTATTTAGAATGTCAAAACATGCATTTATTTGAGAATACGTGCTGAAACTTTTTAATGACTAATTCACATGGTTTATGTTCAGCCAAGACACACCTTTCCTTCAAGGTTATTTCGAGCCCTTACCTCTGGTAATGCAAACCAGTTCATGAGTTAATTGCTCTAGGTTCCCTAATGTACCATAATCCGTTAAGTGGCGACTGTTCAAACACCCAATTTCCCAAAGGACTTCCCGGGGTCAGATCCGGGAAGTCCTCGGATTCATGGTGTCATACCTAGGGATCAAGATCAATCCCGATAAAATCAAATCTATAGAAGACATCACTGTTGTGGACAATGTCAAGGTCGTTCAGAGGCTAACCGGTGCATAGCCGCCCTAGGTCGGTTTATATCGAAGTCTTCCGACAAGAGCCATTAGTTCTTTTCATTAGTGAAGAAGAAGAATAAATTTTCTTGGAACCAAGAACACTAACAAGCATTGGAAGAACTCAAATGGTACCTTTCAAGTCCACCCTAGCTCCATACTTCGAAGCTGAATGATTAGTTGCACCTCTACTTGGTGGTATCTGAGGCAGCGGTATGTGGAGCCTTGTCCGGGAAGAGGAAGGTACCCAATTTCCTATCTATTATGTTAGTATAACTCTGGGTGTGGCCGAGACAAGGTATCCTCGCCTGGAAAAATTGGAACTCGCTTTGCTATTCCCTCGAGAAAATTAAGGCCATACTTTCAATGTTACACCATATGTGTCATAACTTCTTACCCACTAAGGAACATGATGCATAAACTCGAGCTCTCGGGCCAGCTGGCTAAATGGGCTGTAGAAACTAGAGGTTACGATATCGAATATCAACCCCGAACTACCATCAAATCATAAATTTTGGCAGACTTCGTGGCCGACTTTATGCGGTCTTAATACCCGAGGTCGAAAGGGAATTGTTATTAACATCGGGGACTTCCGCGTGATTCTGGACCCTCTTTAGGACGGTGCCTCAAACACAAAGGGGTATGGATTCAGCATCGTATTGAAGCCGCGTACGGGTAACATATCTAGGCAATCTACTAAAACTGTGAAATTGACTAAAAATAAGGCCGGGTACGAGGCCATGATTGCATGTCTCGAATTGGCAAAAAGCTTGGAAGCCGAGGTGGTCAAACCTAAGTGCAATTCCCTCATTGTGGTAAATCAAGTCAGTGGGACATTCGAAGTAAAAAAGGAACGAATGTGAAGGCATTTAGACAAATTGCAGGTAACACTGCATCGATTCAAGGAATGGGCCCTACAATACGTACCCTGAGGCTAAAATAGCGAGGTCGATGCTCTGGCTAACTTGGGGTCATCGATTGATGATGATGAATTTAGCTCATCAACGGTCGTACAACTCATGAAATCGGTAGTGAAAGAAGTCCATGCCAAAATAAACTCAACAAGTATAACCAGGGATTGGAGAAACATGTATATAGACTACTTGAAGACTGAGAAGTTGCACTCAGATCCTAAAGAATCGAGAGCTCTACACACAAAGGTGGAATGTTCAACTTTTCCAGAGATACTCTGTTTAGAATAATGTTAGATGGCCTGCTCGCGTATTCTTGGGCTGGGAGATACCAAATATGTTTTGAGGGAAGTTCACAAAAGCACATGCAGAAACCGTTCGAGGGCAGAATCTTTGGTTCATAAGATAATCAGCGCTGGCTATTACTGGATTCACATGGAGAAATATGCAAAGGACTTTGTATGAAGATACGATGACTGCCTGAGGCATGCACCAATGATCTATCAACATGGAGATCTACTACATTCGGTCTTGTCAACTTGGCCATTCATAAAGTGGGGAACGGGCCTTGTCAGTCCTTTGTCGTGGGCACCTGCTAAGGCTCAATTCATACTGTTTATGATCGATTATTTTTTTAATTGGGTCGAAGCTCAAGAGTATGAGAAGATTTGGTAAAAAGAAGTCGTTAACTTTATTTAGGACCACATAATATGCCGGTTCGGGATATTGGCCAAGATAGTTTGTGATAATAGGAATCAGTTCATCAATAGCAAGGTAAACAAATTTTTTGAAGACCGTAAGATCAAAAAGATCTCGGTAACACCCTATCATCCTAGTGGTAACGGACAAGCGGGATCAATGAACAAGACTATACTTCAAAACCTAAAAAAAAGGTTGATTGGTGCCAAAAGGGAAATAGAAGGAATTTTTTTCTGAAGTCTTGTGGTCATAATGTACAACCTCGATATCTAGTACTGTGGCCACTTAATATTCATTAGTCTATGGTGTTGAATCACTAACCTGTTGAAGTCCGGAGAATTGGGCCCCAGGTTCCGATATGCGACCGAAGAATCAAATGGTGAGGCCGTGAGCACAGGCCTAAAATTATTGGACGAAAGGCATGAGGTGACCCTAACCCGATTGGCTGCCAAGAAACAGCAGATAGAAAGGTATTACTATGTAAGAGTCAACCTCCGACACTTAAATATTAGGGACTTGGTGTTAAGAAAAGTAAAACTACGCACCTGAAACCCGAATGAGGGGAAGCTAGGGCCAAATCGGGAAGGACCATATTGAATCATCGGGATTGATGTTAAAGGCTCATGCAAACTCGAAGCAGAAAATGGTGCACAACTACTGAACAACTGGAACATGATGCATTTGAAGTGGTGCTACTGCTAAGGTACGATCTCATTCACCTTTTCATAATATTTTGAATCGAACTAAACTTGCAGAGAACAACCAAAGAAGAATGTGACCATTAGGTCTAAAAGCACGCATTGCACTATTTTTCCCTTTAACCGGTTTTGTCCCAAGCGGATTTTCCAGCAAGGTTTTTAAGAAGGCAACACGTAAATCATGCTAAATTAGAATCAAAGACTGGTTTTAAATCGGAGTCAGTGGTATCATTAACAGTATCATATCCATCTCAAGATCGACCTCCAATACAGGGGCCATCACCCTCATGTCAAGCTTCTTAGCAAGAAAAGAAGGAAATTTTGTGCTTAAACAGCCTAGGCTAGGTGGTTAGGATTTACTGTAAGGGCGAAATGGTCAAGTGAACCCTACCCACGTAAGGCACCTTAGCCATAATACGAGCTTTTACATGATTTCAATCTTGTACTTTGCACAAAAAAAATAAAAGAAAGCTTCTACCTATTTATTATATATTTTTGCCTATTTATCGAGCCTAAGGGCTATACCTGCTCAGGGACTATCAAGACCAAGGGATACCCCTATCCGAGCCAAAGAGTTATCCCCACCCGGGGATTGTCTTCAAAAATAAGTTCAGAAAACTCGAATTTTCAAAACCAAGAGGCACAAAACCTATTAGGTAATGCCTAACCCTAAAAGGCTATGGCCGTCCTGAAAAATAGTTCAGAGATGTCCGAAGCCCATAATCAAAGCATAAGGACTTTAATAAAAAAAAACCTTCTAAAAGCAAACCCTCGGCAAAGGCATCGTTTAATAACACTTAAGCATCTTGAGACATTCGGTCACTCCGAGTTTTCAAAGGTTTTGAGCGAAAATCGCATCGAGGCATGTTCTGTTCGGATCTCCGAAAAATAAATGACTTATTACTATGTTTGATTCTATGCTAGGGCATCAAAAATATTTGCAAGAATGGAATTGAGAAAAGATGCTAAAAAGTTAAAATTAACAAAAGGAAAAAGTTTTATATATTCCGGAATATCTTTACAAAAGCCCAACAAAAATGGACTTAAGATGAACAAAACAAAATGCAAACAACATAAAATAAATCCTAAGACATTCATGCCTGATATACATTGGAGCTCGATTCTTCACCAGAACCATCAATGCCTTCAGATTTTTCAGAACCTTCGGAGCCCTTCTCACTTTCGAATTTAGCTAGCTTCTTCGCCTCAGCCTCAAGTCTTTCTGCCTCGTTTCAGCAGACATGTCGAAGCCTCGATCATGGTTTTTTTAGAAGGTCTCCCTTTCAGATAGCAGCCTCACATACTTAGCAATGGTCTTCAAGCGGGCCTTGGCTGCTTCGACATTGCTGTATTGAGCCACCATCTCTTCAGCATCAGCCGAGGTTTTATCTAACTTGGACCTTGTTTCTTTGAGTTCTTTACCAAGGGCGTCCCATTTTGCGATGGTCGAGCCTAGCTGTGCTTGGAGATCTTCATTTAACTGAGCTTGTTTATCAGTTTTATCCTTCTTCTTCGAGTTAGACCTCCACCAAAGACAGCTTTCTCTAGGCGATTTCTTTCTTTGAGGCCAAGAGATCCATCTTATTCTTCTACCCGTTGGCCATGACTTGGATCTCGTCCATCTCCTTTCGAAGTTGGTCGATCTTCTGATGGACCTACGAGGTTTTGTCATTATCCACTATGACTAATTGTTCGTTTCTAAATTTGAAAACATTTACCTTTTCAACCAAGTCGGCGCGCTCCCGCCGCAAGACTGGTGCCTCTTCCTATGCCTTGTCTAACTCGGCGTGAAGATTATTAATGACCCTTTCTTGCTGCTCACTAAGGTGCTTGTAAATATCCTTTTTTGGGCTAGCTCCCTAGCCTCGGGCTTAAGTTGATTGACCTCGAGCCGGTATCGAAAGAAGCTCTTGTGATGAAGTACTGATGCTTGCAAAAAGATGAAAAACGTGAGTAATATCAAAACATAAGAAACTTCAAAGAAACATAATGATGACTCACCCGGCTCAGTGACTATTGCACCTCATTGAAAAGGCACGACACGTTCACCTCATTCGTTTTTCCTGGTCTTCCTCGGTCACAGGCAACGGAGGTAGCTAGCTATCCTATAGGAGCAGACAAGACTCGAGTATCCTCTGGCGCGGATAGAATAATTGATCTCTTGCGATCGGGGTCCACACTCCATGTAGGGAGTTGATTATTGAATTTAAGGCTAGAACTTGACATGTCGGCTGCCGAGGATGTGTACTTCTTCTACATTTCCAAGTCGATGAGCTAGGAAAAATCTTCACAAGTGGACGAGTCCATACTGTCAAAAAAGGAATTAAGGGGATCGTATGCACAATGGACCCCTTCATTAGACTTCTCCTTTCCTACTTTAGCCTCTTCGAGCATGGACTAGGTTTAGGATGGCATCCCCGTAATTTCATTACAACGGCTGCTTTCGGAGTAGAGCCAACATCATGGGGGATCTCAGCCCTAGTCTGCACATCAACCTCCCGATCCCAAGGGAGGTCGGTCTCACAAATATCCCTCTCGGCTGCCACTTGCCTCCAGAAAGCATCAGTCCATGGGCAATAATAATGTCATCTTCTTCGTGCTCATCCCTGATTCGAAGAAGCGAATCAAAATCCGGCACCCGAGAATTGGATCTTTTCTTGTGTTTATGAGCCACTCTTTTCTTTGGCTTCACCACGGGGCTCGGGGAGCTAGAGGCCTTTCTTTTTTTTCTTCTTCTTCTTCTTTTACCAATGGCGGCCTTGGGTTGTCGCGTAGTGGAGGGATCAACAGACAAGGACATGTCCTTGTCCCCATCCGAAGGCCTATGTTCGGTGGTCTTAGGCAAACCTAAAATAGCAAGGGAAGGAAATTCAGTATGATGTAAGTTAGAAGCATCATGTTATTATTCAGGGAGAGATCTTACCATGAGAATGGGCCTTCTATCGTCCTTTCAAAAGTTTGCGCCATGAGCGCTCAGAGTACGACATCTGTGTACAGATGTCCTTGATCCATTACATTAATTGAGGGACCACATTCAGAACTACGGCAACAGCTGCACAACCACAATTATGAATGAGAAGAAAGAAATCAAAGGAAAAATTTACATTTAAGGAGAGACTACACTTATGAGATGTATTCTTCTTCTTAGGGAAAGGTGTCGTGCCCTCTTTTTTCCTTTTTGACGAGGAAGTCCGGGTTTCGATATTCATGGGAGGAGACATGCAATTCAGACTGTCGCGAATGAATTAGGTCTCCGTGTACCTGGCACTGGTGGCATTTTCGCACAAAGCTGATATCGTTCCGCTACATGGTGAGCCAATACTATCCTACCCGTAGAATCTTCTTTGCCAAAACATATCCACTTATGTGCGGCCCGCAAACTTCAGCATGCACTTCATTCATGATGGTCGTTTCTTGCTTAGCATCTACGCATCTTAGCAAACCGTGATCTGGCGTTCTTTTGTATAATATCTTTTGTATAATACTCCTCCGCTGAAGAAAAACCCACTTGACAAACAACAAATTGTTCTTCTCTGGTCACTCATAGCTTATACCAGGTACACACCACTCCTGCTCTATTCCTTGATGTCATGGAACCAAGGCTCGCCGTCAAGCTATTCTTCTACCATGTTGTGATAAGCATGTTGATCATGGACTCGGATGTGTATCGGGTCAACATAAACCTTGTCCGGATGATGTAACATTGATGCCAAAGTAGCCAAGGCATCAGCGACCTTATTGTGAATTCTGGGGATGTTCCTGAACTATATTGACCAGAATCGTTGACAGAGATCATGCAAGCATTGCCGGTATGGTATGAGTTTAAAATCTCTCTATTCCCACTCCCCTTGAATCTAGTGTACCAGAAGGTCCGAGTCTCCCAAGACCAGGACTTCTTGGACTCCTATGTCCGCTGCTAATCTCAAACCCAAAATGCATGCCTCATATTCTGCCATGTTGTTGGTGCAATAGAAGCGGAGTTGAGGTGTGACTGGGTAATGATGACCTTCTTCAAAAATGAGCACCACTCCTATTCCAACGCCTTTCATGTTGGCAGCCCCATCAAAGAATAATTTCCTTCTCTACTTCTCATCCCGTTCCATTTCATTTATATGCATCACTTCCTCATTCAGGAAATAGGTATTCAATGGCTCATATTCTTCATCTATAGTATTCTCCGCTAAATGGTCCGCCAATGCTTGTGCCTTCATAGCAGTCCTGGTCACGTAGATAATGTCGAACCAAGTGAGAAAGATTTGCCATTTCGCGAGCTTTCCTATGGTCATGGGCTTCTAGAAAATGTATTTCAATGGGTCCAATCGTAAGATGAGATAAGTGGTATATGATGACAGGTAATGCTTTAGCTTTTGGGCTACCCACGTCAAGGCACAACATGTCCTTTCAAGATGAGTATGCTTAACCTCGTCAGTTGTAAATTTCTTGGTGAGGTAGTATATGGCCTGCTCTTTTCTCCCGGTAACATCATGCTGACCCAACACGCACCCAAATGAGTTGTCCAAGACTATCAAATATAAGATCAAAGGATTTCCTGGTTCTTGAGGGACCAATACCGGTGGGTTTGACAAATTCCTTTATCTTATCAAAAGCCTCCTGACACTCTCCCATCCATTTTATTAGAACATCCTTTTTCAAAAACTTAAAGATTGGCTCGCAGATGGTTGTGAGCTGAGCAATGAACCAACTGATATAATTCAATCTTCCTAGTAGACTCATTACTTCTATTTCTTGGTGGCGGCAGCTCCTGTATAGATTTGATTTTTGATGTGTCTAGTTAGATGCCTCGACGGCTGACTATGAACCCTAACAAATTTCCAGAGGGACCCCAAATGCACATTTTGCCGGGTTGAGTTTGAGGTCATACCTGCGGAGCCTTTGGAAGAATCTCCTCAGGTCTTTGGCATGATTGAGTTGCTTTCCGGACATAATTATCACATCGTCCACATAGACCTCAATTTCTTTATGTATTATATCGTGAAAAATGGTTGTCATGGCCCTCGTGTATGTTGCCTCGACGTTTTATAAACCAAAAGGCATGACTCTATAACAGTATGTCCGCCACGGTGTGATGAACTTTTTTTTCTCCGCGTCTTCTTCATCCATCAAAATCTGGTGGTATCCTGCATAACAATCCACGAATCGCCCGATTCCATGTTTCACGCAATTGTGAATCAATATGTGGATGTTCGGCAAAGAGAAGTTTTACATTGGACTTGTTTTGTTGAGGTCACGGTAATTAACACATATCCTGGTTTTACCGTCCTTCTTCGGCACAGGCACAAGATTAGCTAACCAAGTCGGATATCGTGTGACTCGGATGACTTTTGACTCGATTTGCTTGGTGGGAAACTTGTGGACTACTAAGTCAGTGCTCAATCGGGGCATGTCGTTGTAGGACCATGTTAAGACATCTTTGTACTCAAGCAATACATTAACTATTTCTTCCGTGAGTTGTGGCTCCAGATAGACACTTATTTTTGTTTCTATGACATTATCCAGACTTGCTAGATTGACTGCCTCTATATCATTCAGGTTTGGTTTGGGTTTCTCTTTGAATTGGGTGAACTCTTTGCTAATCACATCCCATGCCCCTTTTTCATCATACACTGCTCAGATTACAACCCTCAAAGTGCTTGGATCCCTATTGACACCTTTCAAGGGCTTGGTATATTTCTGTGATGATCACTGGTACGATACTAAATGGTTTTCCGTCAAGTTTTTCCATTAGAGTTTTTGTGACCATAGCTAGCCCGGTATGGATCCTTGCTTTTTTCATTAGAAATACTATCGTCCCCAGGAAACAGAATATGAAGACAAATACCTTTCGGTGAATATGACCCAATAATGTAAGGGCGAATCATCAGGATATGTACGGAAAGATTTTCTGTGACCGTACCTCTCGTACAAGTAGTCAAAGGGAATGTACGACTATTTCAAACATGTAAAGTCTAGATTCTTCTTTAGACCCCTTTGGACCGTAACGTGGGCTTTTGGATAGGGTTAGAAAGGAAGGATATCAAAGGCTCTCCAGGTTCAGCTTCACATTGTTTTTCTTCAGTATGTCCAAGGTCTCCTGCAAAAGTTTCAAATGGTCCTCTGCTTGCAGAGGCTTAACTAACATGTCATCAATATAAATTTCATTTATTTTCCTATTTGTTATTCTAAAATTCAGTTTCCTTGGCATTGATAATTATTAGTTTGAACGGCATTACTTTAAAGCAATAGGTGCTGAATTTAGTTATAAAGGAAGTTTTTTCTTGATTGCCCCGGTCCATCTGCATTTGGTTGTACTCGGACTTGGCATCGAGAAAGCTAAGTATCTCGTGCCTGGCTCTCGCATCGATCATATGATATATGTTTGGCAAAGGAAAAGAGTTCTTGGGACATGCCTTGTTCAAATCTTTGTAATCTATGCACATTCTTAATTTATTTCTCTTTTTAGGCATTTACTACTACGTCAGCCAACCAATTTAGGTACTTAACTTCCCGAATGGGACACATTTTAAAGAGTTTGGATACCTCATCTTTGATGAATGCATGCTTGATTTTGGACTAATGCCTCGTCTTCTGTTTAACTGAGTGGAAATTAGAATTCAAACTCAGCTTATGAGTGGTTATTTCTGGTAGGATCCCATCATATCAAGATGGGACCAGGCAAAGCAATCTATGTTAGCTATAAGAATTTGAATGAGTTCTTTCCCAAGCTCGAGAGTTAACCCCGTGCCTAGGTATACCTTCTGATCGGGTGAGTGTTCGATCAATATAACTTGATCCAGCTCCTTGATCATTAATTTGGTGGGATCGAAATTGTCAGGTGTGATGAACGACCTAGGAACTCGGTAATCATCATCTTTGCATGTTTCCTACTTCTCATGTTCGGTTGGTGTCAGTGACTGTTATTTAATCTCTTCCTTCCTAACAGAATCTGATTTTTTCGATGTTGAGAGTGCGTACATTGGGATCACCTCATCGACCGCGAACATTTCTTGCGACTGGCTGCTCTCCATAAGCAGTCTTGATCCCTCCCGGTGTAGGGAACTTCAGTGCCTGGTGTAGCGTCGAGGGTATTGCCCTTATGTTGTGAATCCATGGTTGTCCGAATAGAGAATTATATCTCATTTCCCCTTCAATCACAAAGAACTACATTTCCTGAATGGTCCTGGTGGTGTTCAGTGGTAGGGTTATCTCCCTTTTAGTAGTTTTGCATGCCATATTGAATTTGTTTGAAACCCAGACTGTAAGCACTATTTGATCTTATAGACTAATCTAATCTACGACCCTCGATCTGATGGTACTGGCCGAGCTACTTGGATCAATTAAGACACACTTAACTCGAGATTAATTTATGAGTACAGATATTACCGGTGCATCATTATGTGGTTGCATGATGCCTTCAACATCCTCATAGTTGAACGAGATGGTTCCCTATGATATAATCTCGGGTTCGTTTTCCCTTGTGGTGGACACTTTAGTGCGCTTTAGCATTGGACCCTAGGGGACGTCAACTCCACCAATGATCATGTTAATGAAGTGTTAAGGTTCCTCTTATTTGGTCTATTTGTTAGAATCCCTATTGCTGAAGTGATTTTTGGCTTGATTACTCATAAATTTCAGATATGCCAATTATTGAATAACCGTGGCCACTTCTTCTCTTAATTATTTGTAGTCCTCGATCCTGTGGCCATGAGTGCCATTATACTTACACATTAGGTTAATGTCTCTTTGGTAGGGTTGGACTACAATGGTCGAGGCCACTTGGTATCTTTGATGCGCCTGATGGTGGATACGACGCCGGCGACATCGATATTGAAGTTATGTTCTAATAATCTCGGTGCATCTCTGGCCCCAAGTGGCTTGTCAAAATCGTTTTCGATCATTCCTTTTTTTCATTTTTCCAAGGTTAGACGTAGATCTGCTACCCCTTCGATCTCCTCTATACGGTTGATACCAGTCTCAGTTCAATCTTTGTCCATGATCAACGACTCTCTTAGGTCTGTTGCTAGTTCTGATGGGATAATGGTGGCCCCAAGCTTGTTATCCTTAACTCTAATTTTTTATTAATACTTTTTATGGACGTCGTCCTAGGTTACAATCGGGTATTCTATAAAATTCTACTTCAACTAGTGTGAAGCCAAAGAGCTTTGGGGGTCGAGACCCTGAGTGAATGCCCGAATAGCCCAATCGTCCCCAATCGGAGGTAGGTCCATCCATTCCATTTGAAACCTTGACATGAATTACCGGAGCATTTCTTTATCTCTTTGTTTAACTTTTCAAAGGTCCGATTTTCTAGCCTCGACCTTGATGGAATTGGCGTGCGCTTTTACAAAGGCATCTACAAGTATAGCAAATGAATCAATAGAATTAGGGGTAAATTGTGATACCTTATCATCGCTTCCTTTGATAGGGTTTCTCCGAACTTTTTCAACAAATTCGACTCGATTTCGTCATCAAGTTGTTTCCCTCGATGGTACACGTGTAAGCTGTCGCGTGTTCGTTTAGGTCCATGGTTCCACTATCCTTTAGAATTTTAGGCATAAGGAACTTCTTCGGGATTGGCTTCGGTGTCGTGCGGGGGGGGGGGGGGGAAAGTCTTTTGGATAAATTTCTTGGAATCTAGGCCTTTCAATATCGGGGGTGCTCGTGGAATTATATCAACTCTAGAGTTATAGGTCTCTACTTTTTGGTTGTTGGCTTCAATATTCTTCTCTACTTTAGTTCCTTAAGCATATTTATCATTTCAGGGTTGGTCCCGGGCTCAACTGCCCAGCCTCCTCGTGATTTCTTCATTTCTTCAGGTGTTGTTCTGGGATGGTTTGGACTCAACTCTGCTGGGGTGCAGCTTTGGTTCAGCAGTTGGGCTATCGCTATTTGTTGAGCTTGTAATATTTCGAAGATCACTCGCAGATTGATTTTTTTGCCCTCGCCATCGTGTGTACCCCAAGCTGTCGACCTGGCTCCTCCACGAATGTTATTCTCGGGGTCGGTCGACGAGTTCGCATCGATGGACATCTGTGAGTTGGCATCGATCGGGTCCGCAACTGGGACTCTGTTTGGGTCAATAGGGGCATCAAATTTCAAGCGTAAAATATTGAGAGTTTGGCATTTTTAAGTTGACCTAAAATTAAAATCTCAAAGAACAAGCGTAAAATAGGGTGCGTTATATAAATTTGTATTAAATTACCACTGTTATCCTTAGTTTAATGGTGGACGCCAAACTATGTACCCTTAAAAATGGATAACAATTGAATTTATGCACGATTTTAAGAATACATGGACTAATTCAACACAAATGATTATTAGCATTAGATGAGCAAATTAATGATAGAATAAATGGCCAAACCAGTTGTAAGACCGAGTTCAGGATCGGTTGCAATCCAAACAATTAGCTCGCCTTCGATTCGGAACCAAACCTTTATGAAGGGCTATGAACAAAGCTAAGAACCTAGAATAACCTTTAGAAGTAGAGAAACAAATATATTTTGCCTTGATATATGTGCTATAATGTGTTTAATGAGTAATCAACTTCCCCTTTATATCATAGAGGAGTTTTACGCTAAGTACAACTCCAAGAAAGGTAAAATCTTCCTCTTCGCTAATCACTGGTCTGTCGTTGATATGTGCCGAGATTCACTTTGTGGCATCCAGTCAGACATGGATATCACAACCCTTTGTTAATCGTGCATAGTCATTCGGTAATGCTCTCAGAGGTCCCAGAACTCGAACCGTACCCGGGGTCGCGGTCTTGATGATTCCGAGGGCATGTGTTTTCCTCGGCCTGATGCGAGAGGCTCTTGGTTTCGAATCCGATTTTGTGCAATCATGTCCTTGTTTTTCTGCCTCACCGGGAAATTAGGGTGCTCACTACTCCCATATATATATATATATATATATATATATATATATATATATATAACGCAAAAGAAATGAGATTTTTTACAGACATTTCCGGTTAAATCGTCTGCAACGAGCCATATTCTGATAGATTTTCAGTGAAATGTCCATTATAAATTTCCAATTTTTGTGCTAGTGAATTAAATGAATAAGATGGTAATTATGATACATATGATTAGGTTATTAATCATATAGCACATAAACAAAATGTGATGATAAGTGATAATATTGCTTAAGAGAGTGTCCATGACAATAATTAAAGAATTGTTATGAAATAATATAAAAGACAAGAACAATAACTCAAGAACAAGAGCAAATAGAGAGAAGAGTAGAGAGAGTTCTTCTTATTGATACTTAGAGAATGTTAGGAGTTATTTACAATGGTAGAGAGCACCTCTATTTATAGGGAGGAGGATGATTTATCTACCAAGAATAGAACTCTAGAATCTCTCTAATTAAAGACATTCACCTTAAATAGAAGTGTATTTATAACACTCCCCCTTGAATGTCTATTCAATGATGTGCCTCGTTAAAACCTTAAAACAAAACCCAATGGGAAAAATTAAAGTAAGGAAAAAGAGTACACATGTTTGAATATGCGCCTATTGGTTGCCTCGTTAAAAACCTCGCAAGGAAAACCCGGTGGGACAAAACCTTGTAAGGGAAAAAGAGTGCAACGCGCCTTAACTCCCCCTGTAAGAACATCAATTTATGTCCTTAAGTCTTCGCATCCCAATCTTGTGAACTAGCTTCTTGAAGGTTGACTTTGGTAGAGATTTTGTAAACAAATCAGCCATATTTTCGCTTGAACGAATCTGTTGAACATTGATATCACCATTCTTTTGAAGATCATGTGTGAAGAATAACTTTGGTGAAATATGCTTCGTTCTATCTCCTTTTATGAATCCTCCCTTCAATTGAGCTATACATGCTGCATTGTCTTCATACAAAGTTGTGGGTAGTTTATCACACTTCAAACCACATTTGTCTTGGATATGATGTATTATCGACCTTAACCACACACACTCCCGACTTGCTTCATGAATAGCAATTATCTCGGCATGATTAGATGAAGTAGCCACAATTGATTGCTTAGTCGATCGCCAAGATATGGCGGTTTCTCCACAGGTAAACACATAACCCGTTTGAGATCGAGCCTTGTGTGGGTCGGACAAATATCCAGCATCAGCATAACCAACAAGATCCGGGCTGCAATTCTTGCCATAAAATAAGCCCATATCGGTAGTTCCCTTTAGGTACCGCAATATGTGTTTGATCCCATTCCAATGTCTCCTCGTAGGAGCCGAGCTAAATCTTGCTAAGACATTAACTGAAAAGGATATGTCAGGTCTTGTAGTATTTGCAAGATACATTAGTGCGCCAATTGCGCTAAGATATGGTACTTCAGGACCAAGTAGCTCTTCATTCCTTTCTTGTGGTCGGAATGGATCTTTGTTCACATCAAGTGATCGAACAACCATCGGTGTACTTAAAGGATGTGCTTCATCCATGTAAAACCGTTTCAGTACCTTTTCTGTATAGGTAGATTGATGAACAAAAATTCCGTTTGCCAAATATTCAATTTGCAAACCAAGACATAGTTTAGTCTTTCCGAGATCTTTCATCTCGAATTCATCCTTTAGATAATCAATTGCCTTTTGGAGTTCTTTAGGGGTTCCAATAAGGTTTATGTCATCAACATATACGGCAAGTACAACAAATTCCGATGTTGTTTTCTTTATAAAAACACACGGGCAAATGGCGTCATTTATATAGCCTTCTTTTAACAAGTACTCACTAAGACGATTATACCACATTCGTCCAGATTGCTTTAGACCATACAAGGATCTTTGCAATTTAATTGAGAACATTTCCCGAGATTTTGAGTTGTGCGCGTTTGGCACCTTGAGTCCATCGGGAATTTTCATGTATATCTCATTATCAAGTGAGCCATAAAGATAGGCAGTAACCACATCCATTAAGTGCATGTCGAGCTTTTCATGGACAGCAAAACTTATGAGATAACGAAAGGTTATCGCATCCATTACAGGCGAATATGTCTCTTCATAATCGACACCAGGCCTTTGAGAAAAACCTTGTGCAACAAGGCGTGCCTTATATCTTTGTACCTCGTTTTTCTCATTTCTTTTGCGTACAAAGACCCATTTATAGCCGACGGGCTTAACACCATTAGGTGTTTCAACTATAGGGCCAAAAACTTCACGTTTTGCCAGCGAATTCAATTCTGATTGAATTGCTTCTTGCCACTTTGGCCAATCCTGTCTTTTTCGACATTCTTCAACAGATTGAGGTTCGAGATCCTCACATTCTTGCATAATGCTAGATGCTACATTATAAGCAAAGGCATTATCCACCACAATATCCACTCGATTAATATTTGCCTCAATATTAATTGGATTTAGGGATAGTTCCGTATTTTCCAGAGTCTCGGGCTCAATGGATTCTTCATGAATCTCAGAATTCGTTAAATCATGAGATTCTTTCGTGGTGTCATTTTGATCGTTCTTTTTCCTCTTTCTAGGATTTCGATCTTTGGAACCTAATGGTCTGCCACGCTTCAGGCGTGCATTTGACTCATTGGATATGACACTAGATGATTGTCCAACAGGGACATCAATACGGATTGGAACATTTTCCGCGGGAATGTGGGATTTCGTTATCCTTTTCAAGTCCGTAAATGCGTCAGGCATTTGATTTGCTATTCTTTGCAAATGGATAATCTTTTGTACCTCTCTTTCACAAATAGAGGTATGTGGATCAAGATGAGATAATGATGCATTTTTCCACAAAATTTCCCGTTTGGTTTCACCAACTTCTCCCCCTAATTTTGGGAAAAGTGTCTCATCAAATCGACAGTCTGCAAATCGTGCAGTGAACAAGTCGCCTGTCAATGTTTCGAGGTAGCGAATGATGGAGGGCGATTCAAACCCAACATATATTCCTAACCTTCTTTGCGGACCCATTTTGGTGCGGGATGGCGGTGCAATAGGCACATATACAGCGCATCCAAAAATCCTTAAATGGGATATATTGGATTCATGACCCAAAACCAATTGCAACGGGGAATACTTGTGGTAATTCGTCGGTCTAAGACGAATTAGTATTGCTGCATGTAAGATGGCGTGTCCCCATACCGAAGTGGGCAGCCTCGTTCTCATAAGTAATGGCCTTGCAATCAATTGCAGGCGTTTAATTAACGATTCTGCAAGACCGTTTTGAGTGTGAACATGAGCTACAGAATGTTCAACTTTTATCCCGATTGATAAGCAATAATCATTAAATGCTTGGGATGTAAACTCAGCAGCATTATCCAGTCTAATGGACTTGATTGGATTATCTGGAAATTGTGCTCGTAGTCGAATTATTTGTGCCATTAATTTCGCAAACGCAAGGTTGCGTGATGACAACAGGCACACATGAGACCATCTACAGGATGCGTCTATCAAGACCATGAAATACCTAAACGACCCACTAGGTGGGTGAATAGGTCCACAAATGTCCCCTTGTATACGTTCCAGAAACGTGGGTGACTCAGTCCCACCCTTTGTTGGTGATGGCCTGATAATCAACTTGCCTTGATAACACGAAGTGCAAGGATATTCATTATTCGAAAGAATTTTGAAATTCTTTAACGGATGCCCATATGAGCTTTCTATAATCCGTCTCATCATGACCGATCCTGGGTGTCCCAATCGATCATGCCAAAGTACAAAGGTATTGGAATCAGTAACCCTTTGGTTTACTGTTGAATGTGCCTCAATTGCACTAATTCTTGTCCAATACAGGCCACAAGATAAAGACGGGAATTTCTCAATAACCCTCTTTTGGCCGGAGACATTCTTTGTGATGACGAGATATTCAAGATTATCTTCATCCATTGTCTCAATATGATAGCCATTCCGGCGTACATCTTTAAAACTCAACAAGTTTCTTTTAGACTTGGAGGAGAACATTGCATTCTCTATGATTAACGTCGTGCCCTTGGGCAGAGTTACAATTGCTCTTCCGGAGCCTTCAATCAATTTACTACTTCCAGAGATTGTAGTAACGTTTGCCTTACACATATTTAGTTGAGAGAAATACTTCCTTTCTTTGAGTATTGTATGTGTAGTACATGAATCAATTAGGCAAATACTTTTACAGTTGGATGTTGATCCAAGTTCGCTTTGTGAGATATCCATATTTGCTATCCCATAGTTTGACATACAAAAGAGATACAAGAACATAAGAATAAACAAGTTCAATTCTTTTGTGTCACGTGATATTTTCAAAATCTGCTGCTAACAGTTGACTAACAAAATCAGATATGTTATCCATTACTTTGCAGTTTGAAAATTTCAGTTTAAACATTTTCTTCAAACAATCGATTGTTACTTACAAACAATCGATTGTTGAACATTGACAATCAATTGTTATGCATAGACAATCGATTGTTAGCTATTTTGAAAAAACTTCAGATCACACTGTCTTAAGACAATCGATTGTTATGCATAGACAATCGATTGTTGGCTATTTTGAAAAATTCCAGAGCACACTGTTTCAAGACAATCGATTGTTATGCATAGACAATCGATTGTTGGCTATTTTGAAAAATTCCAGACCTTACTGTTTCAAGACAATCGATTGTTATGCATAGACAATCGATTGTTGGCTATTTTGAAAAATTCCAGACCTTACTGTTTCAAGACAATCGATTGTTATGCATAGACAATCGATTGTTGGCTATTTTGAAAAATTCCAGACCTTAGTGTTTCAAGACAATCGATTGTTAGACAAAGACAATCGATTGTGGATGATTTTTGAAAAATTCCAGATTACACTGTCTTAATGACAATCGATTGTTAGTCAACGACAATCGATTGTTGATCAATTGTTTTTCAACTTTAATGCGAAAATAGTAGATAATCGACTAGTTTTTCAGGCTAGTCGATTACCCCTACTGGAAAATAAAAATTTTATTGATATTTGAGCATATTGAAGATATTCTAAAGAACTACTGCTAACATTGCATCATGAACTAACTAATACGAGCTAATACTAATGACTATTAGTTTATTCACTAACTAATACAAATAAGTAGAACAAAATCAAATAACTCCATCTTCTTTCATCACGGATCCATCGCCGATTAGGTGGTCTATTTTCCCCTCGGGTTGCTCAAAGAAGTCTGCCACATCCAGGTGGGTGATGTCCTCATTGTCGTCATAGACAAAATTTGTTTCAGGGCCTTTTCTCTTTCGAGATGCTTGATAAAGGTCAACCAAGTGTCTTGGTATACGGCAAGTCTTTGACCAGTGCCCTTTCCCACCGCAACGATAACATATAGTTTCTGAACCATTTGCCTTAGGATCTTCATGACCCCGTTTCTACTTTCGGCGGTTATCTCTCTTTGGGGGGTGACGGACTTCATTGGAATTTCTTCCTTGTCTACGTCCCTGGCTATGACCCCGTTTACGACCATGACCATGGTCCTTTTCATGTTTGGCATAATGAGAGTGCACCTTATCTGCTTCAGGCAGTGGTGTAGACCCAGTGGGTCGATTTTCATGATTTCTCATGAGCAGGTCATTATTTCGCTCAGCCACTAGTAGAAGAGAAATCAGTTCAGAGTACTTTGTAAAGCCTTTCTCTCTGTACTGTTGTTGCAGTACTATATTGGAGGCATGAAACGTTGTAAACGTTTTCTCAAGCATATCATAATCGGAGATATTATCCCCGCATAGCTTCAATTTGGAAGTAATTCTGAACATAGCAGAATTATATTCAGAAACGGACTTAAAGTCCTGGAGCCTCAGATGAGCCCAATCATATCGTGCTTGTGGCAGAGTGACCAACTTCAGGTTGTCATATCTCTCCTTTAAGCCGTTCCACAAGATGAGTGGATCCTTGACGGTGAGATATTCAATCTTCAAACCTTCCTCAAGGTGATGGCGCAAGAAAATCAAGGCCTTCGCACATTCTTGGGTGGATGCTTTTTCTCTATCTTTGATGGTGTCTCCGAGACCCATAGCATCTAAGTGGATTTCAGCATCCAACACCCATGTCATATAGTTCTTGCCCGAAATTTCAAGGGCAACGAACTTTCTTTTCGTAATGTCAGACATAATCGAAAATTAAATTAGGAAGAGGGAAATACCTTAGATTTCTCGAGAATGGTTCTTGAGACGGTAGAGTCTCGTGCTGATAACGTGTTATGAAATAATATAAAAGACAAGAACAATAACTCAAGAACAAGAGCAAATAGAGAGAAGAGTAGAGAGAGTTCTTCTTATTGATACTTAGAGAATGTTAGGAGTTATTTACAATGGTAGAGAGCACCTCTATTTATAGGGAGGAGGATGATTTATCTACCAAGAATAGAACTCTAGAATCTCTCTAATTAAAGACATTCACCTTAAATAGAAGTGTATTTATAACAAGAATCTTAATTTTCTTTTGTAAAGTAAAATTTAGCTAAAAGTACCCACTCCCATCTCATTTATTTCTCTCCATCTCCAGGTGAATTGGGTGGTCCCTATCTATTGCCTAGTAGTCCTATGATTCACTTTTATAAATGAGACAACAGACATGGAATTTGATAATGAAATCTTGAATTTTAAGTATGATAATTGCCAGCAAAAGCAACATTTTTACCATTAATTAGGATTTACCTTGGATCAACAGGAATTCCACTAGCTAAATTATGCTAATTTTTTTAGGAATAAATAAATCTTGACAGATAGATGATCAAAGAGAAAAGGCTAGTTTGTAGGATCAAGAAAGGGGGTTCAAACGTTCAAAGTAGGACCTCCATCCCACTTGGTTTGCCACTCTAAAAAAGAAAAGAAACATGAGCCTATATGGCCTTTTTTTAATTTAACCTAGTGCACAATTAACCTAATTGTGGCCTATTTGCACAATGCAAAACAACGTCTATGTTGTGACTAACAAAGATATTTTTCTTCATGCATGATTGGGGTGCTGGCAACACTAAAGTACGAATATAGTAATAGGAAATTTTACATTAGAATTATTGGGCACCATACTTTTTAATTTTATACCCTATATTTCAATTTATTATTAACTAGCCCAAAAATAATAGGTTAAGAATTAACATCCAACTCCAATAGGTTCTTAAACTTACTATTTAAGTTTTAAAAAAGATTCCACAAGCTTTTAAATTAATTTTGAAATCGGCAATTGTGACTCAAATATTAAATCAACAAATCAAATTCATTAAGGTGGTGAAAATTAGATTTTTAACAAGCTTAAATATGTTGCTTCAAATTTCGAATTTAATTTTGTGAGAAATTTGGAATGTGTGTTATTTAGACTTATTAGAAATAGTATAAGGAGGTTCTATATAAAATTTGAAGTTATTTAATGGAGATTTGGACTGTTTTGGAAGAAGAATTGCAATTAAAAATTATGGAAGAAGTTCGTCTACAGAAGACTTTAAAGAAGCAGAAAATACACCGCCCCTTGAAGCATATAAAGAAGATATGAGAAGAAGAGAGGGTGAAAGAAATGGTTGTGAGAACAAAGAATTAACTTCATATCTTTTAGAAGCAATGATTGTAAGAACACGGATTTTAAATTTGCAAGTGCTTTTAAAATATGTATAATGTGGGTTAGGTGGGATAAAACTTAAAAACATGAGCCGTTTTTGTTATGGCATGAAGGAAAAATTTATTTTGTGTCCTATACAATTGACACTACTTGTATGAGGTAACCTTTTTGTCTCACAATTTTATGGACCCAAATTTCTGTGGACCTAAAAGTGTAAATTAAAGTCCACAAATTTGTAAGACAAAAAATAGCTTCATACAATTAATATCAGTTATATAAAATACAAAATAAAACTTATAAATTTGAAACCATATGTATTTTCTTACAATTCTTTCTACAATAATAACAGTCAAATAAGTTGGGATTAGCTCATAGCTGTATAAATCATCACTTTTTCTTTAAGTGTGAGAGTTTAATACCCTTAATGTTATTTTTTGAAACTAAAGTACCCACAAGTGTGAGAGATTAAACAAATTAACGTGGCACCCTGTAATTCATCCACATGGATGAAACTGTAAATTCCAAATGAACCCGCTCACGATTGAACCCGACCCAACCATTCAAATGAATCTCATAGAATCTCTACACATGAAACGCGGGGATTGGTCGTAATACGAATTTCTGCGAGATAAACTAACTTGTTTGAACAGTATATCATAATACTTGAATTAGATTCCAATTACCTTTCTTATTATCCAATAAAACATACTTAAGAATCTTAAGAAATTAGAAAAAGATTCATATAGTTATCCAATAGCTTTTCGGTTCTTCATTTTCTTTATTACATAATTTATTATATTTAATATTATTTTATTTTCTATATAATATTTTATTAACTTGTCACTTGACTTATATTTTTGTCAATTTCTCTTTTGTAATATAGTATAGACATGTATTTTTCTTACTCCTATTTTTTTTTTCTTGAAGCATTTATTCCATTTGTCTAAATGTATTAATATTACTTTAAATTTACATTACCTATTTTCAAATTAATTCAAATTAAAAATATTCACATATTATCTTTATCCTCACTTTGTAGAATTTTTATACAATGATTTAATTGGTTATTCTCGTTTAGAGTTTCACCTATACGTTGACAACAATAGTCAATACCAAGTTACAAATTTGAATGCCTTTACTATCAAGTTAAAACATCTACAAATATTTTAAATATTTATATTTTTATATTATATGAAATAAGGATATAAATTTCCTTCTCTTTCATTTACAACATGAAATTTTAATTTGATTTTTAAATTTATTTAATTCCTATATTTCGTTTAATATTTACTTTTTTGGGTGAAATTTTTTCAATATCTGGTATCCTTTTACTCATCAACTCAGATTTTGGTTACGTGGTATTATTTATTGTATATATTACTTTTCTCATTTCAAATATAAATAAGACTTATCCTTCTATATTTTTACAACCTATTAGTTTTTTATTTCTTCATGCCTTTCGTTTATTGTTTATCATTATTACATTATTCATACTTAGAATTGTTACATTGTGATGTAATCTTTAAGTATTTTTTAGTTATTTTTGTTTCATTTTAAGATCAAATCAAAGCTTAGATATCCTCACTCTATTTATAGATGAAATATATTTATTCTTAGGTATCCTCACTGTATATATAGATGAAAACATGTTTTTCTTTCTCCTGAAATTTAATTGATAACTATTCTTAAATAGTCTAAATTTATCAATAATACTTTCAAGTATTCTTTAGTTACTTTATTTTATTTTAAGATCAAATTAGAGCATAAATATCCTCACTCTATTTTATATTCGGCTTTTCGTATATTTTTCAATTGTAATATGCTAATATTGTAAAGAGTAATATATTGTTTATTAGTTCTGGAACTTTAATTTATTCATTTTGAAGTAATTGGTCAAATAAAGTATTGTTGGAATATATCAATAATATTTTTGAATATTATTTAGATTCGGTCACATTACCACTAAGTCGAGGGTTTATCATAAATAATTTCTCTACCTCATATAATATAGGACTACGGTGTACGTATACTTTTTTTTTATAAAACTAACATTTTATTTTATCAAAAGAACGGTCATTACATAATCAGATTAATGCTGACCATTAATCTCCTATTTCTATTTATATACATATACTGGCCTACACTATTTCATAGTAACTAACTATACTAAGGAAAATTGTTTAAGCTTTCCAATTCATTTTGCCATTTAGCTTTCTTCCTCTCTTGAATGTGTATACGTATAGCAATTTCATTGCATAATTCATCCATGTTATATCTGCCTTTGTTGAATCTAATCGAATTCCTTTCGCGCCAAATGCAATATACAACCATCGCAAAAGTTGTTATAGTTACTTCTCCTTTATAGTTTTTGCTTCTTGCCTGCCTGCTTATCAAAGTAGTTCATCTTGCCAGCTTTCTATTTGCCTTGTGATTCCTTGCCATTTCAATAGTCTGTCCCATAAGTTGTTTGTTTTTGGACAGCCAAAATATAAATGATCAAATCTTCTATATTGGTTGAACATAACACACAGTCTAGTGGGACTTGAATTCCAAAATTCATAAGTCTGTCCATTGTTGCTAGCCTTTGATGAATATGTAGCCATTCAGGTGAAATTTGAATTTAGAATGAATATATGTGTGTAGATAAAGACTTCTCCGCATAACTTTTGGGAATTGAGGCTGCATTTGAACATAAGTTTCGTGGATTTGGAATTTACCTTGTCTTGTTAAGGTCTCCTCCAATGTGGTTGTAATGCTATTCTGTCCCAGCTTCATCGGTTTATGTATACTTTATCCTCCACAAACTCTATTTATGGAACCACACTGTGCATATTATTATTTTTGTTATATATTACCTCTATTCTCCTACTTATATATGTTTCTATTATATTATATAAATTAACTTTGAACCATTTAATGTTTTACCTCTAATCCAAATAATTGTCCATTGAATCCTAATCTCCAAATTTGCTATGAGCTTTAGAAACAATAAGGTTTTGTTTTATGATTCAAATTCAGAATGTTGTTGAGGGTAGATAACTTCATTCAATTATCTGCATTAATTATGTTTTTTTTTTCTTTTGAGCATTAGTATTAGTTTCGTCGTAAAATTTTCAAGTGGCTTATTTTTAGCTCGCCACTTGGAAATACCATATTGTATTTTATTTTACTATTTAAACTAACTTTAAGTTATTTAATACTTTACCTATAATATAAATAATTGACCTTTGAACCCTAATTTTTACTGAATTATAGAACAAATAAGGTTTTGTTTTTACGATTCAAATTCGAAATATTGTTGCGTGGGGAAAAATTCATCAATTACTTCAATTAATTATATTTCCCTTTTTTAAGTCTTACGTATTACTTTTCTAATAAAATTATCAAGTAGTTTATTTTTAACTTGTCATTTGGCTTAACGATATTGCAAAATATCACACTTAATTCTTTTTCTTACCTTATATGCCACGACTCAAAATCCTTTAAG
The DNA here is from genome assembly GCA_034376525.1 of Nicotiana benthamiana. Lineage (NCBI taxonomy): Eukaryota > Viridiplantae > Streptophyta > Magnoliopsida > Solanales > Solanaceae > Nicotiana > Nicotiana benthamiana. The sequence goes on from CM067326.1 coordinate 3,398,846, forward strand.
TGTCGTGGTGGCGCCGGCCACCGTTACAGGCAAGCCAACCACTTGATTAGCCAACTTTAGTACTTGTTTAAAAATTATTTTTCTTTATACAAATAAATAGCGAATAATAAAATTTACAGAAATAACTATGAAATCTTCAACAAACTAAATATTGAATAATCTGAAAATCATTTCAGAACCTGGTATCACGAGTGCACGAGCAATTTCTACGAAATAATAAAGTGCAACAATCGTCCGGAGTAACTATTGAACAAAAATAAATACAGAAAAATGAAAGAGACTCTGCTGGCTGCAAGTCGTCTCGAGAAGAGCAACTCACCTAAGTCTCCGTACCGACCACGCTGCCATGCCCAGTTGTCCACTAGAGATACAGGTGCATGTGCAACAAAAATACATAGAAGTATAGTATGAGTACGAAAATAACGTGTACCTAATGAGTATCCCGTCTAATCTCGAAAAAGTAGAGACGAGATGGTCGACTTCGACACTTACTAGAGGTCTAATAATGATATATTGTTAATACGATGATTCACGGATTTACTAACAATAGTAAATTCAGATAAGACATAAAACAGGCAAAAGTTCCTTTTTTCTAAAAGCCTCCGGATTCATAATCCATTATGCGACAGTTATTTCATGTTGGGGAGAGCTAATATCAATCTCAAATAATCTCAAGGCAAGAAATACGAGCATGCACAACTAATAACAGTGGGATGTACGGCCCGATCCAATATTAAATAAATTGTGCACTGCCAAGGTTCGAACGGCTCGAACCATAGATGCATCTATTACCCCGCTCGTGAATCATCCATGTGACACAGTCAAATATAAATAAATAACACCCCGCTCGCGAGTTATCCATGCAACGCGTTCAAATAGAAATAAACAAGCACCCTGCTCGCGAATCATCTACGCGATGCAGGTACACATAGAAGCATACATTCAAACAGTCAATCAAGACTTCATCAGGGAAAAATAATTATCTAAGAAATAACAATTCTCTTTAACGGTCAAGAAAATAATGTTTAATCTTTTTTGAAATTCATTTACTGATTCGATGTGATTTAAGAAATTTAAGCTGTCAATACGTTTATAAATAATCCAAGTACAACATGCTTTTGGGTCCTACCCAGGCAATAGCAAAATAGTAGCTACGCAGGGACTCTAGTCATCTCGTGCGCATATAGCCCCCAAAAATAAAAGCACATAACCAATTACCTCACTTATGGGGACAATTTCCTCTTACAAGGTTAAAAAAGAGACTCACTTCACTTTGAAGCCTATATTCCGATTCAAAAATGCGCTCAAACCTCCACATTCGGAATCGAACACTCCAGAACTATTCAAATAGGGTAAGAACTCGCCAATAGATGCTCAAAAGTTCATATTCTAATTACTAAACAAATTTCTCAAATTTAAATGCAAGGTTCCTAATATTCAGTCTCAGGCCCACACGCCCGGATTTCGGAAATTTTTGAAGAAAATTATTACCTATAACCTAAGGATCAATAATATATGATTTTTACTTCATTCCCTAAAAATTTTCATGGTTAAATCTCTTTTTTACCAAATTCTAGGATTTTCATCTAAAACCCTTGATTTTTCTAAATTTTCACATGTTAAATCTACCCATAATCTATATATAGAACTTATGATGTGTAGAAATTACTTACTTCTTCGATGATAATGGAATCCCTCCTCAAATTCTCTCAAAACTTACCTAAGGCCAAGTGAAAAATGAGGGAAATGGGCTAAGTCTCGAAATAAAAAGCCACATATCCAGATGCAGAAGTCGCATTTGCGACTCCATGCTTGCAATGCGATGTCACATTTGCGACAATTGCATCGCAAATGCAAAGCCTAGCACACCATGTCCTGGTCGCATTTGTGACAATATTCTTCGCAATTGCAAAGGTGACAGCCTCACAATTGCAAAATCGATCCCTCGTTCGCGAATGCGAACATTCCCCTAGAATCCCAAGCTCGCAAATACAAACGGAAACTCGCAAATGCGAGGTCGCATTTGCGATCAATGCATCACAAATGCGATCATGCTAGTACCATCAATCTTATTTCTTAGCAAATCACCCTAAAGCTATCTCGAATCACACCCGAGCCCCGGGACTCCAAACCAAACACCCGCACAAGTCTAAAAACATAATACAGACTTGCTCGAAGTCTCTAATCGCATCAAACAACGCTAGAATCATGAATCGCGCCCCAATCCAAGCTTAATAAACTTTGAAATTTCCAACTTCTACTGATGTTTAAACCTAAGAAATCACGTCCGATTGACTTCATATTTGACATTACAGACCTACTGTCACTTCCGAAATCGGATTTCGACCCTGATATTAAAAAGTTCACTTCCGGTCAAACTTCTCAAAAATCTTCAAATCTCTATCTTTAGCCAGATGACTCCTAAATGACCAACGGACCTCCAAATTCACTTCCGATCATGCTCCCAACTCCAGAATCACCATACGGAGATATTCACAAACTTGGAATCTCAAACAGACATTGATAACACTGAAATACACTTCAAGCCAAACTATGAAATTCCTTTCAAAATGCCAACTTTAATAATAGGTGCCAAAATGCTCCCAGGTTATCCAAAATCCGATCCAAGCACACGCCCAAGTACGAAATCATCATACGAACCTGTTGGAACCTACAGATCCCAATTCCGAGGTCGTTTACTTAAAAATCCAATCTTAGTTAATTATTTCAACATAAAGCTTTCAAAATGAGAATTCTCTTTCCAAATCAACTATGAATTTCCTGAAATTCGATTCCGGCTACGCGTACAAGTCATAATACCTGAAATAAAGTTGCTCATGGCCTCAGACTGTTGAACGACACTCTAGAGCTCAAAATGACCGATCGGGTCGTTACATTTTCTCCCACTTAAACATACGTTCGTCCTCGAACGTGATGATAACTACACTAAAGTAGTCTGAAATCATTGTTTAACACCTCATGCACCTTCCCGTGCTACCACAACTCAGTTGGGCACATTAGCTCGATCAATTCTGAAGATGTCCCTTTGATCAAGCAAATAAGCCTTAGAGTCCAATTTCAACATCCGTAATTCTCTACCCTGCCTGATCGAACATATGAACATCGTATCAATCACCACACGATGTACCAGCGCATGACTGCATACCTTCGTTGGATTCACACATTACATATCTTTGTTCATGGGTCCACAATAACATCCTCTAAGAAAAATAATCGAAATTCTTTGAACCAGATGCTTCCATTGCACCACTTGGCATATATAGGTCTTGCTATAACTCTTATATTACGGCCACGATAGAGGAGATATGTAGAAATTCATAACCAATGCCGAAAAAACAATTCATTGGGTCTATTCTCCTTGTAAGAACTATCACCTCATTTTGAACCTAATCCAAACAACATTCCCATGGCGGCGACCAACGCAATCCAAACAACATTCGCATGGCGGCGTGCCATCCGATCCACACATAGAGTTCACTTAAGGAGATACGCATAGAACTAAATTGCTCATTAGAATGAAATACCGAGTATCGGTCACAAGAACGCTAAGTGCATTATATCATCCTTGGGGGAATATATAGTGCCACAAGCTACAAAACTCAAGCACAACTAAGGTACGATATAAATCTCGAGAGCCATCCTGTCCATATAACCCTATCTCTATGCGGAACCTTAACATATAGGGAATTCACCAAGCCATCTCATAACTCATACGGCTCGGTAAATCACTACATGAAACTGCTGACGACGAAATAACACCCTGACTACTCCTCCATAAGGAGCACATAACTGAAATGAACACGTTTGGCCTGATATAGAGCCCATATTCACATTTGAATCCATCCACCGACCTCAAATTGATTCTAATCATACTGACTAGGCTAGTAAACTTTCCAATGTCAATAATAACTCTCCTTTCTTTCATAGAGCATAAGAATAACCATCAGAACTAGAGAAATCCTCCACAGTCCACAACTCAATAGACTGAGTGCCCTCCAGGAATATATTCTCAAATCAACAATATTATCACAACCTTCATACTTGATTTAAGTCTTTAATCAATCAAGTGACTATCTGCCACACTTATACCATCTTCCTGTAGGATACACTCCCACAACCTACCATAACAAATAACTGGATCTTACCTTTAAACCACTAGCCGCACTAAATCTGAAAAGCGATCAAGAATCATTAACCAGGATGCAAAGACTATTTTTCAAAAAACACCGATCTCGGGTGGTACTGAAGACAATACCAAATTTCCTTAAGCATCAAAAGTCCTATCCTACTCATCCGAGCTGTCAACACCGAACTGTTATCTTGATCTTTATTTAAAATTCCATGCCACTCACTGCACCTAACATGCCAACATACGGTAGAACACACTTTTCATCATAGCTTCGGAACAACAATTAGGCTAACACTTCATCATATAAAAGCTTTTCACTTAACTCGCTTCAGGAGAACCATAGCAACACACAGGTGAATTCTCACAACTGTAGAAATATGAAAATCTCTAAGTAGTCGTCTAACGCACCATAACCCTTTCGGGATCCACCTACACGCAACATGCTAGAATAGTAGAATACTTTCTGATAAACACCAATTGCAGCGACCGACAAGCCTTATACGCACCATCACAGATCACTTGCATAACTTGATCACGACAAAGAAACTGATCTCTACCAGCAATATGCCAATTCGACTGTGGCTAACCAATCCATCTTCTTCCAATTTATCCTTGATTCCATAGAAATGATAATAACCCCATTCAACTCTTAACACATACCATTCGCACTCGTCCCGAGTGACCTTGAACCATGATACCATGCCGTCTCAAATCCCACGAACCACTTCATACCTCCCAATTGGTATATTGCAAGTCAAAACATCATAGAACATTCTGGGCCCTTCTCATAAACTGCTACAAATCTTGGTTCTTAGTCGTGCCTATAAGCTCGAAATCATTAGGCACCACACTTTACCCATTTGAATCCACGAGGAACGTTGCTGAGAGTCGCCCGCTCTAACTTGGCCCGAATATAATCAACTCCATGATTCTTCTAGCTCAAACATACCCTCTCGACGGAACACCCGACAAAATTACTCCCCAAGTCTGAACATGAGCCAAAAAGGCCAACCATAGCATACCTTTAACAATCCTTTTGCTCAAATTATCATTTATGCTCTTTTCCCGTTGCTAAAATAACTTACCCATATGCCGACAACCTGAAAACTCACAAGAAGATAACCATAAAACCCAATCGTGGGAGGTGGGACTCTCCCACCTGGCTTGAAGCCATTTATTACACAACTCTGGAATTGGCCAGGATTCTTAATCTCTTATTGACACAACCATGCACAATCAACCGCCAAAATTATTGAAATATTTCCGTAAACCCCATTTTTATATTATAAATCATCAAATACATTTGCACAACCAATCTCTTTGCTATATAACCAATAGAATTCTTCACGGAAGCTTCGCCAACCACGCGACCGCTTACCTGCTCACAAGGAATAACCCACCCATGAAAATAACTTTCCGACATCTTCCAACGCTGCTGCACATGGTACAATCACCATGACATCAATAACAAATGCTTCAGATTAAATCCATAGGTCCCAATCACCAATCACTGATATTCTCAAATCACTCAAAACTCTCCTTAAGGTACGTGGTCATCCTACTACATAGCCCATATGCAACTCCTACACTCTCCCACTTTGGTCAAACCCACTTCCTTAATCAACTACTCGACCTTCGCTTTATATACCTGGCCTTTTAGAATTTTTGAACACTGCCTGACGCTTCCCACATGTCCTTCCTCATCCTTTGATGTACAGTTGTTGACTTAAATAAAATCCTTCTTCATAGCTGTTGGACCCACAAATGCTACTAACTTAAACCTTTCTTGAGATCATCTTCTCGAGTTGTCGACATTAGAAACACCGATTCAATCCCGAACCACCGTATCACACAATCTATGACAATCGCTTCTTCAATACTATCTCACCATTTCCTACCCCCAAGGCGAATTGTAGAAGATCATAACACCGGCAAACTTAGTACATTCAGTAGAGACAATGACACCTCATCATAGAAGAAAACTCCACCACGCTTGCAACACCAAGCCTCACTACTCCATCAGCCCAAATCTGGACATTCATAGGCCAACTGCGTTTCTCTTGATGGGAATAATTACGGAATCTCTAGACCATGCACTGATTAAACCTCCCTTCAAGTCATTCACTGCCCTTACACGTAGGCAAACATCCCAACATCAAATCAATACTGTGGAACAATCGTTCATAAGTATCATGGCAGCTTGTGCCTAGCTTCAGAGCACTCAGAGGTACCACTACTAAGCTGAAACGATAGAATACCCTTCCACAAAGCGACGATAATAGTCCAATCAGCTATACTGGGAGAAACATTCCATACCACATCTGTAGTACCATTTACAATTCTTCAATTCTCTATTTATAACAAGCAGTTTTCATCTCATAAGATTGAGTAGGAAAGAAACAAAGGCTTAAGCCTCGAGGAATCAAATCACACAATAAAGAATCAAGAAGGAAAGTACTCCTAACAAACCTGCAGCCTCCTGAAGATAAGTACAGACGTCTCCGTATTGATCCACAAGACTCTACTAGACTTGCTCATGACTCGTAAGACCCTAGGAACCTAGTGCTATGATACCATGTTGTCATGACCCAAAATCCTTTAAGGGTCATGGTGGCGCCGGACACTGCTATCAGACAAGCCAATTAAAATACTTGATTATATTCCAACTTTAGTACTTGTTTAAAAATTATTTTTCTTTACACAATAAATAATGAATAATAAAATTTACCGAAATAACCATGAAGTCTTCAACAAATTAAATATTGAATAATCCAAAAATCAACCCAAAACCCGATGTTACGAGCGCATGAGCAATTTCTATGAAAAAATAAAGTACAAAAAGCATCCGGAGTACACTATTGGACAGAAATAAATACAGAAAAATGAAAGAGACTTTACTGGCTATGGGTCATCTCGAGAAGAGCAGCTCACATAAGTCTCCGTATCAACCATGTTGCTACGCGGAGTTGGCCACTGGAGATATAGGTGCATGTGCAACAAAAATGCACAGAAGTTTAATATGAGTACGAAAACAACGTGTACCCAATGAGTATCATGTCTAATCTCGAAGAACTAGAGACGAGATGGTCGACTTCGACACTTACTAGAAGTCCAATAATGATATATTGTTAATGCTATGATTCACGAATTTATTAACAACAGTAAATTCTGATAAGTCATGAAACAAGTAAAAGTTCCTTTTATTAAAAGCCTCCGGATTCGTAATCCATGACACGACAATTATCTCAAGTCGAGGAGAGAAAATATCAATTTCAAATAATCTCAAGGCAAGCAATACAAGCATGCGCAAATAATCAATGTGGGACGTATGTCCCGATCCAACATAAAATAAATTATGCACTGCCGAGGATCGAACGACTCAAACCATAGATGCATCTATTACCCCGCTCGCAAATTATCCATGCGATGCGATCAAATATAAATAAATAATACCCCGATCGTGAATCATCCATGCAACGCGATCAAATAGAAATAAACAAGCACCCTGCTCGCGAATCATCCATGCGACGCAAGTACACATAGAAGCATGCAATCAAACAGTCAATCAAGACTTCATCAGGGAAAAATATATACCCAAAGAAATAGCAATTCTCTTAAGAAAATGATGCATAATCCTTTTTAAAATTCATATACTGATTTGATGTGATTTAAGCAATATAAGCTGTCAATACGTTTACAAATAATCCAAGTACAACATGCTTTTGGGTCCTAGACTACCCAGACAATAGCATAATAGTAGCTACACACGGACTCTCGTCACCTCGTGCGCACGTAGCGCCCACAAATAGGAGCACATAACCAATTAGCTCACCTATGAGGATAATTCCCTCTTACAAGGTTAGAAAGGAGACATACCTCGCTCCGAAGCCTATATTCCAATTCAAGAACGCGCTCAAACCTCCACGTTCGGAGCCGAACACTCCAAAACTATTCAATTAGGGTAAGAACTAGTCAATACATGCCCAGAAGTTCTTATTCTAATTATTAAACAAAATTTTCAACTTTAAATTCAAGGTTCCTAATATTCATTCCTGGGCCCACGTGCCCGGATTCTGAAAACTTTTGATGGAAATTGTTACCCATAACCTAAGGATCAAGAATATTTGATTTTTACTTCATTCCCTAACAATTTTCGTGGTTAAATACAATTTTTACCAAATTCTAGGTTTTTCATCTAAAACCCTTGATTTTCCTAAATTTTCACATGTTAAATCTACCCATAATCTATGAATTGAACTTATGATGTGTAGAAATTACTTACCTTTTTGATGATGATGGAATCGCTCCTCAGATGCTCTCAAAAATCGCCCAAGGCCAAGTGGAAAATGAGAAAAATGGGATAAGTCTTGGAATAAAAAGCCACAGCTCCAAATGCAGAAGTTGCATTTGCGAGTCCAGGCTCGCAATTGTGATGTTGCATTTGCGACAATTGCATCGCAAATGTGAAGCCTAGCCCACTCTGTCCTGGTGGCATTTGCGACAAT